>OX465581.1:128945311-129267811 GCA_950022655.1 Alentia gelatinosa
ATATATACATACACTACATATATATATATATACATTATAAGTATACAGTCCCAACATACATACATACATGTGCATACAGTAGTACACAGAGTCAAGTGTCTCCTACAGAAAGCCAACTCACCGGAGCTACATGTCCGCACTCAGTAAGTCCTCCGGAGAAGAGATCCCGGCACTTAAAGCAGTCTCCAGAAGGGCCCCGGCATGTCCCTCGACAGAAGGGCCTTGCATGTAGCTCCACAGGGGATCAGGAGATGATCCCTCTCTGAGAATAACCCCCTGTGTGTGGTGAGGGGTGAGGGGTGAGGAGCGGGGTGGAGGATATCCAGGTGTGTATCGTGGATCTCCCTGCGCGGTGGGCCGTGCGGGGATGTGTGTGTGTGTGATTACTGTGAGAGTGAGTGAGTGATACTTGTACACCGCAGACAGACACCCACATACAACAACCTCCCAACCACTACTATCACCAGCAGTCACATACAACCTCCACCACCACCACCACCACCACCAGACTCACATCCTGCATGTCGCAGGTATACAGGTGTGTAAATCTCTGTGTGAGAGAAAGTGAGGGGTTGGGCTGAGGCTAGTGGAGAAAGTGAGGGGTTGGGGTGAAGCTAGTAGAGAAAGTGAGTGGTTGGAGTGAAGCTAGTGGAGAAAGTGAGTGGTTGGAGTGAAGCTAGAGGAGAAAGTGAGGGGTTGGAGTGAAGCTAGAGGAGAAAGTGAGGGGTTGGAGTGAAGCTAGTGGAGAAAGTGAGAGGTTCGGCTGAAGCTAGTGGAGAAAGTGAGTGGTAGGACTGAAGCTAGTGGAGAAAGTGAGTGGTTGGGCTGAGGCTAGTGGAGAAAGTGAGTGGTAGGCTTAGGGCTAGTGGAGAAAGTGAGTGGTAGGCTTAGGGTATAGGCATTGTGTAAGGGGGGGTGTAGAGTGGGTGGCAGGTGGTAGGCTTAGGGTAAAGGCATTGTGTAAGGGGGTGTAAAGTGGGTGGCAGGGGGTAGGCTTAGGGTATAGGCATTGTGTAAGGCGGTGTAAAGTGGGTGGCAGGTGGTAGGCTTAGGGTATAGGCATTGTGTAAGGGGGTGTAAAGTGGGTGGCAGGTGGTAGGCTTAGGGTATAGGCATTGTGTAAGGGGGTGTAAAGTGGGTGGCAGGTGGTAGGCTTCGGGTGTAGGCATTGTGTAAGGGAGGGTGTAAAGTGGGTGGCAGGTGGTAGTCTTAGGGTATAGGCATTGTGTAAGGGGGTGTAAAGTGGGTGGCAGGTGGCAGTCTTAGGGTATAGGCATTGTGTAAGGGGGTGTAAAGTAGGTGGCAGGTGACAGGCTTAGGGTATAGGCATTGTGTAAGGCGGTGTAAAGTGGGTGGCAGGGGGTAGTCTTAGGGTAAAGGCATTGTGTAAGGGGTGTAAAGTGGGTGGCAGGGGGTAGGCTTAAGGTATAGGCATTGTGTAAGGGGGTGTAAAGTGGGTGGCAGGGGATAGTCTTAGGGTAAAGGCATTGTGTAAGGGGGTGTAAAGTGGGTGGCAGGTTGTAGGCTTAGGGTATAGGCATTGTGTAAGGGGGTGTAAAGTGGGTGGCAGGGGGTAGTCTTAGGGTAAAGGCATTGTGTAAGGGGTGTAAAGTGGGTGGCAGGTGGTAGTCTTAGGGTATAGGCATTGTGTAAGGGTTGGTGCAGAGTGGGTGGCAGGGGGTAGTCTTAGGGTATAGGCATTGGGTGAGGGGTGTAAAGTGGGTGGCAGGGGGTAGGCTTAGGGTATAGGCATTGTGTAAGGGGGTGTAAAGTGGGTGGCAGGGGGTAGTCTTAGGGTATAGGCATTGTGTAAGGGGTGTGTAAAGTGGGAGGCAGGTGGCAGGCTTAGGTAAGCACTAAGTCCCTGTCGTTATGTGATATCATTGTTCAGAAGGCGGAGACTAGCTCTGTAATTTGTGACGGGCCAGTACCGACCCCTGCACCTGTATAACAAAGTGTAGACGTTGGCCAGGAGAAAGAATAGCACTCCAGGGAGGTGTTTTATAGACAAGGTGTTACATAGACCTGTTGGGTTGTAAGTCCAATTTGGATATAGCTGTGCCATACATGGCGCGGTATGATAATTTGACTATGTAACGGAAACAGTCACTATCAACGATCGTCACGACGATGAAATACCTCCCAGTTTCCAAAGCAAACTCCAACCCTCTACTACAGTACTGTTGTAAAGTATTTGAACATGGCCGACCTTTTTGTGACCTTGAGGCTGACCGTGCCCTTGGTGAACTTGGGGAAGGTCAAACAGGACAAACACACAGCAGCTGACTCATACAGACACAACTACTCCATCACTCACCACTTTAGTCTTTTACCATCATAAATTATATCAGTCAGCTCATATCTATACTCATTAAATATACCATATTTATATCAGTCAGCTCATATCTATACTCATTAAATATACCACATTTATATCAGTCAGCTCATATCTATACTCATTAAATATACCATAGTTATATCAGTCAGCTCATATATACTCATTAAATATACCATAGTTATATCAGTCAGCCATGTTCATATCTATACTCATTAAATAAACCATATTTATATCAGTTAGCTCATTTCCATATCTATACTCATTAAATATACCATATTTATAGCAGTCAGCTCATATCTATACTCATTAAATATACCATATTTATAGCAGTTAGCTCATTTCCATATCTATATACTCATTAAATATACCATATTTATATCAGTCAGCTCATTACCATATGATATAAATATACCATATTTATATCAGTCAGCTCATATCTATACTCATTAAATATACCATATTTATATCAGTCAGCTCATTACCATATCTATACTCATTAAATATACCATATTTATATCAGTCGGCTCATTTCCATATCTATACTCATTAAATATACCATATTTATATCAGTCAGCTCATTTCCATATCTATACTCATTAAATATACCATATCTATATCAATCAGCTCATGATCATATATATACTCATTAAATATACCATATTTATATCAGTCAGCTCATATCTATACTCATTAAATATACCATATCTATATCAGTCAGCCATATTCATATCTATATTCATTAAATATACCATATTTATATCAGTCAGCTCATATCTATACTCATTAAATATACCATAGTTATATCAGTCAGCCATGTTCATATCTATACTCATTAAATATACCATATTTATAGCAGTCAGTTCATGCTCATATCTATACTCATTAAATATACCATATTTATATCAGTCAGCTCATTTCCATATCTATACTCATTAAATATACCATATTTATAGCAGTCAGCTCATGTTCATATCTATACTCATTAAATATACCATATTTATATCAGTCAGTTCATATCTATACTCATTAAATATACCATATTTATATCAGTCAGCTCATATCTATACTCATTAAATATACCATAGTTATATCAGTCAGCTCATATATACTCATTAAATATACCATATCTATATCAGTCAGCTCATGTTCATATCTATACTCATTAAATATACCATATTTATATCAGTCAGCTCATATCTATACTCATTAAATATACCATATCTATATCAGTCAGCCATGTTCATATCTATACTCATTAAATATACCATATTTATATCAGTCAGTTCATATCTATACTCATTAAATATACCATATTTATATCAGTCAGCTCATATCTATACTCATTAAATATACCATAGTTATATCAGTCAGCTCATATATATACTCATTAAATATACCATAGTTATATCAGTCAGCCATGTTCATATCTATACTCATTAAATATACTATATTTATAGCAGTCAGTTCATGCTCATATCTATACTCATTAAATATACCATATTTATATCAGTCAGCTCATATCTATACTCATTTAATATACCATATTTATATCAGTCGACTCATGTTCATATCTATACTCATTAAATATACAATAGTTATAGCAGTCAGTTCATATCTATACTCGGTTTAAACATATTCAGGAATGAATCGGGGAAAACCAAGTAAGTAACGACAGGAAATCGGCAAGGGGCATGAGGACGCCATAACCAGGGTCCAGGAGGGAACCCTGGAGGCGCAGGAAGCCCCTGGGGCCGCTTTAGTCTCCCTAGAGACGACACACGCAATAAAATGTAACTGACGAGCTCTCGGTGAAAGCGTCGTCCGTGGAGGTCTCCTTCGTCGGGCCTGTTGTCCCCAACGAGAGTTGAAAATAAAACCACCCCCTGGAATTTGATATTTTTCTGGTGCTGTTGAGGGCATTTCAGGGCGTTTATTTAATCAGTAAGAATCTCGTCAACACCCCTCCCGACACCCACTAAGGTCCTTACCCGATGTACACTGATCTCAGAGATGGCCCTGACGGTCGTGAAAAGGGCGGGAGAAAGGCTTTGGCTGAAGATGTTCATGCCTGTGTGTATTATGTTTAAGTTTGTGTTATTACTCCATTAGGTGTTTAAGAGGAAACCAACAAGTGTTGGTCAAAGTCGTCATTCTCCACCAGTTTGATGCAGAGTGATATGAACGAGGCAAAGCGTTCAAATGAGTTAGAGAATGTCACCTTTAATAAATTCATTTTTGTCTGCCTTACCAATTCTAGTAATTTTTACATACTTTGTTATGAGGATGCTACCTACTCATATAGTGATCATATATCTATCCTGTTAGTGAAGTAGCTAGATACTTTCTATAGGCCTAGCAACCATATTGGGGACTGAAAACTAGTTATTTTGTACTTTCTATACAAAAGTTCTCATAACTTAGGCTGTAAAAAAGATACAGATTTACAAATGGTACCATATTAAACCAGAGATTATGGGCTTTGTCATATACATTTTGAATTTATTAAGGAATTTATCTGTTTTCATTTTTGACACATTTTCTCTGAAATCATGCTAAAAGTTAGGCAAAATGTTGACCTTCTAGAATATGAGTGAAAATTCCATAGAATTCTGTATGGAAGCAAAATCAAAGCCCAGTTTAACCAAGTAGAGATTTCTTTGAGGATCATTTTGATACCTTAACTATTATTGTACTCAGAGTAGAAGTCAAAATGGACTGTTTTGTTATAAAAATAGAAAAGTAGCAAAAAGCCCCTTTTTATGATATGTGCCATATGTTAAAGCATTGTTGTGGTAGGCAGAAAATGGAGAAGTAAGGCTTGGATGGAAATGATGCAATATTTTTACATTATAATTTCAGACAATGTTTTTCCTTTAGTTATTATTTACAAACAAATGCTTACTTAAACTAATTAGATATGCAGCACAAGTCAATCTATAAGAATCTTTAGGGAAACACTATTTGAATCTGGATCCAACCATAGTCCCTGATATGCCTTCCTGACCTATAGTAGATGTATGTTAGCGATGTCAGTTACTTGCCGTTCTTGTAAGTCCACTAGCTGGGCAAGGCATTCCTGAGGATCTCCAAACTGCTGGAGAGGGTGGAAGACCATGGAGAACAGAATGTAATACTCGTAGGGACATGAAGAACGAGTTACCAGTGTTAAGCCTATGGGACAAATATGTGAGGGGTGAGATAAGCCACTCAATGCGCTAGTAATGATGACTTGTAAGGATCCTGATCTCATAAATCATCATCATATACCACGATCATACCGTGCTCATATACTTCACCATCACACGACCACGGTACTGATTCGACATGAATATCCATAAAGTAATCAGAATGTGGCAGCCCTAGTCATGTCAATGATTCTGTAAATGTGATAAATAATATGAGCTGATCATATCAGCACAGACGTTAATTGATCAATCTGTGTAACAGAGATGGCTGTTCTGTATCTACCCCTTAACATGGTGTGACTGTATACCATGGTTATTATCCTACCCCTCATATAAACCTCCATAGACTTAACATGGTGTGACTGTATACCACGGTTATCATCCTACCCCTCATATAAATCTCCATAGACTTAAGATGGTGTGACTGTATACCATGGTTATTAACCTACCCCTCATATAAATCTCCATAGACTTAACATGATGTGACTGTATACCACGGTTATTATCCTACCTCTCATATAAATCTCCATAGACTTAGCATGGTGTGACTGTATACCATGGTTATTATCCTACCCCTCATATAAACCTCCATAGACTTAACATGGTGTGACTGTATACCACGGTTATTATCATACCTCTCGTATAAATCTCCATAGACATAACATGGTGTGACTGTATACCACGGTTATTATCCTACCCCTCATATAAATCTCCATAGACTTAACATGGTGTGACTGTATACCACGGTTATTATCATACCTCTCGTATAAATCTCCATAGACATAACATGGTGTGACTGTATACCACGGTTATTATCCTACCCCTCATATAAATCTCCATAGACTTAAGATGGTGTGACTGTATACCATGGTTATTAACCTACCCCTCATATAAATCTCCATAGACTTAACATGGTGTGACTGTATGCCACGGTTATTATCCTACCCTTCATATAAATCTCCATAGACTTAACATGGTGTGACTGTATGCCACGGTTATTATCCTACCCTTCATATAAATCTCCATAGACTTAACATGGTGTGACTGTATACCACAGTTATCATCCTACCCCTCATATAAATCTCCACATATTTAACATGGTGTAAATGTATGCCACGGTTATGTCATAAAACATATATATGCCATAGATGACGCATGAAGTTAAAAACACGGGTAAGATAAAATCTAAATGTCACTCAAATTCATATAATCGTTCACATGGTGTTTGTTGTCTTCTGCTACAGATACCACTCAGCTCCACTTCGTGATATCATTCCACGATAACAACTCACCCCAGGTAAACAATCATATGACGTTAGTGGATGATATTGCTACTATAAACATTGCCAGCTGAATCCAGGTCAGAACTAATTATCTCACTTTTAATGACATGCCTTCATCCTGTGTGTACCGCAGTCAGACTGAGGCATTATCTCGAGCGTCACCCGCGACCTGATACACTTCCGTACACACACAATATTAATCTAGTTACCACACAGTGACCCAGCTATTCCCACGCTTACAAAAACAAAAACACAATGAGTTCTTTAACTAATTATACTTCTACGACAAACTATATATAGATATAACTACATGGATGCTACAACAACAAAATTGTTAGTTTGAGGTCGTCCGACCAAAGCGTAATTTACAAATGTACATATGATAAGTGAACTCTAATAAGAATATGTGTGGGAACTTTTCTGGCATAAATCGGTACCCTGATTTGTGTCAACCGGTCCCCGATTTTATCCAAAATAAAAATTTCGGAAATCGGGGCCCCGATTTTATCCCCCCAAAATAAGAAACTGCCTAAACTGTAAGGTAATGGTCATCAGATATTATTTGTCTGTATTAGAATTTTGTTATCAAGTTAATATCTACGTTGGAACTTGTATTATAGTTGTACGACTATCCCTTTGTAAAACACCTGATGTTGGCGAAAGAGATGAAAAAATAAAAAATAAAAACATCCCCTGAGAACTTAATTAATCACTTCATGATAACTTTAGGAAAGGCAACCTGACACGAACAGGTGAAACTGACCCGTCTGTGGACCGGTCACACCAAACTGACACAAGAGGTGAAGTAGCGCCTGTGTGCCAGACATACAACACTCCGCTGAGTGTTAAACATCTCATGCTGCACTGTCAGGCCACCAAAGAGAGCAGGAAGAAATTCCTAAAGAATGTAACAAAAATGCGCAGTGTTTTCCATAACACTGGGAAGAAAGAAATTCTTGACTTCCTCAGGGAATGTAAGATTTTTGATAAGATATGATTGAGAAAAGTAAGATGCCTGGATCAACCAGGCAGCATAGGTTGTTATTCCAACAGTATATGCAAATTTGAGTAGTTGCTGTGGAGGAATTTTAGCCTCGTCTCCATATTATCTATAGATTATAACAACTGATAACAGTGATTGCTCCGACTACAACAGCTTTATCTTACAATTTCCTGGTGGATCATGGCGGAACTAGCAATCACTCTGTGCCCTATAGAACCAGGTGGTGAATAATTAACAGTAAAGTATTCACTCTGAGCTGAAAGCCGAATAATTAACAGTACTCACTCTGAGCCGAAAGCCGAGTCGTTGACGGAGACTGGATCAGGTGGTGATATAATAATTAACAGTAAAGTACTCACTCTGAGCCGAAAGCCAAGTCGTTGACGGAGAGACTGGACCAGGTGGTGATATAATAATTAACAGTACTCACTGTGAGCCAAAAGCCGAGTCGTTGACAGAGAGACTGGACCAGGGGGTGATATAATAATTAACAGTACTCACTCTGAGCCGAAAGCCGAGTCGTTGACGGAGAGACTGGACCAGGGGGTGATATAATAATTAACAGTACTCACTGTGAGCCAAAAGCCGAGTCGTTGACAGAGAGACTGGACCAGGGGGTGATATAATAATTAACAGTACTCACTCTGAGCTGAAAGCCGAGTCGTTGACGGAGAGACTGGACCAGGTGGTGATATAATAATTAACAGTACTCACTCTGAGCCGAAAGCCGAGTCGTTGACGGAGAGACTGGACCAGGTGGTGATATAATAATTAACAGTACTCACTCTGAGCCGAAAGCCGAGTCATTGACGGAGAGACTGGACCAGGTCCACTGGAAGTCCTGCTTCACCTTGATCAGGTGGTTGTTTCCGCTCTGAAAAAAAAGATTATACTCAGTTTAATTACAAATTAATAATGTGAGGAAACGTCCTTGCTATGGACGAAACGTCTCTCCTTTGAGGTCAGTCGTCGATTTTATACGGTCTGACGTTTCGTCCATAGTAAGGCCGTTTTTCTTATTACTATATATCTTCAAATAGTAAGAGAAAACGTGGTTACTGAGCCCGTACGGATGCACGTTCCAGGTCATTTGAAGCAAAAATACGTCCCGACACAGCAAATACATTTACGGTAACAATTTCTTAACAAAAAAGGGGGGGGGGAACAGGGCTTTATCAGCATGTATGGATACGCTCTGTATGCCCAAATTTGACTTCGAATGGTGATAAAAGGTAAATTATCATGAATTTGAAATATTTCAAGGAATATGATAAAGGGATAATAGTCCGTGAGTTGGTATTCATTGACAGATTAAATTCCATATCAATTCTCCCACTTTATCTCAGCCCTGGTACCAGTTTAGCCATACGAATAACATTAGAAAAAATACTCAACAATCACCCCCGTAAAGTGACGATACTACGCCACGGCCTTGGCGTAGTTAATGTGAGATGACGTCATGTGGATTCAGTAAGTATATTCTAATCATTCTGACATTCAATGTCATAGAAAAGGGTGAAATAAATCCAGAACCGCACTCGAATCGGATAATACACAAAACTCCACTCGTTTGGTCGTGCCTTATTCGTCACTCGGCTTCGCCTCGATGACGATTGGAGCCCATCCAAACTCGTGGAGTATTGTCTATTTAAACGATCCTCGATGCAGTTCTATATAAATACTGTCTGCTATGACGATGGGATTGAGTATTATCTACCTGTTACCATCATTGAACAAAACCATTATAAAGTAATCATATATGAATAAATCATGGATGAGTAATTCAACAGAAAACAAAATAAACCCAAACCAACACCAATGTGATGAACAAATAGCTGCTTGTGTTTAATAATTACTCATCCAAGATAAATAAATGACAGTGAGAGTGTGAGACTGAGCTTTAAGTGAGGATGTTTAATGATGACATTTTGTCAGGGGTCCATATTCCCTGAGAGGGGCTTCCGGCCTCCTTATTCTGAGGAATAGCACATAATATTGTCAACCAATATCTGATTTTATTTAGTATATAGCGGCGTTTATATTTCCTTTAATATTGGATTGGCAAGGTCATGGCTGCATTTCTTTTGTTTGGTAATGATAATGAGAGGTATTGAGCATGCTAGAGGGTTTACATAAGTTATTACTACATGTATATACCTGTGGCCGAACGTCCATGAAATACGACTCGCTGCTAGCACTGCACGAAAACCACCATTTTACATATATATGTGCCCGGCGTATATAAGTATGA
Organism: Alentia gelatinosa; assembly: GCA_950022655.1. Classification (NCBI taxonomy): domain Eukaryota; kingdom Metazoa; phylum Annelida; class Polychaeta; order Phyllodocida; family Polynoidae; genus Alentia; species Alentia gelatinosa. The sequence continues at coordinate 128,955,372 of OX465581.1, forward strand.
CTATTGTGTGTATAAGGTCGTCCTATTCCCCGTGTATATACGCCTTATCTGTAGGCGCCTGATTCAAATATACGCCTGATTCTGTTGTATTTACACCACTATCCAATAGTGCATCTTCATGTAATCCATGTTTCTGTTATGTATCTAAAGCACTGAGGCCCTGGACGAGGATAAAATTCGGCACAGGAGAGCAGTCTCAATGTATGTATCTTTGTGGAAAGTTTAAATCCCACCTTTTCACTATTAGGTCCATTTATAGACTCTACATTGTGATTTCTTTGTTTGTTTGGGTAATAACGTCCAATATCCTCCATTAGACTTAGTTTATTTAAGTGGTGATTGAATCTATGAGAGGTAGAAACCTCACCCCTACACATTTATGAAAGAGGATTCTTTTACTTCCCACACCACATAGACATGGTATGAGAAGGATTGGTCTTTGATATAGCAGTAAATCTACCACTGCTGGGGGTGAAGGAGAAAGGTGGCTGTACACCATACCACACAGACATGGTATGAGAAGGACTGGCCTTTGATATAGCAGTAAGTCTACCACTGCTGGGGATGAAGGAGAAAGGTGGCTGTACACCACACCACATAGACATGGTATGAGAAGGACTGGTCTTTGATATAGCAGTAAGTCTACCACTGCTGGGGATGAAGGAGAAAGGTGACTGTACACCACACCACATAGACATGGTATATGAGAAGGACTGGTCTTTGATATAGCAGTAAGTCTACCACTGCTGGGGATGAAGGAGAAAGGTGGCTGTACACCACACCACATAGACCTGGTATGAGAAGGACTGGCCTTTGATATAACAGTAAATCTACCACTGCTGGGGGTGAAGTAGAAAGGTGGCTGTACACCACACCACACAGACATGGTATGAGAAGGACTGGCCTTTGATAAGCACTGACCTAATTTAGAGCAGACTAAATCTGTGTTGATGAGTTTAAACATACACACTAATGGGTATAAAGACGTTGTTATGTATAATTATGACGCATTTCTATCTCCGCTGTAAGTTATGCCTCGGGAATGTCAGAAGGGTTCAGAAAAAAATAAAGTTCATGTGGACTTTGCCCAGATAGGACGAGAAAACGTGGAAGACATGTCAATGTCGGCCACAGCCTGGGGCAGAGGGTCTGTGGGAAGGTTTAAACTGCTGTTTATTAGCATGAATGAGGCTAAAATGAGGTAGTTGTTTACACAAGGAAAAGTTAATTCCCTCAGGAGTCTGTTCAATGTCCCCCTCAGTCCCATCTCCCCAGCGTCCCTTCAACGTCCCCCGGCGTCCCCCTAGCGTCCCTCTAGCGTCCCCCCTGCGTCCCCCCTGCGTCCTACCTGTCCGGCATGGCGCCGGGTCGGCTGTAGCGTCCCCCCTGCGTTCCCCCTGCGTCCTACCTGTCCGGCACGGCGCCGGGTCGGCTGGAGCGTCCCCCCTGCGTCCCCCCTGCGTCCTACCTGTCCGGCCCGGCGCCGGGTCAGCTGTAGCGTCCCCCCTGCGTCCCCCTGCGTCCTACCTGTCCGGCCCGGCGCCGGGTCGGCTGTAGCGTCCCCCCTGCGTCCCCCTGCGTCCTACCTGTCCGGCATGGCGCCGGGTCGGCTGGAGCGTCCCCCCTGCGTCCCCTCTGCGTCCCCCTGCGTCCTACCTGTCCGGCACGGCGCCGGGTCAGCTGTAGCGTCCCCCCTGCGTCCCCCTGCGTCCTACCTGTCCGGCCCGGCGCCGGGTCGGCTGTAGCGTCCCCCCTGCGTCCCCCTGCGTCCTACCTGTCCGGCATGGCGCCGGGTCGGCTGGAGCGTCCCCCCTGCGTCCCCCTGCGTCCTACCTGTCCGGCCCGGGTCGGCTGTAGCGTCCCCCCTGCGTCCCCCTGCGTCCTACCTGTCCGGCATGGCGCCGGGTCGGCTGTAGCGTCCCCCCTGCGTCCCCCTGCGTCCTACCTGTCCGGCCCGGGTCGGCTGTAGCGTCCCCCCTGCGTCCCCCTGCGTCCTACCTGTCCGGCCCGGCGCCGGGTCGGCTGTAGCGTCCCCCCTGCGTCCCCCTGCGTCCTACCTGTCCGGCATGGCGCCGGGTCGGCTGGAGCGTCCCCCCTGCGTCCCCCCTGCGTCCTACCTGTCCGGCCCGGCGCCGGGTCGGCTGTAGCGTCCCCCCTGCGTCCCCCTGCGTCCTACCTGTCCGGCCCGGCGCCGGGTCGGCTGTAGCGTCCCCCCTGCGTCCCCCCTGCGTCCCCCTGCGTCCTACCTGTCCGGCACGGCGCCGGGTCAGCTGTAGCGTCCCCCCTGCGTCCCCCTGCGTCCTACCTGTCCGGCACGGCGCCGGGTCGGCTGTAGCGTCCCCCCTGCGTCCCCCTGCGTCCTACCTGTCTGGCACGGCGCCGGGTCGGCTTGAGCGTCCCCCCTGCGTCCCCCTGCGTCCTACCTGTCCGGCACGGCGCCGGGTCGGCTGGAGCGTCCCCCCTGCGTCCCCCTGCGTCCCCCTGCGTCCTACCTGTCCGGCACGGCACTGGGTCAGCTATAGCGTCCCCCCTGCGTCCCCCTGCGTCCTACCTGTCCGGCCCGGGTCGGCTGTAGCGTCCCCCCTGTGTCCCCCCTGCGTCCCCCTGCGTCCTACCTGTCCGGCCCGGGTCGGCTGTAGCGTCCCCCCTGCGTCCCCCTGCGTCCTACCTGTCCAGCAGGGCGCCGGGTCGGCTGTAGCGTCCCCCCTGCGTCCCCCCTGCGTCCCCCCTGCGTCCCCCTGCGTCCTACCTGTCCGGCATGGCGCCGGGTCGGCTGTAGCGTCCCCCCTGCGTCCCCCTGCGTCCTACCTGTCCGGCCCGGGTCGGCTGTAGCGTCCTCGCGACCCGCGCCCGCAGTTTCCGCAGCGCTCCCAGCATGCTCCGCGGCGCCTGGAGAGACCGGAAGTGGACTGGTCACTGCGCATGGCAGAGCGGCAGAGACGCCGTCCTCTGTCAGTGTCGCCTGTCACCGCTCTACGTCACACCTTCACACTCACTGAGTCCTCTTCGTCACACCTTCACACTCACTCACACCTTCACACTCTGAGTGGGCGGGTGTCTCCAGTCTGGCCCAGTTCCCGTGTCGTATCCAGTAGGTGAGGCTGTTTATTTACACTAGTTCAAACCTCTCATACATGAGTATGAACTCTACAGGAATTGTCTCCACACGGACTGCAGTGTAGCGTAACACCTGGTTCGCACATACCAGCCACTTCTTACCAGCCACCAGGGTCAAGGTCGTTCACCATCAACCATCAATAACCAGAGAACGAATGGTGAATGAAGAAAAACACCTCCTTTTATCAGCGTTAGTTGAAAGAAGTTCCTGGGAGCTCAACTGAACTTTATAAAGGCAAAGAAAATCAGTCGTGGAACTGGCAACGGAGTGTTGCACCTCGTTATGCAGATCGTAGAATAGCGACCCGAGGTTAAAATCGTTGCTCCAGATTTTTTTTGCAGATCGCATCATAACTATGCCGCTATCTATATTCAATTAAAAATCTGATGATCCTGTCACCTATGTCACTGAAAACGTGGTGTTGTAAATGTAGTGATACAACGTGATTTTTGTTTGTTTGGTTTTTTTCAACGTCCAGTCAACCATGACAGGTCCTTACTAGACTTTCTCAAGGTTCTTTTACACCATGAGGGTGGTGATCGAATCTATGTGATGAATTCAGGTAGAAATCTCACCCCTACACATTTACCAAGTAAGAGTTCTTTTACTTACCACACCAGGAAGAATTGGCCTTTGATATAGCAGTAAATCTACCACTGCTGGGGATGAAGAAGAAAAGTGGCTGTACATCACACCACAGAGACATGGTATGAGAAGGACTGGCCTTTGATATAGCAGTAAGTATACCACTGCTGGGGATGAAGGAGAAAGGTGGCTGTACACCACACCACATAGACATGGTATGAGAAGGACTGGTCTTTGATATAGCAGTAAATATACCACTGCTGGGGAAGAAGGAGAAAGGTGGCTGTACACCACACCACATAGACATGGTATGAGAAGGACTGGTCTTTGATATAGCAGTAAGTATACCACTGCTGGGGATGAAGGAGAAAGGTGGCTGTACACCACATAGACATGGTATGAGAAGGACTGGTCTTTGATATAGTAGTAAGTCTACCACTGCTGGGGGTGAAGGAGAAAAGTGGCTGCACACCACACCACATAGACATGGTATGAGAAGGGTTGGCCTTTGATATAGCAGTAAATCTACCACTGCTGGGGATGAAGGAGAGAGGCGGCTGCAGTGGGACTCGAACCGACCACCTTGGTGATACCAGTCCGTGCCTTAACCACTGAGCTGACTCCCCGCCACGCTCCGGTGTGCACGGCCCGCCCACAGAGTGCTGAGAGTGGTCGTGGTGGGAAGGTCCTGGAATCTGTGTTTGTGTAAAACTTAAACAAACACTCAGAAGTATCTTCTGAAAGCACATTCCTGTGAAGCACTACTGATAAAACATGGACACGGACATACTTTACTGCCATGCTGTACACGTCTCACCATCTAGTGGGGCTCTCAACCTGCCAGCTTTAAAGATAATCTACTGACTTTCCGCATAATGTATTTCTGTCTATGAAGGAGAACCATATCAGGTATATCCATATACAAAACCCCCATTGACCCTGCCTGATACCATAACTGTGGTATACGGATTCACATGTGTGGTATACGGCCTCCAAACCATGGTATACGGAAAAAATAGTCCCTTTTGCTATAGTGCAAAGAAATAGTTCCTAGTGTTATACCCGTTAACATGGCAATTACTGGGTTTAATCTATTAGAAAAGATGGATAATAAATGCAACAAACGATGATTTTGTGGACAGACGGTTCTGTAAACCACTCGCGGTTGACGTCTATTACTACGCGTCAACCTCTCGTGGTTTACGGCCGCCTGTCCACAAAACCATCGATTATTGTCTATGTACACCACATGACAGCATGTTGATATTTAGGTGATGTTACGTCGGATAGAGGACTATTTCACATGATGTTTATCCTAACTGACGCTCACAGTCCATGATTCTGTAGCGGTCTCCGGCCTGGCCGTATTGAGGAGAGCCCACCATCGGAAAGATCTATACTCACTTCCCGGCGATATGCCAACCACGCCATTCAACTCTTGTCATTACCGCAAACTACAGTCTCTAAGTGACCTGTAATCAGTTTTATATTTTGTTTAATTTTAGTTCTGGGAGAATGATTCTGTGACTGTACTTGTCCAGCATTTATTATCCATAGAATCCATAAAGGAGATGGTAGAACTTGTTAATAGATAAATGACTGAGAGTTTGATAGAGAATGAGTGGAGATTGGGGGTGAAGAAGTTAGGTAAATGTGTACTCCCAAAAGAAAATAAATACCTTTAACTCTTTCTGTCCGAGCCTGATTGGAGAGCACAGGCACTATAGGACGAGGCATAATACCTCTATAAACCCCAAGGGGACGAGACCATCGCCGTATGGCGTCTGTTTGTCGTATGGGCGTCACTTAGCAACCTTTAGATACCAGTTACTATAGTTACTTGTCGAATACCCATAGAGTATAATAATGAACATGGTATTTTCTATTAATTGTGAAAAAATTGTGTAAATCTATTCATTATTTCTCATAAAACATAATGTTTGTGATGATGACACATAAACATAAATATATTTTTAAACAATGCCTGGAGGCATTATTCGTCCCCTGCGTGGGAATGCCTCCAGGCATTGCTCGGACTGAAAGAGTTAATAACAATAAATTAAAACATAAATACAAAGAGAAAACACCTTCATCGCAATATGTTCTTCTCATTGATTGATCTGCTCCAGTAACCAAACGCTCAACATCATTTATCCTCTTCTCATCGGTTTTATGATTAATTTAGGTTAGAATATTCTTTCCCCAGGTAGCACAAGACCAAAAGAAGCCGTTAGATTTAGTTAGAGAGGATTAGGAAGGTTGAGAGGTGTACATTAGATGTACTTCTCGGACGTTGGTGTATTTGTCATACCTCTCCCGTGTGGTCCAACTGGTGTACAGTAAAGAATACACACGTCCTTAATAAAACAGTGAGTTAGGGAAGTAGATTTTACTATACATCATACAAGTGCCAAGACGGTAACTGAGTGGTTTATTATTCACCATTTCCAGGTGAGCAAGTTGGTGGGTACCAGTGGCTACAGGGGCCAGGATGCCCCTGGGCTGTATGTCTCTGGGGGCGAGAATGACTTAAAGTAAAGTTTCACTTGTCATGTGACCTAGAGAACTTCTTCATTGCCATAGCTGATTTTTTTTAAGTATACAAAATGTATTGATTTCCACACATATCTTTCCATGCTTTACTCTTTATATTGTTCGGGGCCATCCATAAAGTACGTACGCAGAACTCCTGAAATCTTTTACCACCCCCACCCCCCTCCCGATCTTGTACGCAATACAACAAAGAGGGAGCATACGCAAAATTTCCCCCCTCAGTGCGTATGTACTTTATGGATGGCCCCTTCCTGTATTTATTGGGAAATGCCTGAATATATCATGAATGCCTGTAAGCATTTTCACCCCCTGTGTACATAATGCCTGTAGGTATTCTCGCCCCCTATGTTTATAATGCCTGTAGACATTCTCGCCTCCCATGTACATAATACCTGTAGGCATTCTCGCCCCCTGTGTACATAATGCCTACAAGCATTCTCGCCTCCTGTGTACATAATGCCTGTAGACATTCTCGCCCCCTGTGTACATAATGCCTGTAGACATTCTCGCCCCCTGTGTACATAATGCCTGTAGGCATTTTCACCCCCTGTGTACATAATGCCTGTAGACATTCTCGCCCCCTGTGTACATATTGCCTGTAGACATTCTCGCCTCCCATGTACATAATGCCTGTAGGCATTCTCGCCCCCTGTGTACATAATGCCTGCAGGTATTCTCGCCCCCTGTGTACATAATGCCTGTAGGTATTCTCGCCCCCTGTGTACATAATGCCTGTAGCCATTCTCGCCCCCTGTGTACATAATGCCTACAAGCATTCTCGCCTCCTGTGTACATAATACCTGTAGGCATTCTCACCCCCTGTGTACATAATGCCTGTAGACATTCTCGCCCCCTGTGTACATAATGCCTGTAGGCATTCTCACCCCCTGTGTACATAATGCCTGTAGACATTCTCACCCCCTGTGTACATAATGCCTGTAGACATTCTCGCCCCCTGTGTACATAATGCCTGTAGACATTCTCGCCCCCTGTGTACATAATGCCTGCAGGCATTCTCACCCCCTGTGTACATAATGCCTGTAGACATTCTCGCCCCCTGTGTACATAATGCCTGTAGACATTCTCACCCCCTGTGTACATAATGCCTGTAGGCATTCTCGCCCCCCATGTTCATAATGCCTGTAGGTATTCTCGCCCCCATGTACATAATGCCTGTAGACATTCTCGCCTCCCATGTACATAATGCCTGTAGACATTCTTGCCCCCTGTGTACATAATGCCTGTAGGCATTCTCGCCCCCCATGTTCATAATGCCATGCAGAGTTCTTCACTTGGATAATAATAACAACAAACACTCACCAAGCAGAGTTCTTCACGTGGATAATAACACCAAACACTCACCAAGCAGAGTTCTTCATGTGGATAATAAGAACATATCAAACACTCTCCACGCGGAGTTGCTCACGTAGATAAGAACATATTAAACACTCTCCACGCGGAGTTGCACACGTAGTTATAAACATATTAAACACTCACCAAGCGGAGTTCCTCACGTAGTCTGGCGGCCTCTTTCGGGTTGTTAAAACGAAATACGTGTCCACGTCCCAGTCGTAGGATCGCCCCTGTAATGTGACAACACTGGATATAACGTAATGTATGATATGATACCGCCACTCAATATTACTGTATCTATGTATCACCCCACTCAATATAACTGTATCTATGTATCTATGTGATAACGCCACTCAATATTAATGTATCTATGTAGTAATACATATCTATGTATCTATGTATCACCCCACTCAATATTAATGTATCTATGTAGTAATACATATCTATGTATCTATGTAATAACACCACTCAATATAACTGTACCTATGTAGTAACACATATCTATGTTTCTATATAATAACACCAGTCAGTATTACTGTATGCTCGTTCGCCATACCAGACACCAGTCAAATCATCAACATCAGGACAGACTAAAGAAGAAACCAACACGTTTTGATCAAAGTCGTTGTTCTCCATGAGTTTGATACGAAGTGATATGAACGAGGTGACAGCCGAGTGAATATCACGTAGCATTTAAATGAGTCTTCACACTAACGACTGGTCCTTCCCGTATTCAGTCTTCACACTAACGACTGGACCTTCCCGTATTCAGTCTTCACACTAACGACTGGACCTTCCCGTATTCAGTCTTCACACTAACGACTGAACCTTCCCGTATTCAGTCTTCACACTAACGACTGGACCTTCCCGTATTCAGTCTTCACACTAACGACAGGACCTTCCTGTATTCAGTCTTCACACTAATGACTGGTCCTTCCCGTATTCAGTCTTCACACTAACGACTGGACCTTCCCGTATTCAGTCTTCACACTAACGACAGGACCTCCCTGTATTCAGTCTTCACACTAACGACAGGTCCTTCCCGTATTCAGTCTGCACACTAACGACTGGACCTTCCCGTATTCAGTCTTCACACTAACGACAGGACCTCCCTGTATTCAGTCTTCACACTAACGACAGGACCTCCCTGTATTCAGTCTTCACACTAACGACAGGTCCTTCCTGTATTCAGTCTTCACACTAACGACAGGACCTCCCTGTATTCAGTCTTCACACTAACGACAGGACCTCCCTGTATTCAGTCTTCACACTAACGACAGGACCTTCCTGTATTCAGTCTTCACACTAACGACAGGACCTCCCTGTATTCAGTCTTCACACTAACGACAGGTCCTTCCTGTATTCAGTCTTCACACTAACGACTGGACCTTCCTGTATGATTTAGTCTTCATAATAACACTATATCGCTTCTTGTATGATATCAGTGACAGAGCTTTAACCTTCATAACAATAACAGAATTGATCTTCCTGTTCTCGTACGACATAAACTTCCCTCTACTAAATAATACCGTAACCCAATCTTCCTCTATGATATCACAGAGGAGATATATCATATCTATGACATATATCTGTTATGTAATGTAAGATTTCCCTACCACAGTAAACACAGGAGCACAAACAAACCCCTACTTCACCATATGATAAGGTCAAGATGCTACCAACCAGTACATGACCTTATCTTGTGATAACAGTGACACATACCAGATGCCACATACTAGTGACATGAAGTGATACCAACTTCTAACATCCTTATCTGTAGTTTATATGGCATATAGCTATCGCGACATGGGTGGTGCCATTTTCTCCTGATGTCTCCCATCAGAGTTGATATCTGAGACAGTAAGATGGTAAACTGAATGATGGAAGTCTAAGTCCTCATTCCCGTTACAAGCTTTATTGCTGATGTTACTGCAATGACGGCTAGCTGCGGACTGACTAGTACATTGAGATGCCGCACTATATGCTCGGTGGCCAAGTGGTAGGGGTAATCGCCTCGGGCATGGGAGGTCGTGGGTTCAAACCCCGGTCGGGTCATACCAAAGACTTACACAAAAATGGTACCCACTGCCCATTTGGCTAACACCCGCCATAAGAATGAGGAGTAGGGGTCTAGGGCCCGAGTGGAAGAACGGCCGTATAGCCGAATTCGGTGATTGTGTTGTAACACAATATCCCCTTAAAATTGCTTTTAAAAAAAAAATGAAAAAAAAATATATATTACTTGATGTTTACACATGGGGCAACAGTATTGATTATAACAAAGAGACGCCCCTCGTTGAGTATCACACAGACTGAGCTCGACCAGTCAGGGCAAGGGAAAGTCCACGCTCGTTTCTCGATAGAGAAATAGGAATCTAAGAACAGATACTTTGTTTTTTTACCTATCGGGTACTGATTCGGGTACTGATTCAATGCTACAGGACCTTGATCACCCCATCATCATTCCCATATTACAATTTGACAGGACTCGGTACCAGCTCGCGATATCTGCTTGGAACACATGGCTCTTTACACTCTCCTGGCTGACCCTTTGTGCTGATCCATTTGGGTTACAAGCAGACTTACTGAGAGACTGGACTTCCCTGCGAGCCCCAAAAACAGATGACTAGGGACTAGGGGCCAATATCAAAGAAGAAACCAACAAGTTGTAGTCGGATTCGTCATTCTCCATGAGTTTGATGTGGTGTGATATGAACGAGGTGACAGCCAAGTGAATATCACATAGCGGTAAAACGAGTTGGAGAACAATGAATTTGACCAAAACGAGTTTACCACCCCACGAAAATCTCACTCTCGTGGTCCTTCAGTCTCCAAGCCTAAGTCTGGTTCACTCTGACTCTATGTGCAGGAGAAACTCCAAGCGGATCCGACCGGAATCCTAGTCTTTTAGATATGGTAAGTAATCAAATATCTCTCAACGCCCGCGGAGGAGGCAAAAAGCCATTCCCACGTCTCAGTGAGCCCGAACATTATTCATACTGCACCCCTAGCAGCGGGTAATATTTCATAGACGTTCAGCTATAGGTATATAGCCTATGATCCATGGGCGCCGCCATGACGCCCTCCGAGTAGGTGTTCTTCACTAAAGGAGGTGAAAAAGTAGGTGTTCTTCACTAATGGAGGTGCAAAAGAAGTGAGTGATAATGGGGAAATGTCACAACTCTAGCCTTGCTCACATATGTATATAAAGTGGTCCATGTGGAAAATATCATGTCTTGGGTTCAATCATTATGCCATCCTGCTCTTGGATGGGTGTAGAGAGTCAAAGGAACCATGGTAAAACATTGAAAGGCAGATGAATTTCGTAAGACTAAAAGCCAGAATACAGGTTTTGTCCCCCGACCACCTAGTGACTGCTTAATGAACTAACAATGGCTCTGTCCCCTATAGGTATATGATAATAGGCCCTATTGAGGTATCCCATAATTCAGCCTGTTTACAAGTTCAGGCGTTCGCTGGTTGCCGACGTTGTATGATGGTACACCCCAACTGTAATCCACAATTTTTACAGTTTAACGGTTTTTTATAAATATTCAAATTGGAAATCTGATGTCAGAAATGGAAATTTCAGCTATTTCTACATAAAAATCCGAAATTATATTCAGGTTCTCCAAATATAAATAGAAAAACTATGGTTCATGTTGCTGTGGTGTGCCCAGCCGTTCGCAAGCGGAACTTGTATTTACCCTGGGCGATAATAGGGAGTTAAGTAACCTCTGGAGGGCGTATAAACATTGTGTACACAGAGTCACGAGATGTAACTGTCTTATCTTCCTATTGAACCTAGTGTCTTACAAATCTCCTATAAAATAGTAAACAAGCCTCAACTGATAAAACCAGATGACACTGATTAGAGGTTCTGCCACCAGATGTCACTCTGTCCCTGCTCCAGTCTGCGAGGTGCCCAGCGGAGGTTTAGTTCAGGCCTGTGTGCCTACTCCTACATAAAGCCTGTGTCCCACCTGCTGGTGGTAGGGCATGGGGGCCATCCATGAAGTACATACGCAGAACTTCTGAAATTTTTGAACCCGCCACTCACCCTCCCGATCTTGTACGCAATAGAACAAAGAAGGAGCATACGCAAAATATCCAAAATTTTGGACCCCCCCCCCAGCCCCCTTAGTGCGTACATACTTTATGGATGGCCCCCATGAAAAGTGCGCTTTGCGTTGGCACACATTTATAGAGACCGGCGCGGTGGAGCAGGTACAAGCCCACATGGCACTGAACCGGCACAACCTAATGAATTAGGTTTCGCCCGTTACCAGCAAGTTACCTGCTGTCGGCCGCCAACAGTGGCAAGTGGGCAGGTGGGCTGGTACACTATAAGTAACGGACACACAGCGCTCTTTTGAAGCCATACTGCTGGTCCAGTGGAGCACACCCTTTATATAACAGAGAATCTGTATGGAGAGTGACATTTCTGCTCTACCCAAACTTAGAATTACTCTCCATACAGATTCTCATTACACTAAGTATGTATAGACTTGAATTAAACCTCTGTAGAAAGATTACAGTAGTAGGTGTATTTTTTACACTGGAGGAGTATTAACTTTACTTTCCTGGATAATATTCAAGATGGCTGTGCCCAAAGTCTAAGCTAATAAGCATTAATAAAGAAGCGTTACTCAATTGATAGAATTAATCACTACGTTGAGGTTATGAGTTGAGCGTGGTTGCCTCGTGTATAAGGTTGTTATATTTATATAGTTTAATATGTTTTATATGATATATATCTGAGTTGACCTCACTGACCTTGACTGAGTGAGGTTGCCTCGTGTATAAGGTTGTTATATTTATATAGTTTAATATGTTTTATATGATATATATCTGAGTTGACCTCACTGACCTTGACTGAGCGTGGTTGCCTCGTGTATAAGGTTGTTATATTTATATAGTTTAATATGTTTTATATGATATATATCTGAGTTGACCTCACTGACCTTGACTGAGCGTGGTTGCCTCGTGTATAAGGTTGTTATATTTATATAGTTTAATATGTTTTATATGATATATATCTGAGTTGACCTCACTGACCTTGACTGAGTGAGGTTGCCTCGTGTATAAGGTTGTTATATTTATATAGTTTAATATGTTTTATATGTTATATATCTGAGTTGACCTCACTGACCTTGACTGAGTGAGGTTGCCTCGTGTATAAGGTTGTTATATTTATATAGTTTAATATGTTTTATATGTTATATATCTGAGTTGACCTCACTGACCTTAACTGAGTGAGGTTGCCTCTGTATAAGGTTGTTATATTTATATAGTTTTATATGCTTTATATGTTATATATCTGAGTTGACCTCACTGACCTTGACTGAGTGAGGTTGCCTCGTGTATAAGGTTGTTATATTTATATAGTTTAATATGTTTTATATGTTATATATCTGAGTTGACCTCACTGACCTTGACTGAGTGAGGTTGCCTCTGTATAAGGTTGTTATATTTATATAGTTTAATATGTTTTATATGTTATATATCTGAGTTGACCTCACTGACCTTGACTGAGTGAGGTTGCCTCGTGTATAAGGTTGTTATAGATATTTATATAGTTTTATATATTTTATATGTTATATATCTTAGTTGACCTCACTGACCTTGACTGAGTGAGGTTGCCTCGTGTATAAGGTTGTTATATTTATATAGTTTAATATGTTTTATATGTTATATATCTGAGTTGACCTCACTGACCTTGACTGAGTGAGGTTGCCTCGTGTATAAGGTTGTTATATTTATATAGTTTAATATGTTTTATATGTTATATATCTGAGTTGACCTCACTGACCTTGACTGAGCGTGGTTGCCTCGTGTATAAGGTTGTTATATTTATATAGTTTAATATGTTTTATATGTTATATATCTGAGTTGACCTCACTGACCTTGACTGAGCGTGGTTGCCTCGTGTATAAGGTTGTTATATTTATATAGTTTAATATGTTTTATATGATATATATCTGAGTTGACCTCACTGACCTTGACTGAGTGAGGTTGCCTCGTGTATAAGGTTGTTATATTTATATAGTTTAATATGTTTTATATGTTATATATCTGAGTTGACCTCACTGACCTTGACTGAGTGAGGTTGCCTCGTGTATAAGGTTGTTATATTTATATAGTTTAATATGTTTTATATGTTATATATCTGAGTTGACCTCACTGACCTTGACTGAGTGAGGTTGCCTCGTGTATAAGGTTGTTATATTTATATAGTTTAATATGTTTTATATGTTATATATCTGAGTTGACCTCACTGACCTTGACTGAGTGAGGTTGCCTCGTGTATAAGGTTGTTATATTTATATAGTTTAATATGTTTTAAATGTTATATATCTGAGTTGACCTCACTGACCTTGACTGAGCGTGGTTGCCTCTGTATAAGGTTGTTATATTTATATAGTTTAATATGTTTTATATGTTATATATCTGAGTTGACCTCACTGACCTTGACTGAGTGAGGTTGCCTCGTGTATAAGGTTGTTATATTTATATAGTTTTATATGTTTTATATGTTATATATCTGAGTTGACCTCACTGACCTTGACTGAGCGTGGTTGCCTCGTGTATAAGGTTGTTATATTTATATAGTTTTATATATTTTATATGTTATATATCTGAGTTGACCTCACTGACCTTGACTGAGTGAGGTTGCCTCGTGTATAAGGTCGTTATATTTATATAGTTTAATATGTTTTAAATGTTATATATCTGAGTTGACCTCACTGACCTTGACTGAGCGTGGTTGCCTCGTGTATAAGGTTGTTATATTTATATAGTTTTATATGTTTTATATGTTATATATCTGAGTTGACCTCACTGACCTTGACTGAGTGAGGTTGCCTCGTGTATAAGGTCGTTATATTTATATAGTTTAATATGTTTTAAATGTTATATATCTGAGTTGACCTCACTGACCTTGACTGAGCGTGGTTGCCTCGTGTATAAGGTTGTTATATTTATATAGTTTAATATGTTTTAAATGTTATATATCTGAGTTGACCTCACTGACCTTGACTGAGCGTGGTTGCCTCTGTATGAGGTTGTTATATTTATATAGTTTAATATGTTTTAAATGTTATATATCTGAGTTGACCTCACTGACCTTGACTGAGCGTGGTTGCCTCGTGTATAAGGTTGTTATAGATATTTATATAGTTTTATATGTTTTATATGATATATATCTGAGTTGACCTCACTGACCTTGACTGAGCGTGGTTGCCTCGTGTATAAGGTTGTTATAGATATTTATATGTTTTATATGTTATATATCTGAGTTGACCTTACTGACCGTGACTGAGCGTGGTTGCCTCGTGTATAAGGTTGTTATAGATATTTATATAGTTTTATATGTTATATATCTGAGTTGACCTTACTGACCTTGACTGAGCGAGGTTGCCTCGTGTATAAGGTTGTTATAGATATTTATATAGTTTTATATGCTTTATATTTTATATATCTGAGATGACCTCACTGACCTTGACTGAGCGAGGTTGCCTCGTGTATAAGGTTGTTATAGATATTTATATAGTTTTATATGCTTTATATGTTATATATCTGAGATGACCTCACTGACCTTGACTGAGCGAGGTTGCCTCGTGTATAAGGTTGTTGTTGACGGAACACATGGCGCCGTCTAGCGGCACGAGCATGACGTCTCCGGTGTAGTGCCGTACGAGGCAATGTTCCGTCTCGATGTACTGACCTTCCAGAACTGAGTGTAAAATAACAAAGACAATTAGATAAAAGTTTATTACCGAGAATGTGAGAGCAAGGTGTTCAACCTGCCACCTCTTAAACATTCAGATCTGCTTCTAACTTAAGGATTCCCAACATGGACATTATATTGTATATATTTGTTAATGTTTGCTCACCTGGCCTTTGCATTGATCAATTTTTGTTGATATTTAAATCCCCTGGAAGGACAAGTCCTAAAAGGTAGAACCTTCACTGTTTAAGATATCTTTCAAGATGTTCAAATAGGATTCTTTAACATTACAATAAGCAGAGGAACAGGTATAAAAGGAAATATGAACTTTTTATGAGAATTAGAATTATCTTGCGAGTGATTACGGAGTTATTATAGAGTGGAAACTAGTTCCCCAACCATCATGATTCATTGGAATATTTTACTAAGGGATGAAAAGTGGAAATATTTTGCATGATCACTGCCACAGAGAGACTGAGAAAACATGTAAAACACATCGTTATTTACCATGGAATGGAGCTGAGGGTGTGTGGGGAGTTCCAACCACCATTTTATGGGCATGAATGAGGCTCAATTTATACTTTCTTTATTTCATACAAGAAACATAATTTTATAAACTGGAAATGAAAAGAATGATTTTGATGGGATAGAGTGGAGCCCTCCCTGACTGACTTAATGGCCCTGAGTGATGTGACAACTGACGCACCTAGGCGTCTTTTTTTTTTTTTTTTTTTAAATAGCAGCATTTATTAACATCAAGAAGATTCAAGTACAATGAGATATCATGATAACATTTCAGCAAGATGTTGAAGAAAGAATAGTTAATAACAACTACTTCTGTGTGTTTTTTGCGTTATAAGCGGTAGTTACGCACCTTGTGTGTTTTTTTAGTTATGAGAGGTAGTAACATACCTTGTGTGTTTTTTGTGTTATAAGAGGTAGTTACGTACCTTGTGTAGTTTTTAATGCTATAAGAGGTAGCTACGCACCTATGTGTTGTTTGACAGCAGCATCTCCCCGACCCACTCGAGTCTCTCCTTCCTGAAAACACAAACACAGCCATATTTACTCTGTTCAGTCAAATTAATAAGAGGTCAAGGTCACTCTGGTACCTGCACCAGATCTCCCTTACCTAATATCTCAAATACTGAGTTTCAGACAAGGCCAGTGGCATCTATACCAATGCAGTGTCACTAACTCCTAATGACACTTTGACACGTGGTTGACCTTGGGGAATGACCTTGAGATGATAAAGCCTCATGCTGATGCTGGTGTTTTCACTATCTTATAGTCAGTTATACACTAATGTGCACTAATGTGCACCAATGTGCACTAATGTGGTCTCACGAATTTCTATTTCACACTTTAAAATGTCGATGACCTCCAGCAATGACCTTGAGATGATAAAGCCTCATGCTAGTGCTGGTGTTTTTATCAAGTAATATATATATATATAATATTCAGTTTTAGACATGGTAGTACTTGAACACATTGACAATGCGATGACCTTGAGCACTGAACTCTAGATGGTAGAGTCGCATACCCGTGATTTTGTTATCTATAATATTTAATGTCACTAACTCCTACTTGACACGTTGACATTGAGATGACCTTGAATACTAACCTTGAGATGGTAGAGTCACGTACCGGTGATTTCATTATCTATAATATTTAATGTCACTAACTCCTACTTAACACGTTGACATTGAGATGACCTTGAGCACTGACCTGGAGATGGTAGAGTCGCATACCGGTGATTTTATTATCTCATATCTATAATACTTAATGTCACTAACTCCTACTTGACACGTTGACATTGAGATGACCTTGAATACTGACCTGGAGATGGTAGAGTCGCATACCGGTGATTTTATTATCTAATATCTATAATACTTAATGTCGCTAACTCCTACTTGACACGTTGACATTGAGACGACCTTGAGCACTGACCTGGAGATGGTAGAGTCGCATACCCGTGATTTTGTTATCTATAATATTTAATGTCACTAACTCCTACTTGACACGTTGACATTGAGATGACCTTGAATACTAACCTTGAGATGGTAGAGTCACGTACCGGTGATTTCATTATCTATAATATTTAATGTCACTAACTCCTACTTAACACGTTGACATTGAGATGACCTTGAGCACTGACCTGGAGATGGTAGAGTCGCATACCGGTGATTTTATTATCTAATATCTATAATACTTAATGTCACTAACTCCTACTTGACACGTTGACATTGAGATGACCTTGAATACTGACCTGGAGATGGTAGAGTCGCATACCGGTGATTTTATTATCTAATATCTATAATACTTAATGTTACTAACTCCTACTTGACACGTTGACATTGAGACGACCTTGAGCACTGACCTGGAGATGGTAGAGTCGCATACCGGTGCTGAGGATGTCGTCGTGGAGGGCTAACAGGTAAGGCAGCTCTGAGTCCAGCACCACCCCGATGCCGTCCTTACGCAATGCCAGTGTCTTATGCTCCTGTGGGTCGTAAGGAAAGGTCAAAGGCCATCAGCACGGTCTTTCAATATGAAGGTTTAGCCGTTACAATGAGTATGAGATCATCATACTGAGAACCAGGTTTATTCATAGCAATGTATGACAAACAAAAATGTAAATATCTGTATTAACTTCTAGTATAGAGCCACTAAACTAAACTGTGAATATCGGTACTTACTTCTAGTATAGAGAAGCTAAACTAAACTGTAAATGTTGATACTAACTTCTAGTATAAAGAGGCTAAACTAAACTGTAAATGTTGGTACTAACTTCTAGTATAAAGAGGCTAAACTAAACTGTAAATGTTGGTACTAACTTCTAGTATAAAGAGGCTAAACTAAACTGTAAATGTTGGTACTAACTTCCAGTATAGAGCCGCTAAACTAAGATATAAATGTCGATACTAACTTCTAGTACAGAGCCGCTAAACTAAGATATAAATGTTGATACTAACTTCTAGTACAGAGCCGCTAAACTAAGATATAAATGTTGATACTAACTTCTAGTATAGAGCCGCTAAACTAAGATATAAATGTTGATACTAACTTCTAGTACAGAGCCGCTAAACTAAGATATAAATGTTGATACTAACTTCTAGTATAGAGCCGCTAAACTAAGATATAAATGTCGATACTAACTTCTAGTATAGAGCCGCTAAACTAAGATATAAATGTCGATACTAACTTCTAGTATAGAGCAGGCCTCCTGCCACTTGCCCGTCCACTTCTCAGTAAGTCGCTTCACTTTCTCCTCATTAGCACAAAGTTTCTCCGCGTTCTCCATGAAGTCCTGTGAAAAGATCAGATAGCAACATCACATCTAGTAATGCTACTGGGGTTCAGATGAGGTATGGCTGGATGAGGCCATTTTTGTAGATGTTGTGGAATCTTTTATTATCATAAATGAACATCTTGAGATTTCAGATATCTGTAAGTTATCATAAAACCTGCATCGCCTGCAGCGTATACATTAAAAAATATGAGAAAACGTGGTTACTGAGCCGTACGGGTAACCGTTCGAGGTTATTTGATGAAAAAATACGGCCCCACGCCACAGGCGTGAGGGTCATATCTATTCATCAGATGACCAAGAACAGACACCGTACGGGCTCAGTCACTCCGTTTTCTTATTACTATATGCCTCCTACTCATTTAAAATGCTGATTTATTAACTGTACAAAGCCACTGCCATTCACTACGGCCCACTGTCACAGCGGGCGCGAACATTATTGATACTACACCCCTAGCAGCGGGTAGTATTTCATAGATGTTCGCTCACAGGTATATAGTCATAATCTTTACTCACCACGTTAGAATTATTTTTCTACTCACCACATTCTGACCTAGAAGAGCTTTCAACCTGGCATTCTCTTCTCTCAGTTCGCGAATCAACTTCACATTCGGATCCTGTTAGACAGAAAAATTCGGTAAAATTCAAGTTATGATCAAGTTACATCGGTTTCCACAGTACAGGATTGAGTGAACACACACACTCTTGGATTACAATATTGTTAGAGTATGAAGTGGCCATTTTCCAACATGTCGCGAGTAAAAACGATTTTTAAAACATTGCCTGAGCTTGCAATAGACGAGATAACTGCCACTGCTGGGTATGAAGGAGAAAGGTGGCTGTACACCACACCACATAGACATGGTATGAGAAGGACTGGTCTTTGATATAGCAGTAAGTCTACCACTGCTGGGGGTGAAGGAGAAAGGTGGCTGCACACCACACCACACAGACATGGTATGAGAAGGACTGGCCTTTGATATAGCAGTAAATCTACCACTGCTGGGGATAAAGAAGAAAGGTGGCTGTACACCACACCACACAGACATGGTATGAGAAGGACTGGTCTTTGATATAGCAGTAAGATGGCCGCCTCCATACCACAGTAGCTATGCCCCCAGTGACATACCTCGTTAATCTTTGGCTCGTTGATGATCCGCTTCGCGCGGCTCGCGTAGCGCAGAGTGCTCAGAGTCTCAGCGTAGTTACAGTCAGCTGGAGAGATAGCTGCAAGACAAACAATCCACAATTAATTCATCTGAAGACTTTATTGCTATTAATGATTAATGAATTTATACATATTTTATTATGAAATTATCATAATATTGGTCTCTAAATCAAAAACTAGCACAGTGACCCCTAGTTTTAAGTTAGGTATGTGTTCTACAATACTTAGAGATCATCATATTCAATTTTCAGGAACATGACATGGGTTTTAATTTTCAAACCAGCTGGTGTGATATACCTTTAATGGTTTCATTAATTAAGTAAACAGCTCGTCTGATATGCCTTTAGTAGTTTCATTAATTAAGTAAGGGGATGGTCTGATATGCCTTTAGTAGTTTCTTTAATTAAGTAAGGGGATGGTCCGATATGCCTTTAGTAGTTTCATCATTAAGTGAGGGGAAGGTCCGATATGCCTTTAGTAGTTTCATCATTAAGTAAGGGGATGGTCTGATATGCCTTTAGTAGTTTCATTAATTAAGTAAGGGGATGGTCTGATATGCCTTTAGTAGTTTCTTTAATTAAGTAAGGGGATGGTCCGATATGCCTTTAGTAGTTTCATTAATTAAGTAAGGGGAGGTCCGATATGCCTTTAGTAGTTTCATTAATTAAGTAAGGGGAGGTCCGATATGCCTTTAGTAGTTTCATTAATTAAGTGAGGGGAAGGTCCGATATACCTTTAGTAGTTTCATTAATTAATTAAGGGGAGGTCCGATATGCCTTTAGTAGTTTCATTAATTAAGTAAGGTCCGATATGCCTTTAGTAGTTTCATCATTAAGTAAGGGGATGGTCTGATATGCCTTTAGTAGTTTCATTAATTAAGTAAGGGGATGGTCTGATATGCCTTTAGTAGTTTCATTAATTAAGTAAGGGGATGGTCCGATATGCCTTTAGTAGTTTCATCATTAAGTAAGGGGATGGTCCGATATGCCTTTAGTAGTTTCATTAATTAAGTAAGGGGATGGTCTGATATGCCTTTAGTAGTTTCATTAATTAAGTAAGGGGAAGGTCCGATATGCCTTTAGTAGTTTCATTAATTAAGTAAGGGGATGGTCTGATATGCCTTTAGTAGTTTCATTAATTAAGTAAGGGGAACGTCTGATATGCCTTTAGTAGTTTCATCATTAAGTATGGGGAAGGTCAGATATGCCTTTAGTAGTTTCATTAATTAATTAAGGTCCGATATGCCTTTAGTAGTTTCATCATTAAGTGAGGGGAAGGTCCGATATGCCTTTAGTAGTTTCATCATTAAGTGAGGGGAAGGTCCGATATGCCTTTAGTAGTTTCATTAATTAATTAAGGAGAGAGAATGGTTGGCGACTCACTGGCGATCATGATGGTCTTGGCGTTCCCGCCGAGGCTGTCCTGCAGGAGGTAGGTGAGCACCGAATCTCTGTACGGAATGAAGACTTTGTTTCGCTGCCCAGGGATCTTATCGGAGAGGTCAGCTTTACAAAGTAAAGTAAATCTGAGTTGTTATAATTATATTAACATAAAAATGTAAAATACTGACATAGTGACACGGAGAGGTCGATTTTATAAGTACAGTAAATCTGAGTTATTATAATTATATTTACATAAATCTGTAAAATACTGACATAGTGACACGGAGAGGTCGGTTTTACAAAGTACAGTAAATCTGTGTTATCAAAATCATATTTACATAAACCTTAATAAGACTATTAAAAAAAGACATCGACACATGTGGAGAAGTCAGCTTCACAAAGTTAAGTTATTCTGAGTTATTTTTATATAACAATTCAACTGCCTGATGAAGTCCAATCAATAGGGACGAAACGTTGCTAACAATGACTGAATTCCCCCCTCCCCCATCTCGATGTCAAAAGAAATCCCACAATAAAAATTTAATACCCAAACCAGCTTGTCTGGTTTTTTGTGGGTATTGAACCAATTTGATTATAAAAACAAAGACATATTGACACAGTCAATTTACAAAGTTAAGTAAATCTGAGTTATTTTTGTATAAACCTGTGCGCAAACTTCTATGAAATACCTACTCCAAGCCACGACGTATAAATAATGTTCAGGCCCACTCTCAAAATTTCGGTTTTTTTTAAAATAATTTACAGGTATATAATATCAAGTAAACGTAGTTACTGAGCCCGTACTGATTTCTATTCTCGGTATTTCGTCCCGTAACTACAGCCCTTTGCCTACAGTGCTGGGCTGTAGTTACCTCGAACTTCATCACTACAGGATCGGTAACTACGTTTCCCCATAATACACATTAAATCACAAGAAAGAATGTCGTTGGGGTTAGGAAGATTTTGGTACTATTTATGTGGAATTTGCTACCTGAGAGAGACTGAGAAAACATGGAAAACGCATCAGTGGTGCCATGAAATGGAGTTGAGGGTGTGTGTGGTATAGCGAGACATTCAATCAACATTAACTTTGTTTTACACAACTAAAAATTCAGAAAATTATTTGCATGGAAAAATTGAAAGCTGCCATTTTCCTATATTGACATATTTACTAAAGACAGGAAGGGTCCTCTCTTTTCTTTCATTAAAAGAAACTTTTACGTTCTAAAAACATTTCATCGCTGAGGTAGTCTTCTGATGAATTTTTATTTGTGTAATTTTTCGTTCCTTTAGATTTCTCATACGGGTTCTATGGTTGGAAAAAAATTAGTCTTATAATAAATCTACAAAAAGGCCTTATAAAATATTGATCAACCTAGTTTTATATAATTATAAGGGTCTCTTAATTATCATTATTACAATATTATAGGCAGAATAAATTGAGCTATTTTGCACCAGAAGCTGGTTCCTGGTGTGACGGAAGACTTACCCAGAGTTGAGATGATCTTTCCTAAGGTGACCAGAGACTTGTTGATGCTCCCCCCCTCCTTCAGCCTCTGTCCCGTCACCCCGGACGCGTCCACACGCTCACTGCAAGGTCAAGGTCAACGCCAAGGTCAGACCAAGGTCATCCATGACAAACACAAGGTCATCATAGTTTACACCAAGGTCACACCAAGGTCATCCATGACAAACACAAGGTCATCATAGTTTACACCAAGGTCACACCAAGGTCATCCATGACAAACACAAGGTCATCATAGTTTACACCAAGGTCAGACCAAGGTCATCCATGACAAACACAAGGTCATCATAATTCATAATAAGGTCAGGACAGTGACAGAGCACTCTGTGCTGATAAGGTAAGGGGCGAGAGTGGATGTGTTTTAATCCAAGGTCAACCACAGAAGAGTCAAGGTCATTACAAGTGTGACAAGGTCATCTAACGTCTACATCTCAATGATCTTTGACAAGGAAGGCTTATTTCATTAAATCATACATAATCATAGTTCAGATATTCGTCTGGTTAGATATTTGAAACAAAAGAATATGTTACATTTGATTAATTTATCATTGATTAGGATGAGGTTAGCATTATAGGAATGAGTGAGTCTTTACATGAGTTTATCTCACTCCTGGTATGTTTTCTCCATAGACTTAACATTGGGAACTCGTATCCAACGCCCATCGGGTATTTTGAAAAAATTACAAGTATTTACAAAATACTCAATGGGGATTATGTCACAAATGTTAGCCCATTAGTCAAGGTGAAGGGTGAGATAAATCCAGAAACCTATTCAAGTTTAGGGTCAGAGCTTGATCCCATCTCGTTTTAATCGCGCTGTAATTCACACAGCTTCGCCTTGTGAATTACTACGCGATTCAAACACGATGGGGTACGAGCTCTGACTGTGAATTTTCCAAGGTTTCCTGTATAAAATCAGAGATATCGTTTGTAGTTACCTTCCTGCGAGGTCGACGAGGTGAATTTTACTGTGGATTTCACTCGGAATTTCATCAATAAACCTCGCCTGCGGAAAAAAGATGATTCGTCATATTCAGATCTTATCAAAGTTTAATCGCTTTATGATACAAAATGTACATGATGAAGCAGAATGCAAGAAGCTTTGTAAAATGTTTGGACTTAATAAAACTTTTGCTAAAAAAAAAAGAAGTTTATATGGAACAATAAAACCATTTTGGGTTATTCATTGAAGTAATATATATTTTTCAATTCTTTGCGAGTTGATTTGATAGAGTTATATGGCAGCATCTTTATTTGATCAATAGTTTGTATTGAGGGACATCCTATGCTACCCGCTATTTATACTTATTAACTAGATGAAAATACTCTCAAGATTTCCAACTATTCCTGTCACTCTAATACCAACTTCATGCCGAAATGAAAATTGAGAATGGGGGAAATTTTGAAATTAGGGACTTGAAAAAAAAGAGGAAGAAACAGACATTATATAGGGTCTGCATAGGGTGAGACGCTTATTAGGGTTCGTTTGAACTGGTTATGGGTTCTGAAAGGTTAGAAAGAATGGGTTGTGATTTACGGCAGCCCCATATATTGACAATGGGGACTTGGTGATAGATGATAATGGGGACTGGTTTACGGAGGCCCCATATATTTACAATGGGGACCTGGTGATACATTATAATGGGGAGTGGTTTACGGAGGCCCCATATATTTACAATGGGGACTTGGTGATAGATGATAATGGGGAGTGGTTTACGGAGGCCCCATATATTTACAATGGGGACTTGGTGATAGATGATAACGGGGAGTGGTTTACGGAGGCCCCATATATTGACAATGGGGACTTGGTGATAGATGATAACAGGGAGTGGTTTACGGAGGCCCCATATATTTACAATGGGGACTTGGTAATAGATGATAATGGGGAGTGGTTTACGGAGGCCCCATATATTTACAATGGGGACTTGGTAATAGATGATAATGGGGAGTGGTTTACGGAGGCCCCATATATTTACAATGGGGACTTGGTGATAGATGATAATGGGGAGTGGTTTACGGAGGCCTGGTATATTTACAATGGGGACCTGGTGATAGATGGATGATAAGAGATGTAGATTTTACCTGCGTGAAGACGATGGTAAAGATGGCGTGTGACCGACTGCTCACGTCGTTCATGTTGGTCGCTGCAGTCGTTCTGATGGATGGCAAATTACTTTTATTAGATTTTAATTTTAAAATTACTCTTTTCTTACAATTTTTTTTCACAATTTTTTTTTTTTTTTTACAATTATTTTAAGCTTAACTAGAAAAGTATACATTTATTTGTAATTACAATACCTAATATATTGGTTTAACTCTAAAGTAGAAGATTGAATAATGGAATAATGGTAGCAGATGGATATTGTTAAGTGGTAATATAAACCCTAAGCTGTGAGTCCATGTCTACAAACCTCACTTACAAACAAACTGAATGTATGATTTAAAGACTATTACAATGTGCTCCAGAAGTCACCTCGATATTTCTATCCACAGAACACAAAAGATCAAAACACAGAACTTGGCATGAGAGTACCTATTTTCATTTCCTTTGTTGATGAGTTTCTCGATGTCTGTGTAGTCCATCACCAGATGTTTGGACAAATCTGAGGGAAAGTGAAATACATGACATTATTATCTCACAACACTTCCTAGCTCACTCCCATACATGTAGTCACAATTACAATATTTTGTTAATTTCACCTAAAGAAGCTTATTAAAATTATATCAGAATTCAAATTAGATTAAGAAGCTTAATCAAATTGAATTTAAATTTAAGTTGAATCAAGAAGCTTAATTAAATTAAATTCAAATTTAAATTAAATCAAGAAGCTTAATCAAATTAAAATCAAATTCAAGTAAAATCAAATTAATTTCAAATATAAGTTGAATTAAGAAGCTTAATCAAATTAACATCGTGATTTGGACTCTGATATCAACATAATCCATCTTATGTCCACTCCGGTGTTCAATTTTACTTTGATGCTTGTAAACAATGTAAATGTCTACAAAGACACACCTTGTACGTAGGGTCCGTCTTTCGGCTGCTCACTATTACTTGTATATAACGTAAAAAGACTACAAAGACACAACTTGTACGTAAGGTCCGTCTTTTGGCTATTTACTATTATTTTGATGCTTGCAAACAATGTAAAAAGACTACAAAGACACACCTTGTATGTAGGATCTATCTTTCAGGTGCTCATTATTATTGTAAACAACGTAAAAAGACTACAAAGACACACCTTGTACGTAGGGTCCGTCTTTCGGGTGTTTACTATTACTTGTAAATAATGTAAAAAGACTACAAAGACACACCTTGTACGTAGGGTCCGTCTTTCGGGTGTTTACTATTACTTGTAAATAATGTAAAAAGACTACAAAGACACACCTTGTACGTAGGGTCCGTCTTTCGGGTGTTCCCGGACTCGTAGATTGGGGGGCTCCCCTTTAGCTTCACGGAGTAGATCCCGGACACGCTCATTGTAAATCTCCAGGTAACTGTGTCAGAAGACAGGCAAAGAAAATTTAATTTCATCATCGGCTTTACTTATACCATTAAGGCATTTGTTCAAAACCTTTGGTAATGAAAAGGTATTATAACAATTTTTAAAAGAATAAGTACCAATTTTTTAAGTGAACTTATCCCATGTTAATAGATAACAGAAAGAATATAACATATAAAAAGGCCATCAATAAGGAATTTTTATTTTTTTTAAAAGAAGTCATTTCCAAGAAGATGAGGGAAGGTGATGCTACTAAAAATAAATTTCTTTTTGATAATTTCTTTTCAAAGTTATCTTTTCTATGATGCTTTATAAATCCCTCAAATGAGTCAGTTAATGGGAGGCAAACTAAGCGAAACTTTTATCATTTTAGTCTTTGATTACTGGCCATTCATTTGGAAAGATTTCTTCACATTTGCAAATTACATCTTTTGACAAAATAAAATTCTGATTTATTCAAAATTCCAATCATAAAATTTAGATCAGATTTGTGCAGAGGGATCTAGCACCACATTATCAACTTGAGACCGTGGCTGAAAACCAAAACCAGTTCAATTACAGTTCTGTAAATTTGATTCATGATTTCAGAGTAGAGAGCAAAAGTGAACCTACAAAAAAACAGTAGATATCTGTGCTGAAAACGGCACTTCCTGATACAGACGCTCAGGCCTTCATGTGGTACGGGAATATAACCCTCATTCTCCAATCCTTCAAATTTATATTTACGATACACTCAACAATTGTCATAACTTAAGGGCGTGCTCCACCAGACTGGCAGTATGGCTTCAAAAGAGCGCCACGTGTCCGTTACTTATAGTGTAGGAGCCCACCAGCTCGATTGGTGCTGGAAGCGGGTAACTTGCCGGTAACAAACGAAACCTAATTCATTAGGTTGCGCTGATAACGTGTGGGCATGGCCTGCTCCACTGTGCCAGTCGCTATACATGGGTGCCACCGCGGCCCCAGCGCATCGTATGGCGGTCGCATGGTGCACTTTCCATGCCCTCCTGCCAGCCCAGTGGAACACACGCTTTATTGGCAAACAGTTTTTAGAAACGATCCTAGTAAAAATACGCTTCAGTTGTAGCAAATGAAACCCCAAAGCAAAACTTAGCCTCAAACCCACATTGCTTAACATCTGAAGCCTCGTTATGAGTTGTATCCGGAAGTACAGTTTTCAGCACGGGTATCTGCCGTTTCAGTGGGTTCACTTTGGCTCCTAATAGCAGTGTATCGGGTGCAGCAGTATTCAATCATTTTGCAGTTTGCGTACATTCATGCAATCAAGGAATACAGGTATACATATTGAAAACAATTCCACAAAAAAAGCTCGATAAAAAACTATGAATTCTATGAGGACATGGCTATAGCCCTCTACTTGCAGGCCCAAATTTCTTTTTTTCAAATATGATAAATAAAAAATACAAACAATGAATGTGAAAGCTATTGGTGCCTTTGCAAAAGTATAAATCTAACTAGAAATTGATTTTTTTATTATGATTATATCACTAGACCTGTAATGATATAGGTTTGGGATATGCATCTTCATTTTAGTTGACTATATCCACTGATCTCTCCAAATAAATACTGACATGAAAGATAAATGAGGACTGTAAACCCTCATGAGAAGCACACTCAGCCACCTGCCTTGTTGACATTAGTAATCACGTATTTACACATTGCCCACCTCCTTTACTTCACATCACTTAAAAAAAAAAAAAAAAAATTCTTCACCAAGCCATGAAGATATGACGAGGGCGCTTTTTTATTTTTTTACCAGAGATTGCTTTTGAAGTGTCATAAAATGGACTCCAGACAAACCTATTTAGGTCACATCTTACACTCACTCTAAGCTCCTGATATCTCACTCATTTTACTGTGTGTAATTGTCCTGTATTAGATGTTTATAACCCTAACCATCGACAGACTGAAAACTGCATGTAAGCAGACACCCCGCGTAAGCAGACACTTTGGCCAAGAACGGAGGGTGCCCACTTCTCGGGAGCTTACTCTACCTAGATACATATAATTGGTTACACTTGAGGCATCACTTTGGCCAACCACATAACCACATTGAATGCATTCCTGACATGAGCAGCTTTAATTTGATACCAAATACACATACCTGTCATGATTTCTATCAAGGTTCATCTTTTCTTTTTTTTGTTGTAACTTCTATCAGGGAATATTGTGTGCACAATCACCGAATTCGGCTAATGAGCCGTTCATCCTTTTGGGCCCTTGCCCCAAATCCTCATTCTAATGGCGGGTGTTAAGCCGAATGGGCAGTGGGTACCATTTTTGTGTAAGTCTTTGGTATGATCCGGCCGGGGTTTGAACCCACGACCTCCCACGCTCGAGGCGAACACCCCGACCACTTAGCCACCGAGCTACCACTTAGCCACCGAGATTGGTTGTGTACTACATGAGCTGGAGGGACATTAAGACCGACCTTTTAGACTGAGTGCCTTTCAGATGTCTATAAAAAAAAGAAGTGAAATGCTTGTGAGTAGTTCACAAGTACTGAATAAACTGTTTTTCATTTTTAGTTGCATGTCTTAGTTTTGGTCCAACCGGTGGTTCAGCTAAAGTCACGGGATAGTATTTACTAACGTCGGATTAATCACATGATCATTTGGCCAGGTGAAATAGATTAGCCTGGCCACTGCTACGATTCAATAAAGCACGTGATCCACCAAATCGACGCTCAGAGACGGCCAGAGGCGGCCGGCCAGCTGGTTTTTACAGGGCCAGCTGGTCAGAGGCAACAACCGCATGAGTGCGGGCGACAGGGTTTTCAATGGGCTGGTCCGGCTGATTCCGGCCGATTTGCTGATCCACCAGGCAGACTGTCCCAGCTGATCTGATCCGATGAGTGATTTGGGCGGCCGACGTCCACAATTCCTCCACATGGTCATCGTCCGGCCCTAACTCACTTTTGGTGGATCAGTGCTTAAGACTTAGTGTGGTGTTTTGAGACGAGGCAACTGCCAGGATCATATCATGTTGAGATTAAATCAATGAGATGAAGATGACAACCAAGGGGGAAAACACTGCGGCACAAGTGAGGATAAATGTTGCCTGCACTCCAAAAAGTATTAATGAAAGTTTCGGTACTTTGGTAATTATACTATAGATAAGAATAGTGAAGGCACTTTGGTGACGATACTATAAATAAGGATAGCGATGAGAACTGTGAACCGAAAAAAGAAAGAAATTAAATGAAGAATAAGAATGCAGCTAGTTTTGGTGTTGGAGATCTATGGTCACACTCAGCACACTAAACACACAGGGACTTTACAATAGGAGGGTGACCACTCAGGAAAAGTGCAACTCAGAGAGTGTGTACAAGATCTAGCTTCATCGTATCTTATCAATCTTATCGTAGCTGTGAGGATATATAGTGGTAGCCACCTGCCGGCATGGCACGTAACTAACTCTTCACCCACCTGACATTGACATGGTAGCTACGAAGAAAGATCCAAACGTCTTCAATTTGCCACACAATTTCATCATGATTTCGAACAATCTTTATTGATATACATTTGGAGATTTGTATTTATATTTCTGATATGTGGTATGTGTATGTACTATATTCAATTTTGTGAGTTTGAAATGTAAATGATAAGGTGAACATATCGTACAAGACAATTTTCCAGTTTAGTTTTTAATTTAGTGAAACTTAACAAAATTTTGTTTTTGATTTATTGAAATATTGCAAATATTGGCCATCATAATCACAGTATTAAAGTTACATACAATTATCACATTTTAACAAAGGGCTGCTAAAAAGCATTAAATAACCAGACAATTTAGCGAGAAAAGCGGATGTGAAATGAAATAACAATGATGTGTTGACTGCAAATGACAAGCAATGACACTGACGTCAACTCTGAGTGGTTCGAAAATAGCAAAATCTTTCACTGGGATTTCTAAACATAAATCTTCTTTCAGATGTAGGGTATAACATGGTTCTAAAGTAATTCTTAGTGAAAATATGTGATGGAATCTGTGATGGAATCTGTGATAAATCGTGATAAATCGTGATAGATCGTCCTGAATCCTAAAGAGGTAAGCAGTGATAACAACAAATGGTGACCGACAGAGTAGGACTGACTGCAGGAGCTGAGAAATACATCATGTTTGTATATTGAGTCGTGCAATGTGTTTCAGATTTGTTTTAAATTCTGAAAATGCTCATAGAAACCTGGAAGGTGAAACAAACGTAAAAAAAAGCTGAATATCTTAACCAAATAAATATGATTATTTTCAAGAGTGCCAGAAAATACAAAAAAAACTGTAAAAGCTCAGATAGTAGACATTTCTGTCAATATAATTGTATAACTTTAAAAATAGATCCATTAATCCACATATTGGTTAACTATGATAATGAGTAGATATATCTGTATGTTATTTGCTGCTGTAGTCATCTGATGGTGATGTGTAAAACAGACACCAGGGGCCGCCACTGGGCTTAGTACAAGAGAAGTCCCACTCTCCCCCCAGATCTTTCGTGGCGCTAGCGCTGGCTTAATCTCTGCCCCAACCCAATGACGTCATATGCTGGTTCTCAGGGTATCCACTAAGTACAGGGGGAACCAGCCAACATTTCAGATTCAAAACAAGGCAGCTGTAAAAAGTTATACAAGTCAAACAATTCATATATCATGAGTATGGAAATATGGGAATTGTTAAAGGAGCTTCATAGACAAGCCAACTGTTTCTTTTTCAGACTTAAACCATTTTATAATGGGAATTCACAGTTGATCAGGCTGCTCCTTCAGACAAGCACATGGGCATTGTTGACAAAACAAAACCCTGCAACACATGAGGTTCTTTCCACTGTAGAAAGTAATCCCAGAGGCTGTGTCTGGTTTGGCATAAAAAATAGAAATGAGAGTATTTTATTTACCTTATAAATATGTGCATCTCTATTTACATGTAGAACACAAAATACTCTGCAAATCTCTCAGAATTTAGGATAATTGAAAAACTGGCGTATGGGCCAGATTTGAGCCCAAACAGGCAGGTTGGGGCAGAGATACAAAGCGACTACAGGAAGTAGAGCGCAGGATATCTGCTGGGAGAGTGGAGAAGTCCTCCAACAGCAGTCACGTGACACCCTCACCCACAATGCACTGGGTGATTATTTACACTCACAGTATCTCAAGGTCACGTGCCCAGATGATCATGACCAATCACTCAAGACTGAAATACCTCAAGACCCACTGGTGCTTGATATGTTTGGATCCTAGACACAGGCAGTTGTAGAAATGGCAAGTTGACTGGGTGCAAGTGGTTACAGAAAACTATCCATAGACTTTATTTAACCCAAACCTTTTAATTGTTATTTATTCATAATTCCACGCTCATTCATCAATGATGAACATACCAATTGCTAATAGATGTTATGAAGTGTCCATTGGACAAGATACTTAATGGATAAACATTTCTCATGTCTTGTTACCCACCCCCCGCCCCAGCCGGGATTTCATTAAACTGAGTAAATTACTGTTGTAAATATTGTTAAAAGGCAAAGAAATCAGAATAAATGCATTCTCTCACGACAAAGCAGAATTGATAAAGAACAACAAAACACAACATGGGCAGCATGTTCAGTACAACGACAAGACATGAAGCTGTCTTCGTAAAGACCTCTGACACGGTCTTTACGGGTGACCTTCGTAAAGACCTCTGACACAGTCTTTACGAGTGACCTTCGTAAAGACCTCTGACACAGTCTTTACGAGTGACCTTCGTAAAGACCTATGACACAGTCTTTACGAGTGACCTTCGTAAAGACCTCTGACACAGTCTTTACGAGTGACCTTCGTAAAGACCTATGACACAGTCTTTACGAGTGACCTTCGTAAAGACCTATGACATGGTCTTAACGAGTGACCTTCGTAAAGACCTATGACACAGTCTTTACCAGTGGTCTTCGTAAAGACCTCTGACACGGTCTTTACGAGTGGTCTTTGTAAAGACCTCTGACACAGTCTTTACGGGTGAGACACTCCTTCTCAGGCACCCCTCTCAAAACTTCTCACAGGCGCCATGTTGCATTCATTAAGAATTTTATCCGTCTTTAAGCTGAGAGAAAATGTGACACCTAGTGGGTAAAATGTGCTATAGGGCACGTAGCTATTCTCTTATGGAGGCGGCTATCTCCCCCCCCCCCCCCCACTAAATAAAACACCAGGTGGCAGGTCCAGTTATCAATGGATTTTATCAAAAGAAAGTGTGGGCTTGCCATAGAGAGGTCTCACGATTATCTAAATATCCTAAAACAGTGGTTGTCCCCCGACTACAGTGGCGCTACCTTACAATTTCCTGGCAGATGATGGTGGAACTAACAATCACTCTGTCCCCCATACCATGGGGTGCAAATATAACTTTTCTTTCTCAGTGGCTCTAAGCCATAGACATTGAGAAATCTCACAGCTCAGAGACTGGTGAGAATCTTCATACACAGTTGCAAGACATAACGGAAGTTTCCACCTAGCCACTGTACTACTTCCGGTAAGTGGCGTTAACGGCCATGAAAACATCAGCAGTGTTGTGTACGGTCATTCTAATATTGGAAAAAGTGCCACAAACAATGATAAAACACACGGTACACTCTGTGTCCTTTCTCCAAGTGACTGTGGCACAAAATGAACATCACTTACCGGAAACAGTTAAAATAGCATGAAGCGGAAACTGAGCCATTTGCCACCAAGAGCTAATTTATCTTACTCAACGGCTCTAAGACAAGGATATAAAGAAGAAATAGCTTAGAGTCTGTGAGAAGTTATGAGCGGGGGGGTCAGCGGAAGGGTCTATTAGCGTGGCAGGTTAGCGTGGGTTGGGGTTGTGCGGGGATTGCGGGGATTGCGGGGATTGCGGGGATTGTCTCACCTGACTTCACTTCGGTACGTCGTGTCCCCGTCCTCCATCTGCCCGAACAGACTCTGCAGACAAATAACACCATCATGTAGCCAGTGTTAGTTCACATGGAGAATTTACCTCTTGTGGGTCATTGAGCGCTGCAGTGTGATTTCTCACCACACACTGCACCTCAACCAGTTATTTTTCATTGCCCACTGATTGGCTATTTAGAAGTGTACAGTAATAAATCCGCAAAAGACAATGTTTAATACATTTAAATAGGTGCCAGACCAATTACGTCTTTTTGTCCTGAAAGATGAAGATGTGAGAAAATTGCTCTACTGTTTTATTATTCTAATCATTATCTACATGAGAGAAACAATCATTATTCTACCACTTATAAAAAGCACCATAGGATTAAAATGGATAACTGTTTCCGATGAGACATGGTATGAAATGTTTTTATACAACTCTTCATTCAATCTAAAATCATGCAGACTGGATAAGATAAATACTAAACGACCCTCAGTGAGAGTCAATTTGGATTTCAGCTGCAGTAACTGGGCCCGATCTCTTACTTTATCATCCATTGTATACAAAGACCCCATTGAAAATGTATGGGGACTCAGTAAACCACGAACCATTGTATAAAACCTGTCAGATACCATAACTGTGGTATACGGCCTTCAAAACCATGGTATACAGGGAAAATAGTTCCTTTTGCTATAGAGCAAAGAAATAGTTTCTATTGTTATACCCTTTCATATGGCAATTACTGGGTTTAATTTATTCAAAAAGATGGATAATAAATAAAACAAACGATAATTTTGTGGACAGGCGCTCTGTAAACCACTTGAAAGTGACGTTGTAAAACACTCGCTAGCACTGGTGTATTACTACGCGTCAACCCCTCGTTGTTTACGGTCGCCTGTCCACAAAACCATCAATTATTGTCTATGTCTCCATGAGGTGGTTATTAACTCTCACCCGGGTCATTTCTACTAATCATACTATCGTAAAACTGGATGAGGTTTAATCTTGTCCACCGTATTCCACGACTTGAGTTTGGCAAAGTGACTTCATGAGGCGAAGCCGAGTGAAGTCCGGAGCCAAAACTCCAGGAGTGGCATGCGTTGGCCACGATTAAACAAATCCGGTTTTGATTTTATCCTACCCAGTCTCCTTAATTTTGGAATATTACTTGATAACAATTCTGTATGCCACTAGTGGCATATAAAACTCTGTATGCCAGGCAGCGTGGCATACGGAAATTCAATGTTAAGCCTATGGGATTTTATATTAGAGGTAGGATAAAGAGACGGAATGTCGACTTACGTGGCAGATTCGGGGTATCAGTCCCTGGTCGTCCTGTGGAAGAGAAAAAGGAAATGATGATACGATATCGTAAGGTAAGATACGATGATATGTGGCTCTAAAGCTGAGCGATGCAGCCTGGGGCCCGTTGAATAATCTAGGCTGGTACACGAAGACCCTTTTCTGTACGCCCAGGAGACCAATGGACGACTTTATTTAACACTTATGGATGACCTTATGGACGGTTAATTCTGTCTTAGCGAACGAGCTTAAACATTATTAAACGATAACCCTTCTACAGGGTACAGAAATGGGTCGTTATGTAAGATCCTAGGGCCTCAGGGACCCGTTTCACTATCTGATATTCCGATCGCTGTTGCTCTCAGCGGCTCCGGAGCGGGAATTTACGTTTCAGTACCGGATTGACGCAATAATCACACAACGAGAGTACAACTACTTCAATGCCGTCTGCTGCCAAATAGTCTATTCAATTGTCTGGTGCAAGTCTTGAACATTCTCATTATTTTTATTCTTGCTTCTGTTTTTCCTATCCAGCTGTATGTATTTTTCTGCTAACTAGCATGCAAGGAATAAACACTCCCTGAATGTGTGAGACATTGCGCCATCATGGTTGTAAACAGAGATTTATCTCACTCCTGGTACAAGTTTAGACATAGGAATAACATTAAGAAATATCTGCAACAATCATAATGTGCCGACACTACGCCATGGTCGAGGCGGAGATGATCGTATCAAATATTCAGACATGGGTTTCGACTTTCATTCTAAATTGTCCGTTACGCCTCTTGAAATCTCCACATGGACGCTGTATACTGCAGCGCCACCTGGGAGTGTAACTAGGAACTAATACAGGGTGTGGTAGTTTGCCGACAGGGGGCAGCAGTGTGACCAACTGACGCTCAGTCTCAAGGGCAGCGCAAGGACTAGTCTGGAAGCCTGGTAACGGGTTCCATTTTTGTTTGTGCATTATGGGTAACCCTCTATTTTTTACACACTTCTAATCTACTTTCACAAAAGATCTCCTGGGAGAGTGCCAAATTGGTAGACAGAGACTGTAGACCCTAGACTTCCCTCAGTCCCTGTATCCTTTCCTTTTTATTTCATTTATTTTATTTTGACTTGTATTAGGCCTACAGCCAGTACAGCCAGTACAACCTGGATTTGACTGTAACACTTTGACATATTTTTGTTGCAGCTTAGTACCAGCGGAGGCAGGAATTCCTGACTCAAAATGGCAGCTCCTAACAGTCTGAGTTTGAGCCTGTGTGCCCTGGCCCTGGCGACAAGTCTTGTAGGCATCAATCGTGTTGCGGCGAGCTCAGAAGTTAGCGATGCTTGATTTCTCTTTGCGTTGTCTTTGTTTATTTTTTGGCGATTTTTTGTTTGTTTTTGTTTTTAATCTTTCTTCATTTTGTTTAACGTATATTAGACTTGTTTGCGTGGACACGCGACTAGCGGGAATACAACACACTAAGGGCTGTGGAACTGCGTATGAATCATGGAAAACCGAGGGGAAAATACCATCATGATTTAAAAGTGAAAAAAGAACTCATAATTGGTAAAGGTGTTCACTGAGTCACCAATGACTCAGCGCTTTGATGATTACGACATGAGTCGACGTTGTCCGACACACGACACAAACCGACACGCATGAGTGATTCCACGTGCAGTCCTAACAGACCATTATTCATCATGATCGTGTTGGTTTTGTCAAACTACAAAACCTGCGCATAGCAGAATGTCTTACTGTACTTTTTGTTCCTGAAAAAAAAGGAAAACTAGGAACAAATGGTATTATTTCTAAATATTTAGCCCTAGGGGATTCAGATCTTTTGTCTAAACTGGTAGTTGGGTGATCCTAAATATTTAGGACCAAATGATATGTTCATTATTGATGAATTAGCGTAGAATTATTAAAAACAAAATCAAAAGTTTGGGTTATCTTCAGTCTATGAGTTTTTTTTCTGAAACCCACTTGCACCCAGTCAACTTGCCATTTATACAAATTCCATTCTTGGGTCCAACTATACCTCTCTATGTCTCTAGTGATTGGTCATGGCCAACAGGGCATGCCTCTGAGACACTGAGACACTGGCACCCTGCTCCTTTATCCTAAACTCCAAGCAACTCAACATGAACGATATACCAGACCCTGTAGGACTCATTCATCGTAAGGTAGGATACAATATCGTAAGGTAAGATACAATATCGTACGGTAAGATACGATATCGTACGGTAAGATACGATATCGTAAGGTAAGATACGATATCGTAAGGTAAAATACGATATCGTAAGGTAAGATACGATATCGTAAGGTAAGATACGATATCGTAAGGTAAGATACGATATCGTAAGGTAAGATACGATATCGTAAGGTAAGATACGATATCGTAAGGTAAGATATGATGATATGTGGCTCTAAAGCTGAGCGATGCACCCTGGGGCCCGTTGAATAATCTAGGCTGGTACATGAAGACCCTTTTCTGTACGCCAAGGAGACCAATGGACGACTTTATTTAACACTTATGGATGACCTTATGGACGGTTAATTCTGTCTTAGCGAACGAGCTTAAACATTATTAAACGATAACCCTTCTACAAGGTACAGAAATGGGTCTTTATGTAAGATCCTAGGGCCTCAGGGACCCGTTTCATATCTGATATTCCGATCGCTGTTGCTCTCGCCGTCCACGCACCGCGCCGCCTTCGGGTTACGGTACGTGAAGGTCTAACAGAGCATGGCCACTATTGGCCAGTCCCCTGCGCACGGAAGTGATATCGTGATTCGTTGTTCTATTTATAGCATCAGTTTGACAAAGGGGAACTATGACGGTCTGGTTTGTTTACATGTTCTGGGCATGTGTGAGAAACTGATTCCTGGCATGTCAGTATTCGAAGCTGGGACCAGCGAACCGCCATTATCAAGTTGAATGCTGGGAATCGGGCAGGAATCCCTGTCTGTGGTGACTGTTCATAGCCAGCTGGGCACTCTAGAGTAAGATGCTGGTCCTCTGCACCTCTACCAATGTCACAGAGTTGGCCGGCAGATACTGATAGTGTTCGCAGCACGATGACAGTCTCATCTCCCTGAACTTGGCGCGTATCTGAGTGTCACCCGGAATACAAGCTGGGATAGTTCCGAATCCTGCTGAACTTATCTCTACACTTTATCTCTAAAATGATGTAACTTTAATACAGCAGAAAAAAAACTCTCAGTTTAATATGCAACATTAATCATCTCTAATATAATGAAACTTTAATACACCAGGAAAAAAGACTGAAATAAAACTCTCTGTCTGATATGCAGCCTTATTCTAAGCCTCTCCGTTCAAGCCTTTTAAAACATCACTGGGGATATCTCGATGTTTTATTTCCTGCAATAAACGCTGCAAAAAGGATTTTTTTTAAAAGAAGAAAAGAGGAACTTCCAGACGTCAATCAGATACCCGATAAGAGAGCCGACACATTGTGTACACATATAACCTCGAAGCAGATCGCATCTCTAGCCTCGCTCCTGCGTGGCGGCAGTTCGCGGGTAGCGCGGAGTTTCTGTCGCTAAGCCCCATTGATGGCGTTCCGCTGGTTGCTGTCGTATACAGTGCTATCTGTGCTATCTGGAGGCACCAGCGGCGGGTGAGGGGCGTCGTCACTCTCCTAGCAGATCTCAGTAGAGTGCAGGGTGTGTGCTGGGAGATTGTTTGTTTGTTTATTTTGGTAGTTTTACGTCAAGAGCGGGTGGTCGTCACTCTCCTAGCAGATCTCAGTAGAGCACAGGGTCTGTGCTGGGAAAGCGGGTGGTCGTCACTCTCCTAGCAGATCTATGTAGAGTGCAGGGTCTGTGCTGGGAGAGCGGTTTGTCATCACTCTCCCAGCAGATCTGAGTAGAGTGCAGGGTGTGTTCTGGGAGAGCGGGTGGTCGTCACTCTCCCAGCAGATCTCAGTAGAGTGCAGGATCTGTGCTGCGAGAGCGGGTGGTCGTCACTCTCCTAGCAGATCTCAGTAGAGTGTAGGGTGTGTGCTGGGAGAGCGGGTGGTCGTCACTCTCCTAGCAGATCTCAGTAGAGTGCAGGGTGTGTGCTGGGAGAGCGGGTGGTCGTCTGACAGGTATTGATTATCTGACAGTCAGACGGTCTGTCAGTGGACGTCCCACCACCACCCGCCACCAAGCCTCCGCTAGGCCGACTCAGGCTGTTATCTGGGCTTTAGGCTTGTTCTGGCAGGCTGGTTATCGGCTGGACACCATCAGGACAAATTGACGTTCATTTACGTCACCATTCTAAACGCCTGTAGATTATTACACCGGGGATGCAGGTCATGGTTAGATTACTGGAATGGGAAGCCCCTGTCACGCGTGTGACTTCCACATGGCTTCCACGTAACTTCGACATGGCTTCGACATGGCTTCCACGTAATTTCCGCATGACTTCAACATGGCTTCCACATCACTTCCACATGGCTTCCACGTAACTTCCACATGACTCCAATATGGCTTCCATATGGCTTCCATGTGACTTTCCCGTTTCCCGACTTACACGTGACCTACACGTGACTTACACGTGATAAAGTCACATGGCTTCCACGTGACTTACACATGACTTACACATTACTTACACATGACTTCCATGTGACATACACGTGGCATACACGTGACATACACGTGACTTTCACATGACTTCCATGTGGTTTACAAAGGACTTCCACGTGACGTACACAAGACGTACACGTGACGTACACGTGTCTTACACATGACTTTCACATGACTTACACGTGACTTACACGTGACTTAAACGTGGCTTCCATGTGGTTTACAAAGGACTTCCACGTGACGTACACAAGACGTACACGTGACGTACACGTGGCTTTGCATTACATTACTTGGTGGAATCTATTATCCAATACCAAACAAAACTGGTATCATGTGAGGTCTGTGTTATTCATAATGAGTCTGTAGAGAGAGGTAGATGAAGTTCAAATTCAGAGAATAAATATTCACAAATTCTTTATTCTCTGTTTTCAACATATACTTCATAGATGTAAAATGCCTTTCCTTTCGATCATACGAAGAAAGATTTCATTTCACAATAACATCTTCAGTGACAATCTACAAAAGAGGCAGTCCTAATAACATGATGTGCCCAGACGGCTGTCCTAATGCAGTAACAGGAGAAGTGGAGAGAGAGATGAACCTCGTGTCACAATCTCCCAATCCAGCCTCAGTTACCACCACACACTCCATCTATAGTTACCACGATGCGCCCAGACGGCTGTCCTAATGAAGCAATAGGAGACGTGGAGAGAGAGATGAACCTCGTGTCACCATCTCCCGATCCATCCTCAGTTACCACCACACACTCCATCTATAGTTACCACGATGCGCCCAGACGGCTGTCCTAATGCAGTAATAGGAGACGTGGAGAGAGAGATGAACCTCGTGTCACAATCTCCCGATCCATCCTCAGTTACCACCACACACTCCATCTATAGTTACCACGATGCGCCCAGACGGCTGTCCTAATGCAGTAATAGGAGACGTGGAGAGAGAGATGAACCTCGTGTCACAATCTCCCGATCCAGCCTCAGTCACCACCACACACTCCATCTATAGTTACCACGATGTGCCCAGACGGCTGTCCTAATGCAGTAACAGGAGACGTGGAGAGAGAGATGAAGCCGGCCTCGTGTCACAATCTCCCGATCCAGCCTCAGTTACCACCACACA
The DNA here is from genome assembly GCA_950022655.1 of Alentia gelatinosa. NCBI lineage: Eukaryota > Metazoa > Annelida > Polychaeta > Phyllodocida > Polynoidae > Alentia > Alentia gelatinosa. The sequence continues at coordinate 128,995,522 of OX465581.1, forward strand.
CTCCATCTATAGTTACCATGATGCGCCCAGACGGCTGTCCTAATGCAGTAACAGGAGACGTGGAGAGAGAGATGAACCTCGTGTCACACTCTCCCGATCCAGCCTCAGTTACCACCACACACTCCATCTATAGATACCACGATGCGCCCAGACGGCTGTCCTAATGCAGGAACAGGAGACGTGGAGAGAGAGATGAACCTCGTGTCACAATCTCCCGATCCAGCCTCAGTTACCACCACACACGCCATCTATAGTTACCACGATGCGCCCAGACAGCTGTCCTAATGCAGTAACAGGAGACGTGGAGAGAGAGATGAACCTCGTGTCACAATCTCCCGATCCAGCCTCAGTTACCACCACACACGTCATCTATAGTTACCACGATGCGCCCAGACGGCTGTCCTAATGCAGTAATAGGAGACATGGAGAGAGAGATGAACCTCGTGTCACAATCTCCTGATCCAGCCTCAGTTACCACCACACACTCCATCTATAGTTACCACGATGCGCCCAGACAGCTGTCCTAATGCAGTAATAGGAGACATGGAGAGAGAGATGAACCTCGTGTCACAATCTCCCAATCCAGCCTCAGTTACCACCACACACGCCATCTATAGTTACCACGATGCGCCCAGACAGCTGTCCTAATGCAGTAACAGGAGACGTGGAGAGAGAGATGAACCTCGTGTCACAATCTCCCGATCCAGCCTCAGTTACCACGGTTATCTATAGTTACCATGGCGACGGCAGGAGAGCGGTGCGGCGGAGGCTGATCCTGACCCACACCGGAAGTCAGACGCCCCTCCTCCCGCCAGTGGGTGTACTGACGCTGAGTCATCGCGTACTTCACGGATCACTGACTCCGTGTTTCTACATGGCACAGAGCCTACCCTGGTTCATCAGTCATCCACTAGGGAGTCATCGCATACTTCACGGATCACTGACTCTGTGTTACTACATGGCACAGAGCCTACCCTGGTTCATCAGTCATCCACTAGGGAGTCATCGCATACTTCACGGATCACTGACTCTGTGTTACTACAGGCACAGAGCCTATCCTGGTTCATCAGTCATCCACTAGGGAGTCATCGCATACTTCACGGATCACTGACTCCGTGTTTCTACATGGCACAGAGCCTATCCTGGTTCATCAGTCATCCACTAGGGAGTCATCGCATACTTCACGGATCACTGACTCCGTGTTTCTACATGGCACAGAGCCTACCCTGGTTCATCAGTCATCCATTAGGGAGTCTTAATCAGGTCACAGTCAGGAGTAGGCTAAATTTATTGCTATGACAACACAGGCAGCCAGAGAACTGGAGGAGCGGAGGGGTAGGAGGAGGTATAGGGTTGTAGGGAATGGCTTGGGGCCATAAACAGGAGATTCTGTTCCTACTGGACAAATCTTTGATTCATGGGCACGCCACATCGTAAAGAAACCATAGCCGCAGTGATTAGTGAGATGTGACAATACAGGAGTCCAGTTTGTTTGTTTGTTTGTTTGATTGGGTAGTTTAACGTCCAATTTGTTCAATTTGACTTACTTTGGTTTTGACCGACTCTATGAGATGAATTTAGGAAGAAATCCCACCCCTACACATTTACCTAGGTGAGAGTTCTTTTACTTCCCACAACACAAAGACATGGTATGAGAAGGACTGGCCTTTGATATAGCAGTAAATCTACCACTGCTGGGGGTGAAGGAGAAAGGTGGCTGTACACCACACTACATAGACAAGGTATGAGAAGGATTGGCTTTTGATATAGCAGTAAATCTACCACTGCTGGGGCTGAAGGAGAAAAGTGGCTGCAGTGGGACCCGAATCAACAAAGTCTGACAACCTTGGGATTAAAAGTCCTGTGCTCCTTGTCCCGGTCACTCTGGTTATGCTTGTGTGCAAGCATATCCGGTCTGCACCACGAGGAGGCGAGGCGACCAAGAGGGTGGACAGATTGACCAGATTGGTAATTGTTGTCCACCCCAGCAGACCACATCAGCTCTAGTCCTGTCAGTACGTCAGTGCACACATCCCACTCCCTGTAGCCCTATTATGGGATAGCTCATTCACAGAGACGACCACGCATGCGCCGCCACCTGCAGCGCCATCTAGGTGACCTTTCAGCGTCGACCGCCAGGTGGCGTTAACGTCCGTTTGGGGAGGTGCTGACGGTGCTGCCATCTATAGGTGACATTTTGTCGCTGGTGTGTGAATATTCCCATTGCTCACACACCTAGCCTCACGAGCACTACACTGGCCACCAGAGCTACATAAAGTAAGCTCTGGTCGGGTTAAATAAGCGGCCGCCTTGACCCAGTAGCGGGACATGTCTGTTACTCTCCTACCAAATCTTTCGTACTGTTTGGAGAGTGTTTAGGCATAACCTCGAAGCCAATTTACCATTTTGTTATTTTCCTTTTATGTGTATTTTAAGATTAGAACCACCATGAAGCTAGATTCCATTATCAATTTGTTAAGCTATGAATTTTATCTATTTAGTATTTCTGCCTTTGGAGCCTACACAAAACAAATGTATTTAGTTTGAGGCGAACACAGAGGGATACCGTGTGTGATTTAACCCCTGTCAGCCCTACAGCACAATCACTCTGTGCTCCATAAGACAGTGTTGTGAGTAGTATAGAAATGGCGGCCTTCTCATGGCACTTCTCCTCACCAAGGATGAGGGAACCCAACTCGCATCAGGTAAGAGTGGAACCTCACAGGGTTCAAAATGTCACGAGATTCTGTTCTTTGTTAAGTGGAATTCACAGGTGGGATACATGTACCTCACAGGGTTCAAAATATCATGAGATTCTGTTCCTTGTCAAGTGGAATTCACACGGTGGGATACATGTACCTCACAGGGTTCAAAATGTCATGAGATTCTGTTCCTTGTCAAGTGGAATTCACACGGTGGGATACATGTACCTCACAGGGTTCAAAATGTCACGAGATTCTGTTCCTTGTTAAATGGAATTCACACGTGGGATTCATGTACCTCACAGGGTTCAAAATATCAGGAGATTCTGTTCTTTGTTAAGTGGAATTCACAGGTGGGATACATGTACCTCACAGGGTACAAAATATCATGAGATTCTGTTCTTTGTTAAGTGGAATTCACACGTGGGATTCATGTACCTCACAGGGTTCAAAATATCATAAGATACTGTTCCTTGTTAAGTGGAATTCACAGGTGGGATACATGTACCTCACAGGGTTCAAAATCTCATGAGATTCTGTTCTCTATATTTTGCGTCACTGCACGAAACCTACCGGTTTACATATGTATCCGAAACGCGTCCAACAGTAGGATTTTGCGTCTAGAAGTTAGACCTGTTATCCGTCTCGTAGACGCGTTATCTAGTGGCGTATATACATGTCCATGGTGCGGTCTTATATACGTCATATATACGCCTGATTCCATTGTATATACACCACCATCCAATAGTTCTGATCTTTGCAACTTGGGGACACTACTGGTAGCATATTTCATTTTTCATTAACCATCCAAGTCTGTATTATATGAAAAATACAATCTTATATTACCAATTTATTTTATAAAACATTTATAAAACCGGATTGAGTATAAATTGATTAATTACACATAATAAACCCTGTATTATTTTTTTTTACCGTTTTTCTAATAGATTTGACTTTAAAACACCATGCCTATGTGTGGTCAGTCTTGGCCTAGCATATAAGGACCCTCTTCAAGGTTATAGCTGACTACTGAAATCATCTTACCCCCGTGTGAATGCGGCCGCACACGTGTGAATGCAACCGCACACGTGTGAATACGGCTGCACATGGGTGTGGGGGGTGGGGGAGGGTTTCCCACTGAGTCAACCTGTACAAACGCAGTGGGCGGTGGGCGGCGGGCGGCGGGCAGCGGGGGGCTTCTCACTGAGGCTGGCTGGGTATGGCGTGGGGTGGTGGGGGGGAGTTGGGGGGTGACGGGGGTGGCAGGAGACGGGGGTCGGCCGGTCTAAAAACAACAACGGGCATGGTAGAGGTAGCGGACTTTTTTAATTTTCGGTACACATACACATACACATATGCCTGGCATATATATATCGCGCAGAGCATGTTTTATCTTGGATACAGCCCCGCGCGTCTACATATGGAAACTGTCTCGTAGACGCCCGAAACGCAGACGTGGATAAGAGGTGTATACAAATGTAAACAAGCCAATTTACAGCCGATACGTGCGTTATCGCGATGGCGTATATATATGTAAAATGGTGGTTTTTGTGCAGTGTGTGTAGTTGTGTTGTGCTGACAACGCACATTGTCATGAGGAGACATTGACTACATTGTGCATTTTGATGTCATGAGAGGACACTTACTGAGTTTCCCATCATGAGAGGACACTTACCGGGTTTCCCATCATGAGAGGACACTTACCGGGTTTCCCATCATGAGAGCACACTTACCGGGTTTCCCATCATGAGAGGACATTTACCAGGTTTTCCATCATGAGAAGACACTTACCGGGTTTCCCATCATGAGAGGACACTTACCGGGTTTCCCATCATGAGAGGACACTTACTGAGTTTCCCATCATGAGAGCACACTTACCGGATTTCCCATCATGAGAGCACACTTACTGGGTTTCCCATCATGAGAGGACATTTACCAGGTTTCCCATCATGAGAGGACACTTACCGGGTTTCCCATCATGACAGCACACTTAGCGGGTTTCCCATCATGAAAAGACACTTACCGGGTTTCCCATCATGAAAAGACACTTACCGGGTTTCCCATCATGACAGCACACTTAGCGGGGTTCCCATCATGAGAAGACACTTGCCAGGTTCCACATCATGAGAGGACACTTACCGGGTTTCCCATCATGACAGCACACTTAGCGGGTTTCCCATCATGAGAAGACACTTGCCAGGTTCCACATCATGAAAAGACACTTACCGGGTTTCCCATCATGAGAGGACACTTATCGGGTTTCACATCATGAGAAGACACTTACCGGGTTTCCCATCATGGTGTACGTCTTGCCGGAACCTGTCTGTCCGTATGCGAACACGCATGCGTTGTAGCCCTCATACGCCGCACGCACCACGTCATGCCCCAAGTCTTCGTAGACCTGAAATAATGTCATATGTATTATTATAGTGCGTCATGCCACAAGTCTTCGTAGACCTGAAATAACGTCATATGTATTATTATAATGCACCATGCCCCAAGTCTTCGTACACCTGAAAAAGGTAACATATTACATTGTATTATCATCATGCCCCAAGTCCCCCTAGACCTGGAAAATGTAACATTATAAAGACCTCGTTATGTAATTTTTATAAAACTTCAATTTGTCATACACCTGAAAAACGTTACAAAGACCTCGTTACGTATTATCATGTCCAAAGTACACATACACCTGGAAAATGTAACATTAAAAAACGTAATGTTACAAAGACCTCATGTATTATCATAATGTCCAAAGTACATATACACCTGGAAAATGTAATATTTTGTCACCTTGTTGCATATTAATACGCAATTCCCCAATTCCTGTACACCTTATAAAGAAATTAGAGAATATCATGTCCAAAATCATTGTTCACCTGGGAAACGTAAACATTATCAAGACTTCATTACACATTGACCTCATGTTGACACGATACTCTAAATACCGTGTTATATTCTTCAAACCGTTTAAACTAAAACCCGGCTCTTTTCAAGTTCAAATCAATTATATGACATCTGAAGATTAAAGTAGCCCTGACAAGTTGTGATCACCTTTCCACTGCATCTCTAGATATCGTCTATTTCAAAGGCTTTATTCCATCTACCCGAATCATGTCCCGATCCTGCTCGGGTCATGTTCAGTCCCGATTCAGATCAGGGCTAAAGCAGCCCCCGATTAGGGCTTGAGTGGTGAACGGCAACAAATTCTGCCAAATGGAAACAAGCTTTTTTGGTCAGCCCTTTTCTTTTGATTATTCCACATCCATATCCATTCCACAGCAAAGAAAGAAGGGTTTACATTATCTCTGTTCTGACATGATATGTTGTGACATGTTCTAGCCTGTACGTTGACTAAAAAAAAAGAATTTGTCATAACATGTGAGAAGGACCACGCGGCAGAACGGCAGTAGCCGAGCCTGGAGTTTGTATGAAGAACCCTAATAAAATCTATATAAAAATAAAACAAATATATATATATACCTGTAGCATCCTTAGGTGGGAGTAACAAAGAAGAGCTCCTAGTCTCCTTCTCAGGAGGGAGTAACAAAGAAGAGCTCCTAGTCTCCTTCTCAGGAGGGAGTAACAAAGAAGAGCCCCCAGTCTCCTTCTTAGGAGGGAGTAACAGAGAAGAGCTCCTCAGGAGGGAGTAACAAAGAAGAGCTCCTAGTCTCGTACTTAGGAGGGAGTAACAGAGAAGAGCTCTTAGTCTCGTACTTAGGAGGGAGTAACAGAGAAGAGCTCAGTCTCCTTCTCAGGAGGGAGTAACAAAGAAGAGCTTCTAGTCTCCTATTGAGGAGGGAGTAACAAAGAAGAGCTCCTAGTCCCTATTGAGGAGGGAGTAACAGAGAAGAGCTCAGTCTCCTTCTCAGGAGGGAGTAACAGAGAAGAGCTAACCTCCTTCTCAGGAGGGAGTAACAAAGAAGAGCTCTTAGTCCACTTCTCAGGAGGGAGTAACAGAGAAGAGCCCCTAGTCTCTTATTGAGGAGGGAGTAACAAAGAAGAGCTTCTAGTCTCCTTCTCAGGAGGGAGTAACAAAGAAGAGCTCTTAGTCTCCTTCTCAGGAGGGAGTAACAAAGAAGAGCTCCTAGCCTCGTACTTAGGAGGGAGTAACAAAGAAGAGCTAATCTCCTTCTCAGGAGGGAGTAACAGAGAAGAGCTAACCTCCCTCTCAGGAGGGAGTAACAGAGAAGAGCTAACTCCTTCCCAGGAGGGAGTAACAGAGAAGCCCTTCACCATCCCACCCAGCCTCACCTCCTCCTGTGCCCACACTGAGCTGACTGCCAGTCGCCCTTCTCTCTCCTCTCCGAGGGAAGCCTCCAGGTACCATTAGCAGCTACTTCTAAAAGGCCATCTCCTTCCGCCTCAGTGTCTTGTATCAGAGAGCGAGCTCCAGCGTACGACGAGGATAGAATTATAGGTATGTATACGGAGGACAGTATAGTGTTTTTACATCGTACGGCGATGGTAGAATTACAGGTATGTATACGGAGGACAGTATAGTGTTTTTATATCGTACGGCGATGATAGAATTACGGGTATGTATACGGAGCACAGTATAGTGTTTTTATATCGTACGGCGATGATAGAATTACAGGTATGTACGGAGCACAGTATAGTGTTTTTATATCGTACGGCGATGATAGAATTACAGGTATGTATACGGAGCACAGTATAGTGTTTTTATATCGTACGGCGCTGGTAGAATTACAGGTATGTATACGGAGCACAGTATAGTGTTTTTATATCGTACGGCGATGATAGAATTACAGGTATGTACGGAGCACAGTATAGTGTTTTTATATCGTACGGCGATGATAGAATTACAGGTATGTATACGGAGCACAGTATAGTGTTTTTACATCATACGGCGATGATAGAATTACAGGTATGTATACGGAGGACAGTATAGGGTTTTTATATCGTACGGCGATGATAGAATTACAGGTATGTATACGGAGCACAGTATAGTGTTTTTATATCGTACGACGAGGATAGAATTACAGGTATGTATACGGAGCACAGTATAGCTTTCAAAAAGTCCTATTTTAAGAGACACAAATTTTGCAACTCAATTCTTTTCCAAAAGTCTTTATGAATTGTTTCCATATTATCGAGAATTTTCATGGTGTTATTTTTTTTCAGATTCATGATCGATTATATGAGATTAACCATCTTATTGTATTCACAGTCTTAAGTCTGTCCTAGCTTTGTCGATCTAAGTATAAATGCTGTGGAATCTTTCGCTAACAAAATACAAACTCTATAAACTGAAGAATTATAACTATGAGTCTTACTTTCATTGAAAGTGGAGAGGATATAAAATGGGGCAGGTTGGCATCTCTCTGCTATAGAAGTAATCAGATTTTCATCTTTAATTCTTTTATTCGGGTGACGCTAAAAGCGTCATTACTGGCGACGTACGAGACGCCAGCCGAGACACACCGGAAGTCGTCCAAAGGGACGCCGGTGGCGCCCCCTGGCGTTAACAGTGACAACTATGGTGGGGGAATATTATCACCGCGACACCTACTTTCCCGGCAGGCTTTGCGGCGTTCCGGGACGCGGGGACGGACGCTGCCGGAAATAGAGGCGGATCACGTGACTGCAGGTCGTTCTGTGATTGGTTCTCCTTACAGCGTGAGAGACGCGTCTAGACATTCACCGCGGAGCGGTTACTGTGGGCTTCTCTATTTACTAACACATATATAACACATAAAAATTTTGTCGGATCCGCTTGGAGATTTTCCCGCACATAGAGACAGAGTGAACCATACCTGGGCATGGAGATTGAAGGGCCACGAGAGTGAGATTCTCTGCAGTTATAAACTGTAACCTGCTACTCTCTTTTTTGTATTTCTATACACAGACATACGTTCACTCTTATGATTCATTTCGAGCCATGATGAAATCAAAGTTTAGTAATGTATCAAAAGACGTGGCGTATCTGTTTTACGAGTCCGTCTCCTACCACATACGACCACTGAAAAAAAAATGAAAAAAAAAGTAGTTTTCTGGTCTACATTTCTCGTGAGAAACCAATGAGATATCACCCTTTCGTTGGTCGTGGTTCTGATCGCCGATGATCAGCTTATGTACCTGTGTCTTGCTGAATAATACCCCATTGGGAGTTACGCTGGTAGCCCGTAAACACCCCAGCGTTTGCTCCAGAGAGAGAGCCTACACAAAGTGAGCTGCCTGCACGCCTCCGACTGTCTGTGAAAGAGACTTAATTATTGACGACGTCGCTGGTACCTCCTAAGACGATGTTATAATCACAGAAATAAGACAGAAAAAACACACAAAGCCTGCAAAGACTCTCACTTATTCCCTCTCTATGATCAGAAGGTATGTTTGTGTGTTGTAAAATAACATTTTATTTTGATAACTCCCAATTCTACTGCAGCTGGAAGTTTATCTCACCCCCTCGTTAGCGTTGGGAACTCGTTCTCCATGCCCCTATGAGTATTGCAGTTCATTCCCCATGGTCTATATCCTGTGTGTTGTCCATAAAGGAACTCGTTTTGATCAAAGTCATGTTCTCCGATTCATTTGAACGCTACGTGATATTCACTCAGCTGTGTTCATATCACTCCGCATCCAACCCTTACTGTTTAACGCCGACACTACCATATGATGAATGAAATCCCAAAGGAATTATTTTCATTTCACAGGTTCAATTTGAAATAAGAAATTAACGATTGACAACCTTCCAAGTACAGGGATGTCAAATGGGGAAAGGAAAAAAGTAGAAATATTTTTCCTGTGAAATTTACTGCCTCAGAGACCGAGAAAACATGGAAAACACTCCGGTATTGGCCATGGAATGGGGCTGAAGGTGAGGGGAGGTTCAATCCACCGTTTTGTTGGTGTGAATGAGGCTCAATTTATATTATCTTCATTTTATGCAAGAAAAAGAATTGTGGATTATTACGACATGGCAATAACACCTCTGGAGCAAGCCGGAAAAAGGTGAGAAAAAAAATTAAGAAAGAGAATTGTATATACTTGAAATTGAAATTGAGGCGTTCCGGTTACATGGTACAGAGTCTGGTGTTTCGACTGTGAGTGGCAAGTACTATCGTAAAACTGGATGAGGTTTAATCTTGTCCACCGTATTCCACGACTGGAGTTTGGCAAAGTGACTTCATGAGGCGAAGCCGAGTGAAGTCCAGAGCCAAAACTTCAGGAGTGGAATACGGTGGCCAAGATTAAAACGAATCTGGTTTTGATTTTATCCTACTCTATCTCCTCGATTTTGGAATATTACATAATAACAGTGATGTATGCCACTAGTGGCATATAAAACTCCGTATGCCAGTCAGCGTGGCATACGAAAACCCAATGTTAAGCCTATGGGGTTTTATATTAGCAGTAGGATAAATACACAATATTGACTGGTTTCAGATACAGGCGGCCGTATGCTCCGAGAACCTGATGCGTAGTAATATCCAAGCTTATGCGAGGATATTGCGGAGAGTCAACTCCGAGGAGCATACAACCGCATTTATCTGAAACCAGTCTATGTTGTATTTATTATCCACATTTTCTGGACAAGTGACATATAGATATCAGTTTGTTATATTTATGCACTATTTTTCCATACGCACTATTTTCCGTATGCACCACCCGGAGCATACAACATATCCGTATGCGCCGGATATGTCCATACACACTCCCTATGTGTTTTCTATGGACACTTGGTATTAGGTGGATATATCTGTATGCGCCGGGTATGTCCATGCACACTCCCTATGTGTTGTCTATGGACACTTTGTATTAGGTGGATATATCTGTATGCTCCGGGTATGGCGATACACACTCCCCATGTGTTTTATATGGACACTTTGTATTAGGTGGATATATCTGTATGCTCCGGGTATGGTGATACACACTCCCTATGTGTCTTCTATGAACACTTTGTAGTAGGTGGATATATCTTCATGCTCTGGGTATGGTGATACACACTCCCTATGTGTTTTCTATAGACTCTATATATTAGGTGGATATATCTGTATGTTCCGGGTATGGTGATACATACTCCCTATGTGTTTTCTATGGACACTTTGTATTAGGTGGATATATCTGTATACTCTGGGTATGGTAATACACACTCCCTATGTGTTTTCCATGGACACTTTGTATTAGGTGGATATATCTGTATGCTCCGGGTATGGTGATACACACTCCCTATGTGTTTTCTATGAACACTTTGTAGTAGGTGGATATATCTTCATGCTCTGGGTATGGTGATACACACTCCCTTCTATGGAAACTTGGTATTAGGTGGATGATAAAGACTCGGAGCATCCAGAGAACTCACTGAATACATAAAGGTGTATTCGTCTAGGACTGTTAACCGAAATCCCAGATTAAGGAAGGGGGAAGACGATATCCTCTGCATTATAAATGAGAGTTTGCCCGAAGCGCCTTAGACGGCTAATTCTATAAAGATGAGCCTTCTCCTACACGGAGCTGTGAGGTTGAGGATTCAGATGAAAGCGTTCAACGCCTCCATACCATCTTACCACCCTAGTCTTTAAAGGCACATCGGACAATTTGGCGTGAAAATTAAAACCCATGTAATTTTTCTGAAAATTGAATACAATCATCTCTAAGTATTGAGAAGGAAACCCACGAGATGAAAATATCTTGGTCCGTACTCCACTGAGTTTGACTGCAGAGTAATTCACGAAGTGAAGCTGAGTGAATTACTCTGTGGTAAAACGTGGTGGAGTGCGGATTAAGTTATTTTCATCGAGTGGGTTTCTGATTTTATCTCACCCCGTATAACATTATTTATTGATGAAATGAATCACTGAATTAGCCATTGAGTATTTGGTACACGAACTCCATGGCCGTGGAGTACGAGTTCCTAATGTTAAGCCTATGGAGAAAAATACCGGGATGAGATAATGTAGGGCATATAGCTGACTTAAAACTTGGGGGTCACCGTGCTAGATTTTGATTTAAAGATCAATATTATGATCATTTTATATTAGATTATATAGAGATTCTAAAAAATAGTTTTTCACATTGTAAAACCCAGGTCATTTTCCTTAAACTTTCACTGAATATAGCATAAGTATAGTACTACCTATTTCAGTTTTAAAAATCATAGGTCACCGTCCTTGTTTTTGAAAGAATTGAAGAAAAACATATTTATCAGTACATTTCCTATATAAATCAAACAAATGAAAAAGGGCCTATTTTACCTATTGGATTAGGTCAAACTAGGCAAAACTTAAATTTTGCTCTTTAGAATTTGGAATATGCCATAAATTACCAAATTCAATGGATGAATGGGAATATCTAAAATTAACCAGGTGGCGCCACCATGGATTGTAGGATATGCCTTTAAAGTTACCTCGATGTTATCCTCACAACCAACTTAAAGTGCATCGTGTATTACAATTCTTTAAATACTTAGTGCTGACATTTTGCTGTATGAGTTGACAAATGTATTTGTTGAACGAAATGTACTTTTGGTGGCAGAAATGCCCTAGTCGTAGAACTATAAGGAATAAAAAAACAAAAAACAAAACCTGCGGCATTAATATAAGGATCTTAAAAGCGGCTTATTCACGGTACCCCTACATTAAAGTGAACATCTATTTAAATAGAATCCTCATTAGCCAAACAGCTTGAAACAGCCGTGAGTATTTCGACGAGACTTTTGTTATATTATCATTCATCTCACCCCTGGCATTTTTTCCCCAATTCCAAGAAGATGTAGTGGACCACTGGTTCATTGAATGTGCCCTCTCACTCCGGGGTGTCTCTACCTCACCAGTGGCCGAGACGAGTCGCTACCCGTGCTAACACTCTCCGCACGGGTTGGTTCGGAATGTTCCGGGGTGAGGCTGGGGAGATGCGGGACCTGCTACCTAGCTTAGCCTAGAACAGAAAACCAGACTACGGACACTTCAGGTATTATTCTTTTATTAAATACCTGCGGATCTTACAGTCCCTTGGTGCTGCGGGGCACCAAGTAGCGCGAGGGAAGAGATTCTGGTCTCTTCGCCGCTGAAAGGTTTCCGGAGAAACCTGCCCAAACTGAGGCTCCAAGGCGTTCACTCAATGGAGAGGCACCGCAAGAAGACCTGTCGACCCGCTGCGGACTCAGCCTATATACTGATTGAGTTACATAATGCGGGCGACCCCGTAGTATTTGCATACATGGGTTTGCCGGCCTTACTGCACAGCAGGGATCGGCACTCGCGCCACCTAACGTAAAGTGAACCAAACGCTGCTCGACTACACTGACCCCTACACAGATATATTGAGTTAGCATTCATTCCTTGCAGCACAAAGTATATGCTTGGAGACTGACACCTTTGACTTCGGGGACAGAATGGCGCCACCCATGTGTGGATAGCTATGTGCCGCTATGGGTGAGAATGACACATTGCGCATGCGTGGACCACTGGCGCCCTCTTTGGGCAGTCTGTCGAGTCTCGGCTATATACACCGGTACAGACTTAGATTGGAAACCAACCTCTGTCTCCGACTTAAGGGTAGGTCTGGTCCGATCACTTTCTGGCCAGAGACCTCATACAAATATCTAGAAGGAGGGTAGACTTATGGGACATCTTAAAATATAAACTACTACACTGCTTATTAACTTAGCTAATTCATAACAAAATCTAATTTTGTAGTCTCTATATCAAAATACACAAAAAAGGAAATAATAATATGGACAAGGGGCTTCGAGAGTACAATCTCCAACCACGGCAATAGCCTGTTCTGAATGAGACTACCACGACAAAGGATCTGCTGACAGAATGATTCACCCTTCCAGCAGAGATTCTGACTCTGGTAGTAAGAAGATCAGCTAGGCAGTGAAAGTCAAGGTTATTCAGATCGGATTCCGCTAGACCTAACGTAGTGTGGCTCTGGCGGCCAGAGTGGTACAGACTTCACTGTAGATGGACGTTGTGGGATTTAATATCCGGCGATCAGTCCGGGTTTCACACAGGATCTGACAGCTCTCTGTGTACGGCGACCACGGTCTGCTCATTCCTGATGGAAGTCGATGAATCAGTCCTGAACCCAGCAGCTAGGAGTCTGTGTTGAATATCAGGGAAGGTTCACCCGGGTATAGTCCGAGAAGCTAAGACAGTGGTGGACAGTCAGAGAGCACAAGCGATTATTCCTAGGTAAAATGTTCACCCCTGATCTCCATTCAGGGGTGAACAGCTGGTCTACGTTATTAGGCGAGGGACCGTGCAGTTATGGAACCAGCGAGGACAACTGAACAAAATGACTGGATTTGAGAACCAGCCAAGATCCACTAGAGAACTACCTCTAAATACAGCTATAAAGTAAGAGACATCTATTTTGAAGGTTGGCGAAGACAAATGGGTATATATTTGTCGATTCAATTTTGTTTTCATACATGTCAGAGTGTGCGCAGTATGAAATGACGGCCCGGTGGAGGGCTCTATGGCAGAGGAACCCGGCCGGGTAAGCTGGCTAGCTTATTCCCACAGTACAGAAAATCACTTCCTTGGTTCTAATAATCCTGTCAATGTCAGCGCATGTTCATGCACCCTTACCTTCAAAGATGTATAATAAATCCTTTTTGATTGTAGAAACTCCTGTTTTGTTCCTTTTTTTTCTCACTTTTTGGGGCCTTTTTGCACAACTCTTACTGTTACTGAAAAACTCATGTATATGAGAGTAGCAATAAACAAACTAAAAAAAAATTTTTTTTTAAACTCATTTCACCAGTTCTAACTCATGTCGGCCATATTTGGTAAACTGGTTCCTGGCATCCCCCTGTGTGGGATCATAGATGCACATTTGAAACCAGTATCTTGTAAATTCTCCCGCCTGCAGAATGCACTGACATGAATTTTACAAACACATGACTGTTCTATTATTTAGAACTAATGCAAAGGTAGGATATTACTCTCATTTTACTGCATTTTACCTCAGGAAACTGTCTACCACAAAATTAGAAAGATCCGACCTCTATTTATATGCAAAACGGCTGCTGAGCTGAGATGTACATTTTTGGTCGACCTGTTAACCTAGGGCTCTATGGGACTGCTCTCTGACTGTCCGCAGCACCGCTATACAGTCAGAGCCTCTCGGACTAACCCGGGTAGAAGTAAAAGCCATTAAAGATCAGTTCATCGTCATTGATAATTTAGAGTTATGATAGTAGCTTTTATAACAATCTAATATTGTAACAGTGACCATATATTTACTTCCAAGTCCATCGTGAAATTAAAAAACCAATTAAAAGGCTTTACTATATTCCGTCTATTGGTCGTTTGCCGTAACCCACGCGGCACTCTGTCTACGGCTACTTCTACACCTGCCTTTGTCGGGCTCAGATAAACCAATCACCAGAGGGTCAGTGAGGCATGTCGGTGGTCGGTCATGGTCAGCTGGCCACACTCTCAGGCTGGTTCCCTGCCCAGATGAAATAAGGGACTGGTAACTACGTCTTACGTAATACCACAGAGTAGAGAGGGATACGAGAGAAAGACCTTCAACTGACAGTCACGCCACCTCTCTTGGCCCAACACAGACTTGCACAAGTCTTTTGTTCTTCTATTCATCTATACTAGTGATTTACTACCTTCAGTGCTTTATTCTGAAGAAATACTGCTGCTAAATGTTTTACAGCAGTCCTGTTGTACTGGCTGTAAGGCCTTCAGGCCTATTACAAGTCCAAATAAAATAAATGAAATAAAAAGTAAAGGATACAGGGACTGGGGCCGGTCTAGGCTGGCACTCTCCCAGCAGATATTTTGCGGAAGTAGAGTACAGGATCTCTGCTAGGGGAGTGCAAGAAATGGAGGGGTTACCCGTAATGCACACAAAATTATGGAACCCGTTACCTGGCCTATAATGTGACTAGACCAGGCTTCCAGGCTAGCCTATAATGTGACAATGCCAGGCTTCCAGGCTAGCCTATAATGTGACAAGGCCAGGCTTCCAGGCTAGCCTATAATGTGAATAGGCCAGGCTTCCAGGCTAACCTATAATGTGACTAGGCCAGGCTTCCAGGCTAGCCTATAATGTGACTAGGCCAGGCTTCCAGGGTTAGCCTATAATGTGACTAGGCCAGGCGTCCAGGCTAGCCTATAATGTGACTAGGCCAGGCTTCCAGGCTAACCTATAATGTGACTAGGCCAGGCTTCCAGGGTTAGCCTATAATGTGACTAGGCCAGGCGTCCAGGCTAGCCTATAATGTGACTAGGCCAGGCTTCCAGGCTAGCCTATAATGTGACTAGGCCAGGCTTCCAGGCTAGCCTATAATGTGACTAGGCCAGGCTTCCAGGCTACCCTATAATGTGACTAGGCCAGGCTTCCAGGCTAGCCTATAATGTGACTAGGCCAGGCTTCCAGGCTACCCTATAATGTGACTAGGCCAGGCTTCCAGGCTACTTTCTACCTGTGCTTTCTCCCATGACAAGCTCCGAACATCAGTTCTCTGTCTGACAACGTCTCCAGAGAATCGGTGAAGGATTCAACACAGACTCGTGTGTCAGTGTGGAGAACATGTATTAGGGCGTGCTTACACGCGCTATATACGTTGCCCATGTTGCCTTAAGGGTAGAGTGGTCACCTAGGGTTCCAGCGTACTGCAAAGACACTATCCCTTCACTATCTGCGTGCTACTCACTGTGTTACTCGTAAAGGAGCAGGGTATTAGAAGCGTGCCTAACTGACCATGACCAATCACTCAAGACCGAAATACCCGATTGACCCACTGGTGGTTGATATATCTGAATCCTAGACACAGGCACTTAGAGAAATGGCAAGTTGACTGGGTGCAAGTGGGTTACAGAAAACGATCCATAGACTGAATATAACCCACACCCTTTAGTTATTATTCGCTCATTCATCGATGATGAATATAGCCCTTGCTCCTGGTATTTGAGGATGTTGTGACATTTACAGAAGCAGTATTTAGACTTCTCCTTATAACTCCAGACACAAATCAGGATTACCACCAGATATGAACTTAGGTCGACTTTCCGCCGTGAATCCATCGGAAAATTAACCAGAGACACCACTGGGGTCTGGGTGAAAAAAAGAACAGAAGATTTACGAATCCGGTTTATCACCAATCTTTACCTCTTATCTGATGAAAAATTAGTACAGCATAAAAAAAGGAAAACTGGAAATAAACGGAAAACTGGCGTCTCTGTATATCAACCAGGTTATAATCTCATCTAGAGAATACAAATATATCCTAAGAAGAAACAAAGAAGAATCCAACAAGTTTTGTTCAAAGTCGTCGTTCTCCATGAGTTTGATTTGGAGTGATATGAACGAGGTGAAGCCGAGTGAATATCACGGAGCGTTCAAACGAGTTGGAGAATAACTTCTTTGACCAAAACGGGTTGCTTTCTGTATTTATCTCACCCCTGTATACACTAAAAGAATGGACACCGCACAGGATATAGACCATGGAGAACGGACTGTAATACTTGTAGGGGCATGGAGAACGAGTTCCTAATAATCAGGCAATGGGACAAAAATACCAGGGGTGAGATAATTTCTCCGTGGTGGCCACTCTCTCCTACTTACATTGTTCGACCTTCTGCCTTTCCAAGCTGTGAACCAGAGCTCCATGTCTGACCTGCTCTACACTGAAGTCTCCAAGCAGAGTCTGCCTCGATCTCCCCGCACGTTAACACTGAAGTCTCCAAGCAGAGTCTGCCTCGATCTCCCCGCACTTTAACACTGAAGTCTCCAAGCAGAGTCTGCCTCGATCTCCCCGCACGTTAACACTGAAGTCTCCTAGCGGAGTCTGCCTCGATCTCCCCGCAGGTTAACACTGAAGTCTCCTAGCGGAGTCTGCCTCGATCTCCCCGCACATTAACACTGAAGTCTCCAAGCGGAGTCTGCCTCGATCTCCCCGCACGTTAACACTGAAGTCTCCAAGCGGAGTCTGCCTCGATCTCCCCCCACTTTAACACTGAAGTCTCCAAGCAGAGTCTGCCTCGATCTCCCCGCACTTTAACACTGAAGTCTCCTAGCGGAGTCTGCCTCAATCTCTCCGCACTTTAACACTGAAGTCTCCTAGCGGAGTCTGCCTCAATCTCTCCGCACTTTAACACTGAAGTCTCCTAGCGGAGTCTGCCTCGACCCCGGCCTGACACACGCTCGATGTTTTTACCGGGCTCCGGACACTTGGCAGCGGGACCAGGCTGGGTGGACGCAGGGGGGACGCAGGGGGGACGCAGGCGGGCAGACGACTGGTCAGTGTGTGAGAATAACAGATCTCCGACCAGAACCTGCCTGAGGAGAAACCGCTGTGAGAGTGTGGTTTAAGTGATCCCAGATAAACCATTGGACCATCACGTGTCAGACTCACAGGGCTTGTAACACGAGTGTAACAGTAGAAACTGTATTCATACATGTACGGGTATATCATGTATACACTTTGACTGCAGTAATGTGGCAGAGATAGATGGGGTACAGTAAATCTATAGCTAGACGTCAGAGATTGACCTCATTATTTGGACTTCGGAGCCGTCTCTCTTGGTGAGAACATCGGCTCGGCACGTTTAGAGTGGTGACGTATTTGTGTTTCAAATGACGATTCTTATGAATTCTGAAGGAGAACTTGTGTAAGCCGTGCTCTGTCTGTCTGTCTCTGTCTCTCTATCTCAGTCTGTCCGTCTCTGTCTGACGCTGTCTATCTCTGTCTCTCTATCTCTGTCTGTCTGTCTCTATCTCTGTCTGTCTGTCTCTATATCTATGTCTCTGTCTGTCTGTCTGTCTGTCTTGTCTGTCTGTCTCTGTCTCTCTGTTTGTCTTTCTCTGTATGTCTCTGTCTGTCTGTCTATCTACCTTTCTCTGTCTCTCTGTCTCTCCATGTGTCTCTGTCTGTCTCTCTGTCTCTGTCTATCTTTCTCTGTATGACTCTGTCCTTTTGTCTGTCTGCCTCTCTGACTTTCTCCCTCTCTCTGTATCTCTGTCTCTCTCTGTCTCTCTCTGTCTCTCTCTGTCTCTCTCTCCGTCTCCCTCTCTCTATCTCTCTCTCTCTGTCTCTGTCTCTCTCTGTCTCTCTCTCCGTCTCCCTCTCTCTATCTCTCTCTCTGTCTCTGTCTCTCTCTGTCGCTCTCTCTGTCTCTCTCCG
This sequence comes from Alentia gelatinosa, assembly GCA_950022655.1. Lineage (NCBI taxonomy): Eukaryota > Metazoa > Annelida > Polychaeta > Phyllodocida > Polynoidae > Alentia > Alentia gelatinosa. Next base: position 129,014,335 of record OX465581.1, read on the forward strand.
TCTCTCTCTCAGTCTCTCTATGTCTGTATCTTTGTCCATCTCTTCCACATTGATTAAGATTCGGTCACCTTCAAACCCAAAGTAAGTCTGATGGAATATATTGGAGTTAAACTACCCAAACAAATAACCAATCATGAATGAATATACACACACGCACGCACAAAGCAGGCGTCCACCAACCACAACAAGGCTACGACAATGGCTTTCCGACAAGGTCCACGACAGGCCTACGATTGGAAGGCCTGTCGTAGCCTGGTCGTGGTTGGTGGACCCTAGTTTCCGACAAGAGTCTATGACAAGGCCACGACAGGCTGCGACATGAAGCTTATCGGGGGCCCGTCGGGGGCCTTCCGACAAGGTTACAACAAAATCGAACATGTGTGATTTTTGCCACAACTGGACCTTTGTCGTGGAGTGTTGTGGTTTCCTCGATATCACTGTCGTAGTGTGTCGGTACCATTGACGCCTTCTTTACGGGAACCAGCAACGTCTATGACACGCCCTGACAACGCTGTCGTAAAGCCCCCCTTCTCACGACAAGGCTGCGACAAGGCGCCGATAGGCACTTTCTTGTCGGCTCTTGTCGTAGCCTTGTCGTGGTTGGTGGGCGCCCCCTACACACGCACGCACACACAAAGGCCTGTAGATAGTTCCTACGTTCAGACTGTCTCCACCTAGCGGAGATTCAGCATCATAACGTCTGTTTTGTTTCTAAATGCTACATGGTAAAGAGGTGTTACAGTGTCCAGTAGTGAAGGTTGATATTTCTGACGCATTTAGGTTTTATGTACCCTTTTATATCTGGATGAAATTTAATATCAATACTAAAAGAATGCTGCTTGGAAAATAGCAGTGAATGAAACAGCCTTGAACCAAGCAGCTAAGACTCTGCATCAAATATCAGAGATCGTACACCCGGGTACAACTAGAAGCCATTAACGATCAATTCATGGTAATTGATAATTTAGCGTTGCTATCGAATAAGGACAGTATCGAAGACAATAATAACCCTTGAAAAAAAAGCCAAAAAGATAGATTAAGTTGAGAACTTCTCCAAAATAAATCACAAATTTAACCAGATTTTAGTTTAGCAGAGAATCTACACAGAGAGCTCATCGTAAAACAGAGCCTCCAGCTGTAGTCAAACCAGACTTTACAGACCTGTATGTTCACAATCCCACTTGATAAGAACCTAATTGATGGCTGTTACTGGGAACATTGGCCGGGCTCCGGACTAGACTTTACAGACCGTTACTGGGAACATTGGCCGGGCTCCGGACTAGACTTTACAGACCCGTATGTTAACATTCCCCACTTGATAAGAACCTAATTGACGGCCGTTACTGGGAACATTGGCCGGGCTCCGGACTAGACTTTACAGACCCGTATAATCACATTCCCACTTGATAAGAACCTAATTGATGGCCGTTACTGGGAACATTGGCCGGGCTCCGAACTAGACTTTACAGACCCGTATGACCACGTTCCCACTTGATAAGAACCTAATTGATGGACGTTACTGGGAACATTGGCCGGGCTCCGGACTAGACTTTACAGACCCGTATGATCACATTCCCACTTGATAAGAACCTAATTAATGGCCGTTACTGGGAACATTGGCTGGGCTCCGGACTAGACTTTACAGACCCGTATGATCACATCCCCACTTGATAAGAACCTAATTGATGGCCGTTACTGGGAACATTGGCCGGGCTCCGGACTAGACTTTACAGACCCGTATGATCACATCCCCACTTGATAAGAACCTAATTGATGGCCGTTACTGGGAACATTGGCTGGGCTCCGGACTAGACTTTACAGACCCGTATGATCACATCCCCACTTGATAAGAACCTAATTGATGGCCGTTACTGGGAACATTGGCCGGGCTCCGGACTAGACTTTACAGACCCGTATGATAACATCCCCACTTGATAAGAACCTAATTGATGGCCGTTACTGGGAACATTGGCCGGGCTCCGGACTAGACTTTACAGACCCGTATGATCACAATCCCACTTGATAAGAACTTGATTGATGGCCGTTACTGGGAACATTGGCCGGGCTCCGGACTAGACTTTACAGACCCGTATGATCACATCCCCACTTGATAAGAACCTAATTGATGGCCGTTACTGGGAACATTGGCCGGGCTCCGGACTAGACTTTACAGACCCGTATGATCACAATCCCACTTGATAAGAACTTGATTGATGGCCGTTACTGGGAACATTGGCCGGGCTCCGGACTAGACTTTACAGACCCGTATGATCACAATCCCACTTGATAAGAACTTGATTGATGGCCGTTACTGGGAACATTGGCCGGGCTCCGGACTAGACTTTACAGACCCGTATGATCACGTTCCCCACTTGATAAGAACCTAATTGATGGCCGTTACTGGGAACATTGGCCGGGCTCCGGACTAGACTTTACAGACCCGTATGATCACGTCCCCCACTTGATAAGAACCTAATTGATGGCCGTTACTGGGAACATTGGCCGGGCTCCGGACTAGACTTTACAGACCCGTATGATCACAATCCCACTTGATAAGAACTTGATTGATGGCCGTTACTGGGAACATTGGCCGGGCTCCGGACTAGACTTTACAGACCCGTATGATCACGTTCCCCACTGGATAAGAACCTAATTGATGGACGTTACTGGGAACATTGGCCGGGCTCCGGACTAGACTTTACAGACCCGTATGATCACAATCCCACTTGATAAGTACCTAATTGATGGCCGTTACTGGGAACATTGGCCGGGCTCCGGACTAGACTTTACAGACCCATATGATCACATTCCCCTCTTGATAAGAACCTAATTGATGGCCGTTACTGGGAACATTGGCCGGGCTCCGGATTAGACTTTACAGACCCGTATGATCACAATCCCACTTGATAAGAACCTAATTGATGGCCGTTACTGGGAACATTGGCCGGGCTCCGGACTAGACTTTACAGACCCGTATGATCACATTCCCCTCTTGATAAGAACCTAATTGATGGCCGTTACTGGGAACATTGGGCGGGCTCCGGACGCCACACTCGTGGAGGCTTTGTTCGCTGGGTACCAGCGCTCAAATAACACTGCTCTCCTGCAACCCAGCAGGAACCAGCCAGTGGAACGCGTCTCAGAGCGACCAGCGTCCATGTGTGATGACGTCATAGACTAGCAGTCACGTGACATGAATGGATTTTCTCGCCGGGCCGGACTTTTTTACTGGATTTGATATTGCTTTTCCCTCAATTTTTCCTTTAATTTATTTTCTCGTGTTTTTCCTTGTGTTTTTGTTTGTTTATTGAATATTTTGTTATGAGGCGTCCGTCTGGCTGCTCTCTTCCCGGCGGGCGGCGGGCGGTGTACGGCGGGCGGCGGGCGGGGGGCGGGGGGCGGCGGGCGGCGGGCGGCGGGCGGCGGGCGGCGGGCGGCGGGCGGTGTACGGTGTACGGCGGGCGGTGGGCGGCGGGCGGCGGGCGGCGGGCGGCGGGCGGCGGGCGGCGGGCGGCGGGCGGCGGGCGGCGGGCGGGAGGCGGCAGTCACACAGACGACAATCCCATCACATCGCCGTCACGTGCAGCTTTCCCGCAGACCTGGTCCCGCATAGAAGGCCAGCTCTTTGACACATCGGGAACTGGCAACTGGCATGGCCGCCTCGATAAGGCGGCCGCCATGTTGCCCACCGCCGTCAAGTGCAGCTTACCTGTGGACCGGTGTAGTGCGATAGTTTGTTACCCTGCGCTAAACTGTTATTATCGCCCACTAGTATCTGGTACGCTTGCGAGAACATGCACAATGTTGGAGTCTACGCTTGGAGAGTAAGAAATTGCCATAATTGAGCATATCACGACGTGTAATTCTCATGTCTAAATACTATTCCTTTCATTTATTTATATTAAAATCACATCAAAATAGTAGTATGTCCAATAGTCCGTGCTAGTTGAACGGAAGAACGTGTCTAGACGCATGCGCGTATTGGGTGGGCGATAATAACGGTTTATCGCAGGGTAACAAACTATCGCAGCACACCCGTGGACTGGACTGTAGACCAGCGTGCAGCACTGGTCTACAGTGATATGATGGGATCGTATGAGATGGGGAGAGCTGTAGGTTCTGTGAACGTTAGTTGGTAAAGTCCTGGAATGTGTCACAAACACTGAAGTAAGTTATCACTGGAATACTGTAGTTTAAGTCCATGAAGGTTGTAGTGGGTAGAGAACTTCTTCTTGGCTGCATTATGGCAGAGGGCAGTATGGGCAGGCAGAGGGCAGTATAGACAGGCAGAGGGCAGAATGGGCAGGCAGAGGGCAGTATGGGCAGGCAGAGGGCAGGCAGGGGGCAGTATGGGCAGGCAGAGGGCAGTATGGGCAGGCAGAGGGCAGTGAGGGCAGGCAGAGGGCAGTATAGACAGGCAGAGGGCAGTATGGGCAGGAAGAGGGCAGAATGGCCAGGCAGAGGGCAGTATGGGCAGGCAGAGGGCAGTATGGGCAGGCAGAGGGCAGTATGGGCAGGCAGAGGGCAGTATGGGCAGGCAGAGGGCAGTATGGGCAGGCAGAGGGCAGTATGGGCAGGCAGAGGGCAGTATGGGCAGGCAGAGGACAGTATGGGCAGGCAGAGGGCAGTATGGGCAGGCAGAGGGCAGTATGGGCAGGCACAGGGCAGTATGGGCAGGCAGAGGGCAGTATGGGCAGGCAGAGGGCAGTATGGGCAGGCAGAGGGCAGTATGGGCAGGCAGAGGGCAGTATGGGCAGGCAGAGGGCAGTATGGGCAGGCAGAGGGCAGTATGGGAAGACAGAGGGCAGTATGGGCAGGCAGAGGGCAGTATGGGAAGACAGAGGGCAGTATGGACAGGCAGAGGGCAGTATGGGCAGGCAGAGGGCAGTATGGGCAGGCAGAGGGCAGGCAGGGGGCAGTATGGGCAGGCAGAGGGCAGTATGGGCAGGCAGAGGGCAGTATGGGCAGGCAGGGGGCAGTATGGGCAGGCAGAGGGCAGGCTACACAAATACAGATTTTGTGAAGGGAGAGTGCCTGTAGTGGGACTCAAACCCACAAAGTCCCACAACTTTGGGATTACAAGTTACCAGGGAAACGCCTGTAGCTCCCTCTATTGGAGAGAACACGCGTTCTGCTCCCTCTAGCGGGAGCGTTCTGCTCATGCGCACTGTAAACCGGCGTTCGGCGAACCCGTATCAATCTGTAATGACTCTAACCGCCATTTCACCGGCGGCTGGTTTTACGCTGTAACGGGGACCAGAAGGGGGCTTAGAAGTTTAAAGCCAGGCTGAAAGGTCCCCGCCAGCCCTGCCGACGCGCCGTTAGTACGCGGCCCCTCATTGGCTATTCCCTGTGGGCGGGGACACACAGACAGCGGCTGTTTATAGAACACAGCCCTGGCGCTGAGAGAGGAATGAGGTGATCAAACATTGACGCGGGACCAGGAGTGAGGCCGGTGTGATGCCAAAAACGGTCACCCTGCGAAAAATGGTAATTATCGCCCACTCTATACGCGCATGCGTCTGGACACGTTCTTCCGTTCAGATATCACGGATTATTGGACATACTACTATTTGGATGTGATTTTAATGTAAATAAATGAAAACAATAGTATTTAGACATGAGAATTGCATGTCCTGATATGTTGTGATATGCTTAACTTTGGCAAATTGTTCACTCTCTCCAATCGTGGACTTCATCACTGCGCATGCTCGTGGGCGATAATTACGTAGTTGACCCAAAGTGCGTAGTGTCAACTACAAGGAGAATACGGCCACACAGATCGAAATCATGGTAATGTTGTATTTATTACTCGCCTTTCAAGTAATTATTAGGAAAAAAATCTCATATATAATTAGAAATTAGACCCTAGCGCCATGTTTTGTTTATGTGAATTAGTTCCTACAATGCAGGTAAGGTGGCCGAAAAAGCCGTATTGTTTTAGGGGATTCCAGAGGTCCGTATTCTACTCAGTAGCGATCTGTAAGCTCCATAGGCTTAGTATGGAGACTCCGTATTAGGTGGGTAATGATAGTAATCTGTAGGCTCCATAGGCTTAGCATGGAGACTCCATATTTGGTGGGTAATAATAGCGATCTGTAGGCTCCATAGGCTTAGTGTGGAGACTCCGTATTAGGTGGGTAATGATAGCGATCTGTAGGCTCCATAGGCTTAGTATGGAGACTCCGTATGGGGTGGGTAATGATAGCGATATGGAGGCTCCATAGGCTTAGTATGGAGACTCCGTATTAGGTGGGTAATAATAGCGATCTGTAGGCTCCATAGACTTAGTATGGAGACTCAGTATTGGGTGGGTAATAATAGCGATCTGGAGGCTCCATAGGCTTAGTATGGAGACTCTGTAGTAGGTGGGTAATAATAGCGATCTGGAGGCTCCATAGGCTTAGTATGGAGATTCCGTATTAGGTGGGTAATAATAGCGATCTGGAGGCTCCATAGGCTTAGTATGGAGACTCCGTATTGGGTGGGTAATAATAGCGATCTGTAGGTTCCATAGACTTAGTATGGAGACTCAGTATTGGGTGGGTAATAATAGCGATCTGGAGGCTCCATAGGCTTAGTATGGAGACTCTCTAGTAGGTGGGTAATAATAGCGATCTGGAGGCTCCATAGGCTTAGTATGGAGATTCCGTATTAGGTGGGTAATAAAAGCGATCTGGAGGCTCCATAGGCTTAGCATGGAGACTCCGTATTAGGTGGGTAATAATAGCGATCTGGAGGCTCCATAGGCTTAGTATGGAGACTCCGTATTAGGTGGGTAATAGTAGCGATATGGAGGCTCCATAGGCTTAGTATGGAGACTCCGTATTAGGTGGGTAATAGTAGCGATATGGAGGCTCCATAGGCTTAGTATGGAGACTCCGTATTAGGTGGGTAATAATAGCGATCTGGAGGCTCCATAGGCTTAGTATGGAGACTCCGTATTAGGTGGGTAATAGTAGCGATATGGAGGCTCCATAGGCTTAGTATGGAGACTCCGTATTAGGTGGGTAATAGTAGCGATATGGAGGCTCCATAGGCTTAGTTTGGAGACTCCGTATTAGGTGGGTAATAGTAGCGATATGGAGGCTCCATAGGCTTAGTATGGAGACTCCGTATTAGGTGGGTAATAGTAGCGATATGGAGGCTCCATAGGCTTAGTATGGAGACTCCGTATTAGGTGGGTAATAGTAGCGATATGGAGGCTCCATAGGCTTAGTATGGAGACTCTGTATTAGGTGGGTAATAATAGCGATTTGTAGGCTCCATAGACTTAGTATGGAGACTCCGTATTAGGTGGGTAATAATAGCGATCTGGAGGCTACATAGGCTTAGTATGGAGACTCCGTATTGGGTGGGTAATGAATACACAATATTCATACAACATATCCGTATGCACCGGGTATGTCCATACACACTCCCTATGTGTTTTCTATGGAGACTCCGTATTAGGTGGGTAATAATAGCGACCTGGAGGCTCCATAGTCTTAGTATGGAGCCTCCATGCTAGGTGGGTAATAAATACAGGACCTGGTCGCTGATTGGTCATCTCGCTGATGGAGTAGTGGAGGAGCGAGACAGTTGGGGCCAGGCGTAGAGTCGTTAGTTCTGATGGATCATCCTCCACTCTACACTACTACGGGACCAAGGAGAAAGGTCAAGGCCGAGTATTTATTATTATATACGATGCAAATTTGGTTTGGTCTGGTTTTTTTAACGTCCCAGGGGACCCCAAGAGTATATAGGGATTAACTCATGGTTCAGCTTTTCTTGTTGGTTTTACACCACAAGGGTGATGATCGAATCTATGAGATGAAGTCAGGCAGGAATCCCACCGCTACACATTTACCGAAGTAACATCTTAGCCATGTATAAACGTCCATAGTCTTAGCATTAGGAAATCGTACTCAACAGGCTTGCGAGTACGGTAACTCATACTCAATGGGTGATAAACAGATAAATATTTCCAGGCTAAGATAAAATCAGAACCATATTCGTGTTTGGTCTGAATCCCCATTCACCATCTCCTTTAGAGCGCTAATATTCACTTAGATAACGCCTCGCCTGGTCAGAAATATCCCTGAACAGATGGAACCCAGTCACACTAACTACATGTATGTTTCTATATAATACCCACCACAACTTCCCCATCGGCTGTTAACAGAAATTAACTGACCTGCGAATAGCCACCACTTTGCCCTCACTGCGCATGTGCCGGGTGAGGTCATCCGGTGTTACTGTCTCTCTGGTTAAACCCACACCCCCCCCCCCCCCTCCGCCTCCCATCACCTGCACAAGTTGCTCCAGCCTGACGTATCTGGAGACCAAACCTGTCTTAAGCCCCAGTCGGTGCACCCCTCTCATAAGATCTCACACTCTCTAAGTTGTATTCTGTACTCTCACTACGCCCTATAGGAGAATAATTCTTAACGAACTAGGCTTAGAGCCTTGAGAATCCACTGGCCTGCCTCCCGTGATAAACACGTACATCAATGCAACCCAAAGGTTCTTGTATTCTCAATGATGCCACCTAGCGGGAATACTGTGTGCCAGTGGATTATAAGATTTTTGTAAAGCTATTGAAAAAAATCATTAATTCCTATCATATTACCGATTTCACTATTACCAATTGTTTAATCTATTATTTGTTATACTATTATTCATACTAAAGTGACATTTAAAAATACTTATAAACTAATTTTGATCGTAGGAAAACGTACTATTCATATGCCAGCATTGACAGAGCTGAATTTGATTAAATTTTTAAGAGAACTCTATATAGACAGAAATAAATACGCGATCCACTAAGAGCGGCGATAACGTCTAGTTATTGGCCGCATTAAATCGCAAATACTCTTCACAATGAACGTCATTCATGTCCAGACGACTTTTTGCCGGCGCGAAATGCTGCTGACTGGGGATTTCGCTGGTGCCCAGCAGCCTGTGTACACATTACTGGTACCCGCCGGGAACCAGTGGGAGGCTGGTGGCTGCAGAACGCTGCTGAGCGTCTCACTCGACTTGCGCAAGACACTAGACATAAATGTGGGTTTTTTCTTTGTTTTCTAAAAACTTAACTAGCGACTTCGTCACGTCGTATTTGAGAGGGTGAGAGCTCAGTGGCGCCCCCTACTATTGATACCTGAAACTATCAATTAGTTCCCAACCATCATTTCATGTGACACCGATTTTACCGACTACTAGCGACTTCGTCGCGTCGTATTTGATAGAGTGAGGGCTTAGTGGTGCCCCCTACCATTAAATATAAAATATGGAAAAGCGAAAAGTCATAGGACAATGCGGGAATCGAACTCTCAACATCCGCAGTCCTAGTCGGACACTCTGCTGACTGCTCCACAGAGCTGTGTGGCTATTATGGGTCAAATACTTAGACTGATGGCTGGAGTGGTGGGGGGAGGGGTATCAGGGGAATTTTGAAAGGGCTACCAGCGAAAGTTGAGATCTCATTGGTTTCTCACGAGAAAAATAGATCAGAAAACTACAATACTAAACTTTGATTTTGGCATGGTGTGAAATGAATCATAAGAGAAGAAGTTTGCCTGAGTATAGAAATACAAAAAAGAAGAACAGGTTCGAGTTTTTCACTGCACGAGAATCTCACTCTTGTGGGCCCTCATTCTCCAAGCCTAGGTCTGGTTCACTGTGTCTCTATGTACGGGAGCAACTTCAAGCGGATTCGACGGAATTCTACCGTTTTAAATATAGTAGGTAACCAAGGAAAGGAGATCGAAAAAGTACAGTTCTATATTATGTACAGCTAGAAACAAATCTTAAGTTTAGAAATACATCTGCGTAGAGAAACACACAAAAAATCAGCAGGATTCAGTTAGGACTCTTCAGTATCCATGCATAAGTCTGGTTCACTCTGTCTCTATGTGCGGGAGATACTCCAAGCGGATTCTACCAGAATCATAGTTTTTTTAAATATAGCAGGTAAATACATACACGATATTGACTGGTTTCAGATACAACCGCTTTTATCTGAAACCAGTCTATATTGTATGTATCCACCTTTAGCAGGTGATCTTCCTTCTTGGGCAAAGACAACAATAACATTTATCAAAACAAATCCTGCACCTATTTAAGACTGATTCATCTATCTACGCTGATTCTGGTATTTACTTAGTACTAATAAGACTGAGTCATCTATCTACGCTGATTCTGGTATTTACTACGTACTAATAAGACTGATTCATCTATCTACGCTGATTCTGGTATTTACTATACACACTAATAAGACTGATTCATCTATCTACGCTGATTCTGGTATTTACTATACACACTAATAAGACTGATTCATCTATCTACGCTGATTCTGGTATTTACTACACACTTATAAGACTGATTCATCTATCTACGCTGATTCTGGTATTTACTATACGTACTAATAAGACTGATTCATCTATCTACGCTGATTCTGGTATTTACTATACGTACCGATAAGACTGACTCATCTATCTACGCTGATTCTGGTATTTACTATACACACTAATAAGACTGAGTCATCTATCTACGCTGATTCTGGTATTTACTATACACTAATAAGACTGATTCATCTATCTACGCTGATTCTGGTATTTACTATACGTACTAATAAGACGTATTCATCTATCTACGCTGATTCTGGTATTTACTACATACTAATAAGACTGATTCATCTATCTACGCTGATTCTGGTATTTACTACACACACTAAGAAGACTGATTCATCTATCTACGCTGATTCTGGTATTTACTATACGCACTAATAAGACTGATTCATCTATCTACGCTGATTCTGGTATTTACTATACACACTAATAAGACTGAGTCATCTATCTACGCTGATTCTGGTATTTACTACACACACTAATAAGACTGATTCATCTATCTACGCTGATTCTGGTATTAACTACGTACTAATAAGACTGATTCATCTATCTACGCTGATTCTGGTATTTACTATATATACTAATAAGACTGATTCATCTATCTACGCTGATTCTGGTATTTACTTTACACACTAATAAGACTGATTCATCTATCTACGCTGATTCTGGTATTTACTATACGCACTAATAAGACTGAGTCATCTATCTACGCTGATTCTGGTATTTACTACACACACTAATAAGACTGATTCATCTATCTACGCTGATTCTGGTATTTACTACGCACTAATAAGACTGATTCATCTATCTACGCTGATTCTGGTATTTACTACACACTTATAAGACTGAGTCATCTATCTACGCTGATTCTGGTATTTACTATACGTACCGATAAGACTGACTCATCTATCTACGCTGATTCTGGTATTTACTACACACTAATAAGACTGATTCATCTATCTACGCTGATTCTGGTATTTACTATACGCACTAATAAGACTGAGTCATCTATCTACGCTGATTCTGGTATTTACTATACGCACTAATAAGACGGAGTCATCTATCTACGCTGATTCTGGTATTTACTACACACTAATAAGACTGATTCATCTATCTACGCTGATTCTGGTATTTACTATACGCACTAATAAGACTGATTCATCTATCTATGCTGATTCTGCTGATTCTGGTAGTTTACTATACGCACAGCCCGCTGCTCTCTGGCATCAGAGGGCGCCACTAAGCTGCCTTCCCGTGGCGTTCCCCTAGTGACGTCACGAGGGCGGTCGGGAGCTGGGAACTTGAACCCGGGAGGTCAGGGAGGTGCATCTTGGCAGTAAACAGTGTGTAAAACTCCAAGGAGATATCTGCACCGAGAAAATGGTATTTCTGCTACTTTCTGCCCCCTACTCCATGACCAGCTTCTTTGTATGAAAACCAACGGGAAATGATTGTATAGACCATGGACATACAACTAGAGAGTACACCGTCCTTGTGTTTACACAGGCATTCTTACTACTATAGCCAGAAACAGGGTTCGTACATAGACAGTCCAATAAAATTCCAGGCTTTTTCCAGGCTTTACCAGGCTCAAATATTTCTTTTCAGGCACATAACAATGTTAATCAATACCATCTTGCTAGTGAAACAAATATGAAGATAAATAATCAAAACAGCTATATCATTAGATAAAAGGATTTTTGGAAGTATCTAATCCAAGTCACTGAAATCTCATAGGCAGTCAGGTACCGTAGTTAAGGAAAGCTAATAATGTCCAGAATTTCATAGACTAAACAAAGATGTTTTTATGCAAAACTAAATTTTCCAGGCTCTTCCAGGTTTTTCCAGGCTCTCTGTGAGAATTCCAGGCTTTTCCAGGCCTGGAAAACCCAAAAGCATATTCCAGGCTTTTCCAGCTTTTCCAGGCCCTGTACGAACCCTGCAGAAATGAGTGTATATTATTTAGCATATTGATAAGTGCATCTCTTTGTACAAAATACACCGAAAAGGGCTCAGAACTGAGGTTATATAAAAACCTGGAGCACGGATACAAGTGGGCACTGGAGGCAGAGCACAGGATCTATGCTAGGAGAGTGCCCAAACCGGAGGTGATTACTAAGCCTTGAACCAACCCAGGGACCCGTTTCAATAGCCTGTAGGACGTCCGTTATTGGGTGTAGTGACACGATAGCGACAGGTTGCGTTGCAGTAGTTTAGTGACAAGCCATTCCGGGAGTCCTTGTTACAGACAGGCGCTAATAGTGGCTTGACCATTTCATAAGTGCGATGTCCGGTCACTATCGGGGTCCCAAATAGCGAGAGGGTATACCCTCTTGTTTCTATTGTCACAAACGCGTAACTATACTTCCCGTAGGAATTAAGCTATGAAACTTTAACCCTAGTTAGGGACACATACAACCTATGAACATGCCAAATATGAAGGAGATCGGTCCATGCAATCTAATGATATTCACATTTGAATTTCGCCTTAGAAAATGCTGCTCTGATAGCCAGTGTAGGATTACTCAAGCCTGTCACTAATTTCTGCAGCGACTTTTACCTTGACACCACTTGTTCCCGAGAGCACTAACACCATCCATTGTAAGGCCCAGGCAGCAATGTCACTATCTCACCAACAGTGAACTGACACACCACCCCAATAGTGACATGCCTTTTGAAACGAGTATTAAATTTTGTCACTATTCCTGTCACTATTTGAGTCACTAAACATGTCACTAAGTGGTTTAGTGACCCATTCTATTGAAACGGGCCCCAGCCCACCTTCAGCTAGTGAGGCAGCAATCCATGTTGAGCATGCTGTCTCCTATCTCCGCCAGTCACCCACTGTGCCCTGCTCCCCGGAGAACGGCCGCTGTCATCTGACCGTCCTCCAGTGACTCGCCCGTTTTCCCAACCACAGCGGGTTTGGGTTTTTTTCTTGCATGTCAATTACACAAATATTATCTTTCAAACCACCAGTCACCTTATACACGCAGGTTTTGTGGTATGGACTAAAATACAAAGGTGGTCTTTACAATAAATAATGGCGATATTGTACGGATCTGCCATGAGATAATTGTATCGATTACCTGATAAAACACAAGAAGAGCAACACATTGTTCCACAATAATACACCGTTAAAAACACTAACTGAATCTAGTTCTATTTGTGGATCCTCTCTTTACATAATATATTTCTTTTTATTGTGTGTATACTGAAATAATTCAAAATGGGCAAGAGCAAAATCATATTAAGAATCAGGAGGTAAATTAGCGCTCATTTCTATGCATTACTTTTGAACTTCTGTTGACGCCACCTTCTTCTACCAGTGTGCTCGTTTCTGGTACTTCTAGAATCGTCAAACTGGTCCCCCAGCCGAGACGACTGCAATACAGTGAGATATTATCGTAAAACTGGAGAGTTTTAATCTTGGTCACTGTATGCCACGACTGGAGTTTGGCAAAGTGATTTCACGAGGCGAAGCGGAGTGAAGTCCGGAGCCTAAACTCCAGGAGTGGAATGCGGTAGCCAAGATTAAAACGCATCAGGTTTTGATTTTATCCTACCCCATCTCCTCGATTTTGGAGTATTACGTGATAACAATTCTGTATGCCATTAGTGGCATATAAAACTCCGTATGCCAGTCAGCGTGGCATACAGAAACTCAATGTTAAGCCTATGGGATTTTATATTAGGGGTAGGAAAATAAGAGGGAACTGTATTGAGATCTGAAGCCGCTGAAAATATGCCATAAGTCTTGGATGCAGAGTAATCTCACGAGGCCAAGTGAGCTTATATAGCAAAACAAAATGAGCCAAATGTATGTTTTATCAGTGGGTATGGATCGAGTGCGCTTCAGATTTTATCTCACCCCTATCATTAATTGATAAATGTATAAAAAATGTACACTTTTGTATATTTTTATTGATATCGATCTACCAGGGACGAACCGTCAAAAGGATGAAACACCCGGAAGGGCGAACTGTCACAAGGACGAAATACCCGGAAGGGCAAACTGTCACAAGGACGTAACATCCTGAAGGGCAAACTGTCACAAGGACGAAATACCCAGAAGGGCAAACTGTCACAAGGACGAAACATCCTGAAGGGCAAACTGTCACAAGGACGAAATACCCGGAAGGACAAACTGTCACGAGGATGAAACATCCTTAAGGGTAAACTGTCACAAGGACCAAACACCGTGAAGGGTGAACTGTCACAAGGACGAAATACCCTGAAGGGCAAACTGTCACAGGGACAAATCTCTTTACATCCGGGCACATCATTAAGCCCGATTGGTCACGTGATCACAGCGTCTCGTCAGAAGGAGGCTCAGTGCCCGGTGGCGCCCTCCAGCGGGAGATCAGAGCACGCATCACGAGGCCCTCTAGCGGAGGCGGGGGCAACGACGTCATCCCCGCGTCTCTGTGTGTGGCTCCCCCTAACGGGCAATCCAGGTACTAAACGTGGATTTGTTAAGAGATTCCTTTACTTTGGTCTTTTTTTTAACGCATTGAGAATTGAGTGCGGTGTTTGGTTTGTCGGTGGCGTTTTGAAGGCATATCGGGCGACTTCCTTTGAAAATTAAAACTAATGTTATTTCGCTAAGGTTGAATATGATGATCACCAGTTAACACATTTCTGATTCTAGGGGGTCGCCATGCTATATGCCAACTGTAGTATTACACATTTAAGTATAAGAAACTCTAAGTCAATGAATTTGTTTTTGATGAGTTGAGGAAAATCGAGAGAGCTTGCAATAAAGAATAAAAAAAACAAAAACTTTTCAGTGCATTTCCTATTTAAATGAAGCAAGTGTAAATTGGCTCATTGTACCTATTTATATATTTAAGCTGTTATTTGTAGGAAAGAACTAATTTTATGTGTTTTTGTTCTATTTTTGGCGGCCATTTTGGATTTTGGCTTGTAATTCGAAATTCCCACATTTCCCAGAGGTTGGACCCAGATAGAATGAAAGAGCAGAAAAAACTGCCCTAGAAACAAATCGGTAGGTTCAAAATGATTATGGGGCTGATGAAATGACCCCCTACTATTACTATGATATGCGTCAATGTGTGAGGGTGGCGGATTGGTCTTGGCCTGTAGGTTTTTAGGGTGTAAAGTTCCAGTCTCTTCAGCCCTATCCTGATCAATTATATTGGTTTCTCTGTGAAGAGACTAGTCATCTGAATTGTCCGTATTTAGTAGTGCCAAAATGACTGCATCAAGACAGTCGCCATTTTGTAGTACTCCTCCCTGTCTTTGTTGTTTACCAGAGGAGGTGTGAAGCGCAGCGCCCCCTATCTTTTTGGCATGGACTCAAATGACAGCTGATGCAGATTCCTATGCGAAAGTATAGCAAAAATAGGCTAACTAGTAACAGCTACTACATACAAACTGTTAGAGCTCTATCAAAAATCTTTTCAGATATTGATAGAGTGACATCTAATGTACTCCAAACCACAATAGAGCTCAATAGAGCTCCGTGTTTTATGGCTGTTTTGTGTTGTGTAATACAGCCTTATTTCTCACAAATTCCAATGTTCAACCTACGACAGGATACCTTAGCCATGACACAGGTATATGACATGTGTATTACTAAATAGGCCCATGTCTTAGGTTTCTAACAATGTTTTGTTTATCAAATTCGGCCTATTATTCATGACACAAGAGCTATTCACATTTTTCATGTTTTGGTGTGGGTTCTTCTCAGAGCTCCTTCCCCAATGCTGGCATGTTTGAAAGTGGCGCTCGAAGCCTGCCGCGATCGCATATATGAGTCGGGTCGGTATAGAGGGCGCTGCGCTTCACACCTCCTCTGGTTGTTTACCACGGCAGCCATGTGGTGAATGGCATATTTACCCTTATTATCACTCACTCTAGTTCCCAGTCTGCTCACATGGGGGCAGGGCTCACTCACATGACACTGACACCTGAGTTGTCAGTGACATAAGCGGCCCTCCCGGCATGTGCGACAGACCAGAACGAGACTGGTCAGTCCTCATTGGTCCTTGATTCAACATCCAATCACAGCACAGAGTGTACAAGGTCACCCTGCAGCTGAAAGCTCTGTCTAACCTTTAAGCACCGTATATAGGCTCCACAAGCATGCTCTAATAATCATGCTTCTTTCTAATCCTGTCCTGCTCTGCTTCAGCTTATTTTGTCTCTCACGAGGATTTCCTAGCAGATAAAAAACATTCAAATTTCATTTCGGAATTCAGGCGAACAATTGCCAAGTTACCAATAACAATCATTGCTCTTTGGCTTTTTCCCTCAGAGTTGCTGACATCGTGGTAGATCCGTACAACACCGCGATATCTTCACCAGCAATGCCGCTCTGTGCCTGTGAGTACCACTCACCATCAGCCATCAAAGATGGTCGCACACTAACGGCTAAATCGGCTTCACCTCGTTAGATGACTACGCACCTTGTACTCATGGCACACTTCACACTCAGCCTGATACTCATTCAGTTCCTTCATATCACTGTACTCCCGGGAACTAACGCGGCCCTCCCCCACACCACCACAGATGACTACACACCTTGTACTCATGGCATACTTCACACTCAGACTGATACTCATTCAGTTCCTTCATATTACTCTGTAGCCGGGAACTAACGCGGCCCTCCCCGCACACCACCTCAGATGCTCCACTCCTCCAGCACAGATCCTGCGCTTTACTTCCTGTGGCCGCTTATATCTCTGCCCCAACCTGCCTGTTTGGCCTCAAATCTGGCCCATACGCCAGTTTCTAAAATATCCTAAATTCTTAGCGCTTTGGGGAGTATTTAGTGGTTTACTTGTAAATATAGATGTACATATTTATATGGTAAATAAGATACACTAATTTCTATTATTTGTTTTATCAAATCAGACACAGTCATAGGGATTACGTTCTTCAGTGGAAAGCACCTCATGTGTTGCAGGGTTTTGTTATGTCAACAATGCCCATGTGCTCCTATGAAGGGGCAGTCTAATCAACTGTGGATTCCAATTATAAGATAGTTTAAGTCTGAAATAGAAACAGCTTGATTTTCTGTGAAGCGCCTTTAACAATTCCTATATTTCCATACTCATAATATGTGAGTTGTTTGACTTGTATAACCTTTGACAGTTGCCTTGTTTTGAATCTGAAAAGTTCGCTGGTCTCCTCTGTATTATAGTGGATACCAAGAGAACAGGCTTTGGGTTGTGACACTAAGCCAGCGCTAGCGTCGCGAAAGATCTGGGGGGGGGGGGGGGGAGTGCAGATGCTCGTTATGTGGCAGGTACTCCACACCATCTCCCTCCTGCTTCTTAGAGGAAACCTATTTTTATGATTATCTCCCTCCACTGAACGTGTGGGCCCGGGACGTCCATTAACCCATTCAGGGCGAGAATACCTGCAGGCATTACGTACATGGGGGGCGAAGATGCCTACAGGCATTATGTACAAGGGGGGCGATAATGCCTGCAGGCATTATGTACACAGGGGGCGAGAATGCCTGCAGGCATTCATGATATATTCAGGCATTTCCCAATAAATACAAGAAAAGTATGGAAAGATATGTGTGGAAATCAATACATTTTGTATACTTAAAAATCAGCTATGGCAATGAAGAAGTTCTCTAGGTCACATGACAAGTGAAACTTTACTTTAAGTCATTCTCGCCCCCAGAGACACACAGCCCAGGGGCACCCTGACCCCTGCAGCTACTGGTACCCACCAACCTGCTCGCCTGGAAAGGGTTAAACACGATGGTGGGACACTAACGTAAACACAGACTACAAACATACAGAACGACTTGACGCTGTTTCACGTCAGAGTTAGTGTGTCACTTCACCACCTGGTGCGCCACCTGCGGCGACCTTGACCTTCAGGGAGTCACCTGGGCTGGCAGTCTGCCAAAGGAGGTTACAGCTGTACTCGCTGATGGAGCTCAACTCAGAACGCTGAGGTGTGGTTGCGGGTCAAGGTGTGGTTGTGGTCAAGGTGTGGTCGTGGGTCTAGGTGTGGTTGCGGGTCAAGGTGTGGTTGTGGTCAAGGTGTGGTCGTGGGTCTAGGTGTGGTTGTAGGTCAAGGTGTGGTTGTGGTCAAGGTGTGGTTGTGGTCAAGGTGTGGTTGTGGGTCAAGGTGTGGTTGTAGGTCAAGGTGTGGTCGTGGGTCAAGGTGTGGTCGTGGGTCAAGGTGTGGTTGTGGTCAAGGTGTGGTCGTGGGTCAAGGTGTGGTTGTGGGTCAAGGTATGGTTGTAGGTCAAGGTGTGGTCGTGGGTCAAGGTGTGGTCGTGGGTCAAGGTGTGGTTGTGGTCAAGGTGTGGTTGTAGGTCAAGGTGTGGTTGTGGGTCAAGGTGTGGTTGTAGGTCAAGGTGTGGTTGTGGGTCAAGGTGTGGTCGTGGGTCAAGGTGTGGTTGTGGTCAAGGTGTGGTTGTGGTCTAGGTGTGGTTGTGGTCAAGGTGTGGTTGTGGGTCAAGGTGTGGTTGTGGGTCAAGGTGTGGTTGTGGATCAAGGTGTGGTTGTGGTTAAGGTGTGGTTGTAGGTCAAGGTGTGGTTGTAGGTCAAGGTGTGGTTGTGGGTCAAGGTGTGGTTGTGGGTCAAGGTGTGGTTGTGGTTAAGGTGTGGTTGTAGGTCAAGGTGTGGTTGTGGGTCAAGGTGTGGTTGTGGGTCAAGGTGTGGTTGTGGTTAAGGTGTGGTTGTAGGTCAAGGTGAGGTTGTAGGTCAAGGTGTGGTTGTGGGTCAAGGTGTGGTTGTGGGTCAAGGTGTGGTTGTGGGTCAAGGTGTGGTTGTAGGTCAAGGTGTGGTTGTGGGTCAAGGTGTGGTTGTGGGTCAAGGTGTGGTTGTGAGTAAAGGTGTGGTTGTGGTCAAGGTGTGGTTGCGGGTCAAGGTGTGGTTGTGGTCAAGGTGTGGTTGTGGTCAAGGTGTGGTTGTGGGTCAAGGTGTGGTTGTGGGTCTAGGTGTGGTTGTAGGTCAAGGTGTGGTTGTGGTCAAGGTGTGGTTGTGGTCAAGGTGTGGTTGTGGTCAAGGTGTGGTTGTGGTCAAGGTGTGGTTGTGGTCAAGGTGTGGTTGTGGGTCAAGGTGTGGTTGCGGGTCAAGGTGTGGTTGCGGTCAAGGTGTGGTTGTGGGTCAAGGTGTGGTTGCGGGTCAAGGTGTGGTTGCGGTCAAGGTGTGATAGTGGGTCAAGGTGTGGTTGTGTCATACAGAGGGGGGAGGCTACTACAAATGCAGCAGTATTGTCGTTTCCACAGTTTCTGCCGCGCATATATCAGTCAATGGCGTCAGAACATTTTGAAAGTGGGGCAAACCAAAAAATTGCACACCCTTTTCTTCACTTTTTAGATAAATATGATCATTCAATTCAGTTCAATTTAATTCAAAATACTTCGAGAGTTTTACATTCTGAAAAGGCTGTCCCATTATCTACTTTGACATTCTGATGATAATGCTACCTCCAAGTAATGAAGTTCTCCTGGGTAATAAGACTATTCATAATATACAACTCATCTGCTGTACAGCTCTTTGTGTGGCCTCAGACAATGTTTAGGAACGGTTCTCTGAAAATAAATAGATTCGCCCGAAACCACATCAGGACCATAGAACTATCAGACCTTTAAAACATAAATCAGATTGTACCTACAGTTAATTATAATAAAATTAAATAAAGTTAAATTAGAATCTACAGGTAGACAATGTAGGTGGTAGGTGATGTGCTCCATGCGAGGAGTATCAAAGGAGATTCTTTTGTCCCAGCATTCCCGTATGTCTCTGTACCTGGTGTGCTTCATCAAAGGGAAGAATAACCAGCAAGAATTTTATCTCACCCCTGGAATACATGTCCATAGACTTAACATTGGGATCTCGTTCTCCATGCCCCTTCAAGTATTGCAGTCCGTTCTCCATGGTCTATATCCTGTGTGTTGCCCATTCCTTTAGTGTGTACAGGGGTGAGATAAATACCAACTCGTTTTGGTCAAAGCCGTTTTTCTCTAACTCATTTGAATGCTACGTGATATTCACTCGGCTGTTGCCTCGTTCATATCACACCGCATCAAACTCGTGGAGAATGACGACCAAAACCGGTTGGTTTCTTCTTTAATCCTCTTGTAAAACTGTAATCATTCCTCTGTGACCACTTCATCTGTAGGAGAACACGTGAAGTATTTCAGGCCGCGATCCCCGCATTTTTCTTCACGCTCACTTTGTGAGTTTTTCCCCAGCGCTGCAGTGTGACGCACGCCTGCTGCACCTTCCACCTGACACGGGTAATGGGTGTGTTTTAACCAGTGCGTCTTTTTACCAGATTTTTCTGTGTCAGTGGTTCCCTGTGAGGAAGTAGCCAGCTGAATTCAGACTCAAACCGGAAGTAGCTTAAATGCCTTCTGGGTAGGAACTGAAGCCGGGAAAGCCATAGACTGGTTCCCTGTCCTAATGAAACATGGGACAGGTAACGCCCAGCTACACCAACTGTGAGCGACCTTGAACTTACTTATACTTGTCTATAAATATAATGAACGATGATACAAAATGAAGTAAAATTAACTTTTCATAAGATAAAGATAACGTATTAGAATGTTTCTTTAAAAGAATAATCGATTCCGCTATGCCCTCTAGTGGTGAACCAGTGTAGAAGCCAACAGGTGTCAGTCAGGTACCAGCTGAATGCAATCCCACAATGTACTAAAATAATGGCGGTAGTTAACTGGCCTAAGATGTGAGGACATCTAGGCCAGGCTTCCAGGCTAGGATAACCAGAGAGTGTATTTCCTACGGTAGAGATTGATGATCTGTATGACAGCATACACGTATACTGTGTTACTGTTGAGTGTATGTCTGGGGGAAAGATAAAGTCCTATAGCAGCAGACATTCACAGCTTATCAAGATCATTCACTGCTCAACAGACAGGACCGACCATTAGGTATGGTCAGGGAGTCTATGCGCTGCCCGCATCCCATTTAAACCCGTTTACAATGAATGCCGCATCCCATTTGAACTTGTTTACAATGCACCGTTAGATCGTGTTTCAACCATTCCCTGCACTGTTAGAATACCACATCAGATGTGCATTTCATGCTGTATGCTGCTCAAACATAAACTGGGTAAACGCTCAGCATACATGGCAGTCATGCTGAGAAGTATGCAGCATTCTTACTGAATTATTGTCATTTTGAGAATGATTAAATAAAGAGTAGAAGATCAACGGCAGGTTGCGCATGTGTGCATGCCTTCCAACTTGTAACTAGAATCCCTTGTGTAATAATATTCTAGATGTGTTTCAATCACAATGCATTGGAAACTGAGTGTTTATGGTTATCATTCTACACCTAGGGATGAACGTATATGAAATACTGCCCGATGCTAGGGGTGCAGTATGAATAATGTTCGGGCGCACTGTGCCCGTAGTGAATGAGCACCAACATCAACATGCTGTGAATCGATAACTTAGTAATTAGTGAATAAAATGGCGTTTTCTCATCAATCTGAGGTATATATAATAATAAAAAAAACATAGGTAGTGAACCTGTAGCGATGCCCTTCTCAGCTTTTTTTTTTTTTTTTTTTTTCTAAAAGTTTTTATTTCTTGAAATCAAATACAAGATTTGTTCTTCCAGTCAGGAAATGTGCGTACAGGACAACAATATATACAGATAGACCCATATATATATACCACAGTTTCGTACGATATTATGTTATATACATGGTGACGGACAGGAATAACAAATTTGTTTTTCTCTGAACGATTATTAAACAATTCAACGAACTGCTTTTTATCCAATAACTATGACCCTCCACCTCCAGCATCAGGCCGTAGTAAAGGCAAAATACCTTGAACGGCAGAATGTAGCAGAATCTTGCATTTTTCTTGAATTTGAAAATATTCTGTTTTGATATAATAGCATCAATGGATGTACACTGCACTCCAACATTGATTCACTATGATATTTAGCTGCGATAATATTCCCGGCATCAAATAGAAAACTCTGCATAAAAGAATACTAAGCGGACAGGGAAAGCTCGTGCCTTAATCAATAATTTAAAACTGTAATTAATAAGAACAAAACCCCGCCTAATGAAGGTCAAACATTCATTAAAGTCTTTCTTTGAGACCCACGTGAAGCTTCAGTGTTTCCTTCAACTCAAAAAATCCCGACAAAGAAACGACTCCTTTCCGCCCTAAAACTCTCCAGGGTAAAATTAACAGAAAAAGAAATCTTCGATCCCACTAACTTTGGTAGAGTGTCAATATTTGGCGATTTTAAATTCTATCCGTTGCGATCTTTTACACTATTCAGATCGAAATCGGGAATCTTTGTATGATCGTAATTCTGTCATTGAAAAAAAAGCCGGATGAAATATAAGAGGATTTATATCCAGGCGACCATCTACAAGTTTTCATTATTATTGATATTTAATTACATTTCCCGTCTGCAGTAAACCTGCCTTATTCAATCATTGAGGCACCACTGTGATATTGCAGTGGCTGATTAAATTATTCTCTCCAATAAAAATGCAAAGAGAATACAGAATGCAAGCAGCTATGAACAATAGCGCAAACCGACCAATGACCAGCGAAAGGAAGAACAGAAACGCTTACTTCCGGTTCCATGGTTGCCTCGTGACGTCACGGCTCTATTTACACTGGCGTAATGAGGGTTTGCCCCGAGGCAATGGGTTAACTCTGTCCGCATCTCGCGAGGGTCTGTGTAGGAGGAGGCAATGTGGAGGGTCTGTGTAGGAGGAGGCAACGTCGCGGGTCTGTGTAGGAGGAGGCAATGTCGAGGGTCTGTGTAGGAGGAGGCAACGTCGCGGGTCTGTGTAGGAGGAGGCAATGTCGAGGGTCTGTGTAGGAGGAGGCAATGTCCAGGGTCTGTGTAGGAGGAGGCAATGTGGAGGGTCTGTGTAGGAGGAGGCAACGTCGCGGGTCTGTGTAGGAGGAGGTAATGTGGAGGGTCTGTGTAGGAGGAGGCAATGTGGAGGGTCTGTGTAGGAGGAGGCAATGTGGAAGGTCTGTGTAGGAGGAGGCAATGTGGAGGGTCTGTGTAGGAGGAGGCAACGTGGACTCCACGCGAGGTACGACGAGGTAATACGTCTTATCATTCTCCCTGCGTATTTTACATGCCCCTGTTCTGAGAGCCGCTCACCAAGACCTATCACACGCCGTTTTCACGTTTATTTCTCAGTGTGCACTCTCCCTAAACGATAGTCACCATTTATTTATGATGTGGAGATGATTAATTATCACACGCCGTTTTCACGTTTACTTCTCAGGGTGCTTTCTGCCTTAACGATAATCACCATTTATTCATGATGTGGAGATGATTGACTATCACACGCCGTTTTCACGTTTACTTCTCAGGGTGCTCTCTGTCTTAACGATAATCACCATTTATTCACGATGTGGAGATGATTAACTATCACACGCCGTTTTCATGTTGTCTTCTGCTACAGATCTTCCTGACATCCGTAGCAGATAATAAATAATAAATAAAATTATAATAAAAATATAAAGGAAATTTCGTGACATCTAGATCTTAAACTACCCCGTCACCTGCTTTTAACTGCATAGTTCACCCATGGCATATAAATATTTAAATGATCTTAGTACAGAGTCACACCATGTTTAGTCTCTGGAGATTTATATGAGGGGTAGGATACGTTATCACATATTCTGGCTGAAACTGTTATGTTCATTGTCTGGTATTAATGCAAAAGATAATGTCTCCAGGTTTGAGAGAGAGAGACAGACAGAGAGAGACAGAGAGACAGACAGAGACAGAGAGACAGAGACAGACAGAGACAGATAGAGTCAGACAGAGACAGACACAGAGAGACACAGAGAGACACATAGAGACACAGACAGAGACACAGAGAGACACAGAGAGAGACAGACAGACAGACACAGACAAACAGAGAGATACAGAGACAGATACAGACAGACACAGACAGACAGACAGACAGAGAGGGAGAGACAGCATAGAAGGATTTTTATTGGGTATTTTTGGTGCAATCGATTCCTCCTCTCTGAGAAGAACTGGTCGACGATGAAAGCCCGCTGTGTTGTCTTGTTATTAGTATTCTATGTAAATAATGTTAAAACGGCTTGTGATAGCGTGCCGGCGGCAAACTGCTGCGTAAAAAACGGTATAACGGCGTGTGATAGCGTGCTGCGGCAAACTGCTGCGTAAATAACGGTATAACGGCTTGTGATAGCGTGCCGCGGGAAACTGCTGCGTAAATAACGGTATAACGGCTTGTGATAGCGTGCCGCGGGAAACTGCTGCGTAAATAACGGTATAACGGCTTGTGATAGCGTGCCGCGGGAAACTGCTGCGTAAATAACGGTAAAACGGCTTGTGATAGCGTGCCGCGGGAAACTGCTGCGTAAATAACGGTATAACGGCTTGTGATAGCGTGCCGCGGGAAACTGCTGCGTAAATAACGGTAAAACGGCTTGTGATAGCGTGCCGCGGGAAACTGCTGCGTCGTCAGAGAAACTTCTGCGACTTCTGCTCAAACGTCAACACAACTTCACACCGTGAGGTGCACTGTCCCTGTCACAACAGCATAGTGAGGTACACTGTCCCTGCTATAACAGCATAGTGAGGTACACTGTCCCTGTATAACAGCATAGTGAGGTACACTGTCCCTGTATAACAGTATAGTGAGGTACACTGTCCCTGTCACAACAGCATAGTGAGGTACACTGTCCCTGTATAACAGCATAGTGAGGTGCACTGTCCCTGTATAATAGCATAGTGAGGTACACTGTCCCTGTCACAACAGCATAGTGAGGTACACTGTCCCTGTCACAACAGTATAGTGAGGTGCACTGTCCCTGTATAACAGCATAGTGAGGTGCACTGTCCCTGTCACAACAGCATAGTGAGGTACACTGTCCCTGCTATAACAGCATAGTGAGGTACACTGTCCCTGTATAACAGCATAGTGAGGTACACTGTCCCTGTATAACAGCATAGTGAGGTACACTGTCCCTGTATAACAGCATAGTGAGGTACACTGTCCCTGTATAACAGCATAGTGAGGTACACTGTCCCTGTATAACAGCATAGTGAGGTACACTGTCCCTGTCACAACAGCATAGTGAGGTACACTGTCCCTGTATAACAGCATAGTGAGGTGCACTGTCCCTGTATAACAGCATAGTGAGGTACACTGTCCCTGTATAACAGCATAGTGAGGTACACTGTCCCTGTATAACAGCATAGTGAGGTACACTGTCCCTGTATAACAGCATAGTGAGGTACACTGTCCCTGTATAACAGCATAGTGAGGTACACTGTCCCTGTATAACAGCATAGTGAGGTACACTGTCCCTGTATAACAGCATAGTGAGGTACACTGTCCCTGTCACAACAGCATAGTGAGGTACACTGTCCCTGTATGACAGCATAGTGAGGTACACTGTCCCTGTATAACAGCATAGTGAGGTACACTGTCCCTGTATAACAGCATAGTGAGGTACACTGTCCCTGTATAACAGCATAGTGAGGTACACTGTCCCTGATATAACAGCATAGTGAGGTACACTGTCCCTGTATGACAGCATAGTGAGGTACACTGTCCCTGCAACACCTACATTCCTAGATGCCTAGATTCCTTGTTTTTCCGAAAGTTACTTGAACTGTGGTTTAGCGACTTTTCACGCCATTGAAACCAATGTTAAATCCACTGTACATCTCTGGTAATATCTCAGTAAATATCCAACATAGAGAAATCAAACAAAAAAATGGCATGTAGCTGAGGAGCAGGGGAAGAAGGGGAAAAACTTGCTCAAAAGTACATAAAATTGCAGATTCAAGCATTCATACTTGTATCCCACAAAGTTTATTGATATATCTTGTTAGAAACACATCAAACTACCTTTAATTACGCATATTAATCATGTAGTTAGTTCAAACATCGATTTATGTTACGCTGGTTGAGCGATAATACCAGAAAGCTATGGTGCCCGAAAATGACAAACCCTTTGCCAGCTGAAGCCTCGTTTTGGTTTGAACGTTCCGCTCCCGAGAATAGAACCTTTGTGTCACATCTACATAGGGAGGTACATTATCCCTGCAATACCTACATACTTAGAACCTTTGTGTCACACCTACATAGGGAGGTTCACTATCCCTGCAATACCTACATACTTAGAACCTTTGTGTCACACCTACATAGGGAGGTACATTATCCCTGCATACTTAGAACCTTTATGTCACATCTACATAGGGAGGTACGCTATCCCTGCAATACCTACATACTTAGAACCTTTGTGTCACATCTACATAGGGAGGTACACTATCCCTGCATACTTAGAACCTTTGTGTCACATCTACATAGGGAGGTACACTATCCCTGCATACTTAGAACCTTTGTGTCACATCTACATAGGGAGGTACATTATCCCTGCAATACCTACATACTTAGAACCTTTGTGTCACACCTACATAGGGAGGGACACTATCCCTGCAATACCTACATACTTAGAACCTTTGTGTCACACCTACATAGGGAGGTACACTATCCCTGCAATACCTACATACTTAGAACCTTTGTGTCACACCTACATAGGGAGGGACACTATCCCTGCAATACCTACATACTTAGAACCTTTGTGTCACATCTACATAGGGAGGTACACTATCCCTGCAATACCTACACACTTAGAACCTTTGTGTCACATCTACATAGGGAGGTATACTATCCCTGCAATACCTACATACTTAGAACCTTTGTGTCACACCTACATAGGGAGGTACGCTATCCCTGCAATACCTACATACTTAGAACCTTTGTGTCACATCTACATAGGATGTATTTCTCATGATACTGTATAAGCTGACGCGTATTGCTCATGATACTGTATGAGCTGTGAGGCGTATTGCTCATGATACTGTATGAGCTGAGGCGTATTTTTCATGATACTCTATGAACTGAGGCGTATTATTCATGATACTGTATGAGCTGAGGCGTATTATTCGTCATACTGTATGAGCTGACGCGTATTTCACGTGATACTGTATGAGCTGAGGCGTATTGCTCATGATACTGTATGAGCTGTGAGGCGTATTGCTCATGATACTGTATGAGCTGACGCATATTTCTCATCATACTGTATAAGCTGCCGCGTATTTCACGTGATACTGTATGAGCTGTGACGTATTACTTATGATACTCTATGAACTGAGGCGTATCATTCATGATACTGTATAAGCTGAGGCGTATTTCACGTAATACTGTATGAGCTGAGGCGTATTATTCATGATACTGTATAAGCTGACGCGTATTTCTCGTCATACTCTATGAGCTGAGGCGTATTATCTATGATACTGTATGACCTGAGGCGTATTATCTATGATACTGTATGAGCTGACGCGTATTATTCGTCATACTGTATAAGCTGAGGCGTATTTCACGTGATACTGTATGAGCTGAGGCGTATTATTCATGATACTGTATAAGCTGACGCGTATTTCTCGTCATACTCTATGAGCTGAGGCGTATTATCTATGATACTGTATGACCTGAGGCGTATTATCTATGATACTGTATGAGCTGACGCGTATTATTCGTCATACTGTATAAGCTGACGCGTATTTCACGTGATACTGTATGAGCTGAGGCGTATTATTCATGATACTGTATGAGCTGTGAGGCGTATTATTCATGATACTCTATGAGCTGAGGCGTATAATTCATCATACTCTATGAGCTGAGGCGTATTATCTATGATACTGTATGAGCTTACCTTGAGCTGAGAGGCGTACTTCTCGTGGTCACGGTTCACTGACGAGTAGGAGTAGTCGTACGTGAACTGTTTTAACCGTTCCCGGCCGAGCGTGTCCACCATGCTCGTCGAGGGCAGCTGTGAGGAGTAAACAAACAGTCAGCACCCAGCGTCCCGTAACTCAGTCTCTATATACGTTATAACCAGAAAAAGGCCATTTACCATCTAATATATATGTAAGAATATGACAGGATAAAGTGAAGTTGTAAACATTTCACTGCGACTTCTAGCAACGATGACCTCAGAAAGATTCAGTTTCAACATTAAATTAATAAATTGTATTCATAAAGTGCATTAAAGGAAAATATGAAAATGATACTTTATAACACAGTAATAACTTAAAATAGTACAAATTATATTAAATCAAACTAGAATATTGTTATTTTCTATAGATGTTAGTAGAATATAGCTGTATTATGGATGTGGTAGATAAGATGCAGTTCTGAGATTATGAAATATTAAAAAGGAGGATTTTTTATTAAACATATCTCATTGTCTACATTCCCTCATTAGTAAATAGACTGTGGGTTGTAGGAGATTCTTGTCTGCAGTGAGTTCAGAAAATACAAAGACTCTGATGGAGAGTAGTTTTGTAAGGGGGGCATGCAAGCAGATGTTTAGTGAGAGCCAAGCCTAGACACCAAATCATAGCATGCTGCAGTGACATCGAAAATACCAACACTTCAGGGCTAGTTCAGATGCTGCAAACCAATCTAGGTCATTTGTCACTGAATATCAAGATGAATGACGAGATTTGTTCTTAACTCTAAGATGAGATCGAGCACCGAAGATGTGTATGAAAGAGGGGACCCCCACCTACCACGATAGGCCACGACATGCTTCCCGATCGCTTCGATTTGAAATGGCGAAATCGTGACCTATCTGGAGGTCCCCGAATCGTAGACCTCTGTCGTGATCCAATTGGTGAATCATACGCGCTGACCACGATATCTTCCCGATAGGCTTCGATACCCAACGACAGGCTACGAAATTTCCAACATGTTATCGGGACCTCTACGATTGGCGTTTTCATCGCAGCCTATCATGAGCTGCCATGGACGGAATCGCAGAAACCTGTTCCACCTACCACGATTTTGGCTGACCTCACGCTACAATCGGAATGGTGTCGGGAAGGCCATCGTAAGGCCAATCGGGACCAGAATCGTGGTAGGTGGGGGCAGGCTTTATGTATGCTTGTCTTTATCCATTATACACCCATGGCCGAACGTCTATGAGGTACTACCCGCTGCTGGGGTGTAGTATGAGTCATTTATCTCACCACTGGAATAAATGTCCATAGGCTTAACATTGGAAACTCGTTCTCCATGCCCCTAAAAGTATTGCAGTCCGTTCTCCATGGTTTACATCCTGTGTGTTGTCGATTCTTTAGGTGTGTTCAGGGGTGAGATAAATACAGAAAGCAACTCGTTTTGGTCAAAGAAGTCATTCTCCAAGTCGTTTGAATGCTACATGATATTCACTCGGCTGTCGCCTCTTTCATATCACACCGCATCAAACTCGTGGAGAACGACAACTTTGACCAAAACTTGTTGGTTTCTTCTTTAGTTCGGGGTCACTGTGACGTAGTGAATGTTCGGGCGCACTATGCCCGTAGTGTACTTCACATGTACATATAAATGAATTGTTTTCGCGTTTTAAGGTGTATCGTAATAAGAAGACGTAGTAAGTGAACCGGTAGCGATTTTATTCTCTGCCTCTTTTTCCCCATAAATACATCCCTCTGCCTCTGGCGTCCGGACGTATCTTATGGGACAAAAGAGTTGGAACAGCAATAACTACGGGCTTACTCACTACGTTTTCTCGTATCATCATACACCTCTGAAGGTGTGTGGCTCCCGCCGCTTCCCGTGCATTATTTATAAGGTGCGTCACCAGTGCCCCACGTCAACTGTGTGTACATCATACTGGAACATAACCGTGTTTCCGTTACATCATCTTAGATCATATCTATGTGACAATACAACGAGGCACCTCATTGGACACATCTCAGCTATAGCTATGGCAACTTGGAGAACTAACCAATAAGATGTTTTGTTATATAAAGACCAATGGAAGCCACCTTGCACCTCTATAACTACTTTAATACCGTCGTCAAGCGCCATAGTTCAGCCGTTAGTATAGCATGCTCTTTTCTATACGAGTATAAGAGCGGGCGTCCACCAACCACAACAAGGCTATGACAATGGCTTGCCAACAAGGTCCACGACAGGCCTACGATTGGAAGGCTTATCGTAGCCTTGTCGTGGTTGGTGGACCCTAGTTCCCGACAAGAGGCTACGAAAAGGCCACGACAGGCTGCGACATGAAGCTTGTTGAGGGCCTGTCGGGGGCCTTCCGATAAAGTTACGACAAAATCGAACATGTTCGATTTTTGCCATGACTGGAGCCTTGTCGTGGCATATCGTGGTGTGTCGGGAGGTTGTTGCAGAGGTCTACGATAGAATATTTAGGTGGAGCGTGCAACCTACAACACGCCCCGACAACACTGTCGCAGAGCTCCCCTTCTCACGACAAGGCTGCGACAAGGCACCGATTGGAACTTTCTTGTCGGCGCTTGTCGTAGCCTTGTTGTGGTTGGTGGATGCCTGCCTTTAGTAATTGTTTTATGCTACTGCTGGGACAGGAGGGGGCCATCCATGAAGTAATACCCTAACTCCCTGAAAACCGGTGTGATGTGATAAAAGGTTACCCTGCGAAAAATGGTAATTATCGCCCACTAGTATCTTGTGCACATGCGGGAACATGCGCAGTGATGAAGACCACAATTGGAGAGTGAACAATTTGCCGAAATTAAGCATATCACGACATGTAATTACTATGTCTAAATAGTATTTTTTTTTATCTATTTACATTAAAATCACATCAAAATAGTAGTATGTCCAATAGTCCGTGATATCTGAACGGAAGAACGTGTCCAGACGCATGAGCGTATAGAGTGGGCGATAATTACCCTTTTTCTCAGGGTAACTGTTTTTCGCATCACACCGGCCTCACTCCCCCCTACAGGCGTGATTTCCAAAGATCTATACCCCTCCGACCCCACCTCATTTCATTTATCTCACCCCTGGTATTTTTGTCTCATAGGCTTAACATTGGGAACTCGTTCTCCATACCCCTATGAGTATTGCAGTCCATTCCCCATGATCTATATCCTGTGTAACCATTCTTTTAGTGTGTACAGGGGTGAGATAGATGCAGAAAGCAACTCGCTTTGGTCAAAGAAGTCATTCTCCAACTCGTTTGAATGCTACGTGATATTCACTCAGCTGTCACCTCTTCATATCACTCCACACCAAACTCATGGAGAATGACGACTTTGACCAAAACTTGTTGGTTTCTTCTAAAATACCTCATGGATGACGCCTATATAAATACCCAGTGGAGGTGTGAAGCGTAGCGCCCCCTATCGTTTTGGCATGGTCTCAAATGACAGCTGAATGTGGATTCCTATACTAAAATAGGCTAACTAGTAACAGCTACTACATACAAACTGTTAGAGCTCTATCAAAGATCTTTTCAGATATTGATAGAGTGATATCTAATGTACTCCAAACCACTATAGAGCTCAATAGAGCTCCACGTTTTATGGCTGTTTGGTGTTGTTTAATATAACGTTATTTCTCATAGGCTATGGCTTGCAAGCCTCACACAGTCCATTCTCAAGAGCTCCTTCCCCTCTGCTGGCAGGTTTGAAAGTGGCGCCTTGAACCCTGCCGCATCGCATATATGAGTTGGGTCCCTATAGGGGGCGCTGCGCTTCACACCTCCTCTGATAAATACCCTTGTCAAATTGGCGAATTTCAGCTATTTTCTTGGTCGTAGTACACTTCTCTCTATACATGTGCTAGTAACTGTGTTATTACTAGTGCTGAAACAGACTACCTTCTGTCAGAGTAACATGGCTTGTTAACACATAAACAAAACTCGGGGGGAAACAATGATACATGGGACTAAAAACAAAGTGTGGATAAATAAATATAGAAACAGGAAAATGTATGAGTACGTGTCAATTTCAGACAGTGACAATAAAAGAACGAGGCATGATTCCGCAAGCAGCAAAGCACCAGGGACATGAAAGACCACTACGAGGAGAGACAGATGAGAGGCAGGCGCTGATTGGCTGAACGACATGAAAGACGAGCGCTGATTGGAGGAGAGCGTAGTCACGTGAGCACCCACCACCTAGTCTACTCACCGGTTTGCCCTTGAGTAATAGACAGAACAAGGAGACATTCAAATCAAACATACTGAAAAAGACCTTTTTCAGGAACTTCACAACATGCCCTGAGACAAGACGGTTAAGCAGTTAGATACAAAGACTTGGTCATTCAATTGGGGAGCTTTGTCTTTTGAAAATGGTCACTTGTGCATTTGTTCTTTTGAAATTTTATAACTTTTCACACGCTTTGGAATATCTTTAATGCTAAAAAGACAACTTCTTTGTAGTATCCTAGAAGATTATATAATTATATTATTTCTTAAACGCTTCAAAACATCGTTGATCCTAGAAAATTACAACCCAGAATTTGGTAAAAGAAAACAAAAAAATCTGGATATAAATCTTCAATTCTTGCTTTAGATTTTAGATTTGGGTTGTTCACATTAGAATTCAAATACATATACACACAAAAAAAGAAATTCTGGGTCAAACCGTACGGGGTGGAGGCAGAAATGCCGAAACCGAGCCCGCCAGGGAAAATTTGATCATAACATATACACAAAGCAGTCATAGATTTTTATCAATATGATCAAAGAATCTAGAATTTTCGTAATTGACGATATCGCATGGTGTCGATCTACCTGTTCGTTTCCTGCTAATCTCTCTTAAGTAGCTTTATAAGCTTCCCAACATAAACATGCAACTCACACCTACCTACACGTCTATAAATCAGATATTAAAAGACACGGGTAAAATAATCAGTACAATAGTCCTGATGAGGTCTATAGTATTCGTCGAAACCTCGATTGAGTTACCGTTTTAAACAAAAACCATAAGGCACATAGCCTACCCTGATTCCCCAACCATCCGCTAGGGGATTTCATGGGGAGTTCCTGTGTCTAGGCTATGTGCCCTATATATATATATATATACATATATACATATATATATGTATGTGGTGACATGTTCACAATTGTATACAAATGTTTATCTCACCCCTTGTATTTTTTCTTCATAGACTTAACATGGGGAACTCGTATCCAACGCCCATGAGATATTTAGGAAAAATATCCAATGGGGGATTATGTCACAAATGTTAGCCCATCAGTCAATGTGAAGGGTGAGAAAAATTCATAAACCTATGAAAGCTTAGGGTCAGAGCTCGATCCCATCTGGTTTGAACTGCTACGTAATTCACTCGGCTTCCCCTTGTGAATTACTACGCAATTCAAACTGTATGGGATACGAGCTCAGACCCTAAACGTTCATAGGTTTCCTCTATAATACATCGACAATAATCGTGCGCTAGTGAGTCTAATACGACGCCAAACTTGAGTGGTTCTACTTGTCAACAAAACCATTGTTTGTTGTATTTTATTATCCATCTTCTCCAATAGATTAAAACCAGAAATTGCAGGGAATATCACTCAGGACTATTTCTTTCCCCTCCAGCACAAAGGGACTACTTTCCTGTAATCAATGGCTTTGAGGCCATAATAAATGATTTCACAAAAATGATTATAGTTTATGACATTATCACTTCGGCCACCATACATTTTCAATGGGGCCTTTGTAATCGAGGGACAATAAAAACTTATATTTTATCCTACCCCGTTTCCATATTTTTTCAGTATCAGAAAGTAGTGGCATAAACAACACTTTATGTCACTACCCGTGACATAAACAAATCCCATGTTAAGCCTATGGTGTTTTTTATTAAGGGTAGGATAAAGAGCTATATGTCACCAGGTTGTCACTTACTAATCATATATGTATGTATTGAGTTCATTAAGGCACGACTAGTATTCCAATGACTAGGGCATCCCTCCCCATCGACCAATCAGCAGACAGATCTGGAGAACTTATATAGAACTGCATAGAGAATCGTATAAATACACAATACTCCACGAGTTTGGGGGGCGGCAATCTGCATCGAGGCGAAGCCGAGTGACGATTACGGCACTTTCAAACGAGTGGAGTATTGTTTATTTTACGATTCGAGTGCGGTCCTGGATTTATCTCACCCCTTTCAAGGTTAGGGGAGTTGAAATTTCTTGTCTTGTCTTGTCATCTCTCTGAAATCCTGGCCGCTGATCGGTCAATCAGCTATGACGTCATCTTGTATTCACTACGCCACGACCATGGCATAGTATTGTCACTTTACCGGGGTGATCGTTGAGTATTTTTTTAAATGTTATTCCTATGGCTACACTTGTACCAGGGGTGAGATTCACAATACACATCTCATGACCAGAGACTTGCCGCTGACTATCAGAGTCACCGTGATTCACAAAACACATCTCATGACCAGATACTTGCCGCTGACTATCTGAGTCACTGTGATTCACAAAACACATCTCATGACCAGAGACTTGCCGCTGACTATCTGTGACGTCACCGTGATTCACAATACACATCTGATGACCAGATACTTGCCGCTGACTATCTGAGTCACCGTGATTCACGATACACATCTCATGACCAGATACTTGCCGCTGACTATCTGTGACGTCACTGTGATTCACAACACACATCTTATGACAGATACTTGCCGCTGACTATCTGAGTCACTGTGATTCACGATACACATCTCATGACCAGATACTTGCCGCTGACTATCTGAGTCACCGTGATTCACAATACACATCTCATGACAGAGACTTGTCGCTGACTATCTGAGTCACCGTGATTCACAAAACACATCTCATGACAGAGACTTGCCGCTGACTATCTGAGTCACCATGATTCACAATACACATCTCATGACCAGAGACTTGTCGCTGACTATCTGAGTCACCGTGATTCACAAAACACATCTCATGACAGAGACTTGCCGCTGACTATCTGAGTCACCATGATTCACGATACACACCTCATGACCATTGACTTGCCGCTGACTATCTGAGACTTCACGTGATTCACAAAACACATATCATGACCAGAGACTTGCCGCTGACTATCTGTGACGTCACTGTGATTCACAACACACATCTCATGACCAGATACTTGCCGCTCACTATCTGAGTCACCGTGATTCACAAAACACATCTCATGACCAGAGACTTGCCGCTGACTATCTGAGACTTCTCGTGATTCACAAAACACATCTCATGACTAGAGACTTGCCGCTGACTATCTGTGACTTCTCGTGATTCACGATACACATCTCATGACAGAGACTTGCCGCTGACTATCTGTGACGTCACCGTGATTCACAATACATATCTCATGACAAGATACTTGCCGCTGACTATCTGAGTCACCGTGATTCACAATACACATCTCATGACCAGACACTTGCCGCTGGCTATCTGTGACGTCACCGTGATTCACAAAACACATCTCATGACTAGAGACTTGCAGCTGACTATCTGAGACTTCTCGTGATTCATGATACACATCTCATGACCAGAGACTTGTCGCTGACTATCTGAGTCACCGTGATTCACAAAACTCATCTCATGACCAGATACTTGCCGCTGACTATCTGAGTCACCGTGATTCACGATACACATCTCATGACTAGATACTTGCCGCTGACTATCTGAGACTTCTCGTGATTCACGATACACATCTCATGACAGAGACTTGCCGCTGACTATCTGAGACTTCTTGATTCACGATACACATCTCATGACAGGGACTTGCCGCTGACTATCTAGGACATCTTTGTGATTCACAACACACATCTCATGACCAGATACTTGCCGCTGACTATCTGAGTCACCATGATTCACGATACACATCTCATGACCAGATACTTGCCGCTGACTATCTGAGTCACCGTGATTCACGATACACATCTCATGACCAGATACTTACCGCTGACTATCTGTGACGTCACCGTGATTCACAAAACACATCTCATGCAGTATTAAGAAGCCACCAGACGCTGACAGGAAGCCATTAGCGAGTACTACTTCCGGTGGTCTGTTACGCATGCGCACAGAAGTCTCGTGTGAGAAACGAGATCTCGCAGCCTCTGCTGAGGCTTAAGGGAAATTAATCTATGTATTCTGTACGGCAGAATATTTTCCAAATATGTTTTTCTTGTATTCATACTTTTGTGAAATATTGTATCATACTAGGATTTCAGCAGTTGCAATAATAACCAACCTTTTCTTATGTTTATTCTCATTCTTTGCATTGCAATACTAGAAGTTACAGTTATCTTCATCTTCAACTTTCTTAACCTTGCAATCTTTATAATCTTTGAGCAAAGTAGTAACTAAAGGTAATTTAAAAGGTCACACAGAATTTCATCAGGATTGATGATAAAATGTCTAAAAATCCAGAAATAATCAGAGCATTAAATAACTGCTGGAGGAATCGTCCCCGGTGATAAAAGTGACCTTGACCCTCTTACATCAGCCCTCCTGTTCCCGATCAGTAACCCTCACTGAGTTCTGAACCGCGTATAATGCAGCCCTCTGTCTATCTCTATCTGTCTCTGTCTGTCTGTGTCTGTCTGTCCCTGTCTGTCTGTCTCTGTCTGTCTGTCTGTGTCTGTCCCTGTCTGTGTCTGTCTGTGTCTGTCTGTGTCTATCTGTGTCTGTCCCTGTCTGTGTCTGTCTGTGTCTGTCTGTCTCTGTCAGTCTGTCTGTGTCTGTCTGTGTCTGTCTGTCTCTGTCTGTCCCTGTCTGTCCCTGTCTGTGTCTGTCTGTGTCTGTCTGTGTCTGTCTGTGTCTGTCTGTGTCTGTCCCTGTCTGTCCCTGTCTGTGTCTGTCTGTGTCTGTCAGTCTGTCTGTCCCTGTCTCTGTCTGTCTGTCTGTCTGTCTATCTCTGCCTCTGTCTGTCCCTGTCTCTGTCTGTCCCTGTCTCTGTCTGTCTGTATCTGTCTGTCTGTCTCTGTCTGTCTGTCTGTCTCTGTCTGTCTCTGTCTGTCTCTGTCTGGCTCTCTTTCTCTGTCTGTCTCTCTTTCTCTGGCTGTCTGTCTGTCTGTCTGTATCTGTCTGTATCTGTCTGTCTCTGTCTGTATCTGTCTGTCTGTGTCTGTCTGTGTCTGTCTCTGTCTGTCTCTGTCTGTCTGTCTCTCTGTCTGTCTCTGTCTGTGTTTGTCTCTGTCTGTCTGTCTCTGTCTGTCTCTGTCTTTCTGTCTGTCTCTGTCTGTCTCTGTCTGTCTGTCCCTGTCTCTGTCTGTCTCTGTCTGTCTCTGTCTGTGTTTGTCTCTGTCTGTCTCTGTCTCTGTCTCTGTCTGTCCCTGTCTCTGTCTCTCTGTCTCTGTCTGTCCCTTTCTCTGTCTGTCTTGTCTCTGTCTGTCTGTCCCTGTCTCTGTTAGTCTCTGTCTGTCTGTCTCTGTCTGTCCCTGTCTCTGTCTGTCTCTGTCTGTGTTCCTCAGATGCGTGCAGACGGGCATCAAGTCGAGTGAGCCTCCCATGAAGAACCTGGATCAGCTCAGTAATAATCAGCTCAGTAATAATCAGCTCAGTAAAGATCCCGTCAGTAATCCATCTGTTAACACATCCCACACCCCGCCCTACACCCCGCCCTACACCCTACCCTACACCCTGCCCTACACCCTGCCCTACACCCCGCCACACACCCCACCCCACACCCCGCCCCACACCCCGCCCCACACCCCGCCCCACACCCCGCCCTACACCCCGCCCTACACCCCGCCCTACACCCCGCCCTACACGCCGCCCTACACCCCGCCCTACACGCCGCCCTACACGCCGCCCTACACGCCGCCCTACACGCCGCCCTACACCCCGCCCTACACCCCGCCCTACACCCCGCCCTACACCCCGCCCTACACCCCGCCCTACACCCCGCCCTACACCCCGCCCTACACCCCGCCCTACACCCCGCCCTACACCCCGCCCTACACCCCGCCCTACACCCCGCCCTACACCCCGCCCTACACCCCGCCCTACACCCCGCCCTACACCCCGCCCTACACCCCGCCCTACACCCCGCCCTACACCCCGCCCTACACCCCGCCCTACACCCCGCCCTACACCCCGCCCTACACCCCGCCCTACACCCCGCCCTACACCCCGCCCTACACCCCGCCCTACACCCCGCCCTACACCCCGCCCTCCACCCCGCCCTACACCCCCCCCTACACCCCGCCCTACACCCCGCCCTACACCCCGCCCTACACCCCGCCCTACACCCCGCCCTACACCCCGCCCTACACCCCGCCCTACACCCCGCCCTACACCCCGCCCTACACCCCGCCCTACACCCCGCCCTACACCCCGCCCTACACCCCGCCCTACACCCCGCCTTACCCCCCGCCCTACACCCCGCCCTACACCCCGCCCTACACCCCGCCCTACACCCCGCCCTACACCCCGCCCTACACCCCGCCCTACACCCCGCCCTACACCCCGCCCTGCACCCCGCCCTGCACCCCGCCCTGCACCCCGCCCCACACCCCGCCCCACACGCCGCCCCACACCCCGCCCCACACCCCGCCCCGCACCACACCCCGCCCCACACCCCGCCCTACACCCCGCCCTACACCCCGCCCTACAGAGACAGATGCTCACGGGCGGGAAACACATTCATCCCTGTCGAGTGGCGAGCTGCTCAGTGTATTTTTGGCTCACATACCGCGCCGCGCTGCTCGGACTGAGACGCGAGGCGCTCGTCAGTTACTCGGCAGTAAACACGTCTCACGGAGTCCGCGGAGTCCGCTCAGCCGCGCGCTCCGTCCTCACGTTACAGACAGCTCCAGTGTACAATGTACACCTCATTCTCCGTGATATCAGACGGAAACACGCCGAGATTACCATCATTCTGTATGTTAGAGAGCGAAATATAACTGACTTTAAGCAGAGTGGTGGCTACGTTTATAATAACAATAGATTCAGCCTTTATCAACTTTGTTATTGGTAGTATTGTTATGAGGGTGAATTTCTGAAATGTCATTAGGGCTAAACGTCTGATCCATATTCTTAACAATTTTATATCATGAAG
This sequence comes from Alentia gelatinosa, assembly GCA_950022655.1. Classification (NCBI taxonomy): domain Eukaryota; kingdom Metazoa; phylum Annelida; class Polychaeta; order Phyllodocida; family Polynoidae; genus Alentia; species Alentia gelatinosa. Next base: position 129,053,600 of record OX465581.1, read on the forward strand.
AACCTGTTTTGACTTAGTTTCTTCTTCTATTCCTAGATCTGTTTTTGGTCGTCATACAGAAGATCGTTCTCTATGTCTACATGAAGTCTCTTCAGAAACCAATCTCTGCCGTCCTGACTAAGAACAGAGTATAGACTACACAGAATCTCAGATGTCAACTGAGACCAATCTCTGCCGTCCTGACTAAGAACAGAGTATAGACTACATAGAATCTCAGATGTCAACGGAGACCAATCTGTGTCGTCCTGACTGAGAACAGAGTATAATGTATAATGTAGAGGCTTGGTGCATACAAAGTGCTGCAGTAGAAGCATGTAAAGCTAAAACATGACACCCAACACAAACAATAACCTGGGCCACTGCCCCGCCCTGACCCCGACCGGGCGTGAGAAGTCTTTGTTGTACTCTACCAGTCCCTCAATCTACAAAATGTACTGCTACAAGTTTTAATATCTATCGTATACAAAGTATCCATTGTGAATGTATGGGGACTCGGTAAACCACCACCCATTGTTTATTATCCATCATATACAAAGTGCTGATTGAGAATGTATGGGGACTCAATAAACCACTACCCATTGTTTATTATCCATCATATACAAACTGCCAATTAAGAATGTATGGGGAATCAGTAAACCACTATCCATTGTTTATTATCCATCATATACAAAGAACCAATTGAGAATGTATGGGGACTTAATAAACCACAACCCATTGTTTATTATCCATCGTATACAAAGGACCCATTGAGAATGTATGGGGACTCAGTAAACCACTACCCATTGATTATTATCTATAGTATACAAAGTAACCATTAAGAATGTATGGCGTCCACCAACCACGACAAGGCTACGACAATGGGTTCCTGACAAGGTCCACGATTGGCCTACGATTGGAGGCCTTGTCGTGGTTGGTGGACCCCAGTTTCCGACAAGAGTCTATGACAAGGCCACGACAAGGCCACGGTTGGAAGCTTGTCGGGAGCCTTCCGACAAGGCTATGACAATATCGAACATGTTCAATCTTTTCCCATGACTGGTCCCTTATCATGGAGTGTCATGGCGCGTCGGGAGCATGTCACAGAGGTCTACTATAGGAAATTTTGGTGGAGCGTGCACTTCCCGACACACCCCTACAACGCTGTCATAAAGCTCCCCTTCTTACGACAAGGCTGCGACAAGCGCCGATTGGAACTTTCTAGTCGGCGCGTGTCGTAGCCTTGTTGTGGTTGGTGGACGCCACCCTTGAGGCCCCCCTTCTTACGACAAGGCTGCGACAAGTGCCGATTGGAACTTTCTTGTCGGCGCTTGTCATAGCCTTGTCGTGGTTGGTGGACGCCCCCCTTTATGACTGTTTATAAAGGAGAAGCTCGGAGTAGAGGGACAGAGTCCAGACTCAGCCGCCGGCGTACACAAAGCAGACATGACTCAGACAGTTATTTGCCGACACGGGAGACTCTGTGGCTCTATTCTGGGCGTGTGGGAGTGAATGTCACGTTCTCTGATAGCGTACTGGGAGTCTACCAGCCTGTAAAAAGTCGGAAGGCCTATTTCCATTAGCCGACCAAATAGGTGTAGACTTTAGGAGATATGTGTCGGGACAAGGCGAACGGAGTCCGATGTACGACTAGGATTTTTAGAAGACCACACATAAACAATCCTGGACAACAGAGTCAAGACACTTGGTTCTAAAAATTCGATAATTAGATTTTAGGAGATACCCAGAAAGTGTGGTGCCACTGACTGTGTGTCCATATAGAGGGGTAGTAGATTTCACTAAGTGACCAAGCTTTGACTCAGTGGTGGATGGTGCCACATTGCATAATCTAAACAGAAATAGTCGCGGGTCATTTCATGAGCTGTGTCGTTTCCATTAACCGATTTTGGGTCAGCAGTGCTAAAAGTCCACCGGTGGTTCCTGACTGTAGATCGTTGACGGGAAATCAGCCGATGGAAACTGGCCTTCTGTTTATATACACAGTATGTAAAAAGTCTGTGTTTATATACACGGAGTAGCGGGAAGCTGACAGTACTGAGCGGCGCTAATATCACCGGACCTCGGTCACTGTGTGAGGGTGGGACTAGGAGTCGACCGGCCTGTAAAAAGTCTGTGTTTATATACACGGAGTAGCGGGGAAGCTGGCAGTACTGAGCGGCGCTTACCGCACCTCGGTCACTGTGTCAGAGTGGGACTAGGAGTCAACCGGCCTGTAAAAAGTCTGTGTTTATATACACGGAGTAGCGGGAAGCTGGCAGTACTGAGCGGCGCTTACCGGACCTCGTCACTGTGTGAGGGTGGGACTAGGAGTCAACCGGCCTGTAAAAAGTCTGTGTTTATATACACGGAGTAGCGGGGAGCTGACAGTACTGAGCGGCGTTAATATCACGCACCTCGGTCACTGTGTCAGGGTGGTACTAGGAGTCGACCGGCCTGTAAAAAGTCTGTGTTTATATACACGGAGTAGCGGGAAGCTGACAGTACTGAGCGGCGCTTACCGCACCTCGGTCACTGTGTCAGGGTGGTACTAGGAGTCAACCGGCCTGTAAAAAGTCTGTGTTTATATACACGGAGTAGCGGGAAGCTGGCAGTACCGAGCGGCGCTTACCGCACCTCGGTCACTGTGTGAGGGTGGGACTAGGAGTCGACCGGCCTGTAAAAAGTCTGTGTTTATATACACGGAGTAGCGGGAAGCTGACAGTACTGAGCGGCGCTAATATCACCGGATCTCGGTCACTGTGTGAGGGTGGTACTAGGAGTCGACCGGCCTGTAAAAAGTCTGTGTTTATATACACAGAGTAGCGGGGAAGCTGACGGTACCGAGCGGCGCTTACCGCACCTCGGTCACTGTGTGAGGGTGGAACTAGGAGTCGACCGGCCTGTAAAAAGTCTGTGTTTATAAACACGGAGTAGCGGGGAAGCTGGTAATACTGAGCGGCGCTTACCGCACCTCGGTCACTGTGGCAGAGGGCCAGAGGGCCGTTGAATAAACTAAGAACAACAAAAGAAGTATCGTAGAGTTGTCTTTTGGGCATAGTGTTGTATAAGATAATGTGCTGTAAGCATAAGATGTATAGATCATAAGAGTAACCTAAAGGTCTTGTAAGGTGTTCTATACAAATACTTTCATTTAGAAAATATCTTCTCTTTTGTCACACTGAACGGAAAACATCGCCCAGGATGTTGATTATCGTTGGGGTTATCGTATCGTTCAGACCAGCACCAGAAACGAACGAACTTTATTCAACAGCCGCCAGGTGGACCACGACTCTACCCTGGTCCCTCGACCTACATCAGGATTTGTATAATATCCATGTGACAATACATTATATATCATACAGGGGTGGTCCCTATGTACCCCAGGGTCCCCTGGGACGTTAAACCTCACACAAACAATCAAACAGGGCTGTTTTCGGCACGCTTGGTTGGTTTGTTGATGGCATGTTCAGCTGTAGCAGTTGGCAGCATCACATCATAACCTTAAAGCTATTGTCTATTTCTTTCTAAGCTGACTATACTGATACTTGTGTACTTCTCAAATCATTGATGTTGCTGTGGGGAAGATCAAACAGGCCTTACAAGGCCTCGCAGGGTAAATCACAAATAAAAACAGAAAACCATGGTGTGACAGAATCTATGAGTGTCGTGCTTCACAGGGAAACTCTATATCAGTCAATATCAAAGTCCTTGTGGCAGGGAGGAGAAGGGCATTTTGAACTTATAAACCAGACCAGCGAGTCTATCAGTGAGGTGCATAAATACACAATATTGACTGGTTTCAGATACAAGCGGCCGTATGCTCCGAGGAGTTGACGCGTAGTAAAATCCAAGCGTATGCGAGGATATTGCGCAGAGTCAACTCCGAGGAGCTTACAACCGCGTTTAACTGAAACCAGTCTATATTGTATTCATTATCCACCTTTTCTGGTCAAGTGGCATGTCGATATCAGTTCGTTTAAGTTATGCACTATTTTTCCTTTGTATTAGGTGGATAATACAACATATCTGTATGTGCCGGGTATGTCCATATAGAGTTCCTATATGTTTTCCCTGGACATTGGTGACTGTATGATGCCCCTGTATTGTTTGCTGATAAACCAAACTGTACTGCATTCTCGAGATCACTGAAGTTTCATGGTAGTTCCTTATGGAACAACCAGACTTCTTTGCTCAGAAATACTGAGACTTTTGTAGGTTTTAAGTCACTTACCAAGGCCAATCTTAAAGCTAAAGTCTTGGAAATTTAAATTTAATCGTCTGTTCTAGAGATACCTCATGTCATACTTGCATAATCCCAATTTGTACTTTATTTTCCAAGTATTGGGTTGTGAAGTTGTTAGCACATAAGATGCTGTAACCTTTAGGACACATGGTGTTACATTTGTTTAACCCTATAAGGCGAAAACTGTTTTTAAACTGGACTACTATGGTTAACCAAGGCGGGCCATTGAAACCAGCTTTATAAAAAAGCTGAGGCCCTAGCCTTTTTGTTGAGTACCACTGCTTACTCACTGTTTGTTACATGACAACCATTGTATCTTAGAAGAGCCCAATAAAGAAATTTTACCAAAAAAAACAACAAACAAATTGGATAATAAATCGAAATTTCACCAATATTCACCCATTCTCAACTCTCCAACGAATACCCCGGGTTAGTGGCAATTGACGTAGCATCGTTTTATCAGCTTCCGGTGCAAGTGTTACAAAGTGTTCTCCCCTTAATAATAAGTGATACCAAAAAATAGAATAAAAAATAACCCGGGAGCCACATGCCCCAAAGAAGCAGTAGCGAAAGCCCTTATCTAAGAAGGTTATCTGCAGGGTATAGAGAGAGATAAACGTGTGTTCTGTTAGTGATATGACAGGGCTGAGTGAGAGAGCAGCGGCTTGATGGAGAGTGTAAGAAGATGGCGGAGTGACACTGACCGGCGGTGTGTGGGAGGACGGCTCCAGCGCGGTCTGCAACAGTCACACACACACCACGATGTAGACACACAACACTCACCGGCGTCACACACAGGCGGCGTGTGATCCAAGGAGCTGACGCGTAGTAATATCAGAGCACATGCAAGGATATTACGCAGAGCGACTCCGAGGAGCATACGACCGCTTTTATCTGATACCAGTCTATATTGTATTTATTATCCACTATTTTTTTGGACAAGTGACATGTCGATATCAGTTCGTTTTAGTTATGCACTATTTTTCAGTAGGCACTATTTTTCAGTAGGCACTATTTTTCAGTAGGCACTATTTAGAGACACACACAACACTCACTGATGTCACGTACTATCGTAAAACTGGATGAGGTTTAATCTTAGCCACTGTATGCCACGACTGGAGTTTGGCGTAGTGATATCACGAGGCGGAGCCGAGTGGTATCCGGGACCAAACTCCTGTCGTGGCATACGGGAGCCAAGATTAAAACGAATCAGGTTTTGATTTTATCCTACCCCTCTCTACAATATTTTTATATTAAAATCATCAATGAAAATCATCAAAATTCCGTATGCCCCTAGTGGCATACAAACGTCCTTATGCCAGTCAGCGTGGCATACGGAATCTCAATGTTAAGCCTATGGGATTTTATATTAGGGGTGGGATAATATCGTAAAACTGGGTGAGGTTTAATCTTGACCACCTATTCCACGACTGGAGTTTGGCAAAGTGACTTCATGAGTCGAAGCCGAGTGAAGTCCCGAGCCAAAACTTCAGGAGTGGAATGCGGTGGCCAAGATTAAAACGAATCAGGTTTTGATTTTATCCTACCCTGTCTCCTCGATTTTGGAATATTACGTGATAACAATGCTGTATGCCACTAGTGGCATATAAAACTCCGTATGCCAGTCAGCGTGGCATACGGAAACCCAATGTTAAGCCTATGGGATTTTATATTAGGGGTAGGATAAAGGCGGCCCTATGATCCCAGGAGTTGACGCGTAGTAATATCAGAGCGTATGCGAGGATAATGCATAGAGGCAGCTCCGAGGAGTATACAACCGCTTTTATCTGATACCAGTCTATATTGTATTTATTATCCACCTTTTCTGGACAAGTGGCATGTCAATATCAGTTCGTTTTAGTTATGCGCTATTTTTCAGTCGGCACTATTTTTCAGTAGGCACTATTTTTCCCCCCGGCGCATACAACATATCGGTATGCGCCGGGTATGTCCATACAAACTCCCTATGTGGATAATAGATATTATTATATACCTATGGCCGGGCGTCTATGAAGTACTACCCACTGCAAGTGCAAGGGGTGCAGTATGAATAAAGTTCAGGCACAGTGTGCCCGTATGTAGCGAATGAGCACCAACATGGGGTCAGCAGACTGGGAACTGATGACTTAGTAAGTGAGTAAAATGACGTTTTCTCATCAATCTGAGGTATATATAATAATAATAAAACATAGGTAGTGAACCCGTAGTGAAGCCCTTCTCAGCTTTTTATCCAATAACTTTGACCCTCCACCTCCAGCATCAGGCCGTAGTTAAGGCAAAAGACCTTGAACGGCAGTCACCACAGTCTCACTAACTACGTTGTTGTATATTTATCATATACCGGAAATTTAAATTGGTGGAGAAACCATTTTTAAGTAAAGTCTGCGATTCACTAATATCTCAATGTTTTCAGTTTAAACCAGCAATATAATAAAGATATATTTCTATGATATATTTCCATGGATGCAAGTATTCCAATGAATAACTGATATGTGAATTTTCGAGATTTTTATTTACACAATATTAGGTAATATCTACAATTTGGCTGCACCCTGAGTGAGTCTCCTTTCCTGATTTACAAACGTGCCCCAGTTTATCATATTAGACCCCGAGTCGCATTGACGCCAACTGTGGAGATGGGGTCTAGAGTGTAAAACGTGTATTTGACCCAGAGTTTCAAACCCAAATTGAATTCCTAACATTGTTCATGTAGCATTTCACGAAATCCTACATGGTTGTTGTGTGCAGAACAAAGGCCATGGAAGATGTTTATACTCTGGGCTTTTTAAACTTTGAAAAAATAAATAAAATACTCATGGGAGGGATAGTGATTCATACAAGGGTCTATGGAAAGGTATTGCGCTGCTCTATACCATGGAATAGCTAGTTAGAAATCTGTGATGTGCGACATAAGTGTCACTATGATAAGTTGGGTCACATGTATACATCCACAGCTGTGAGAATGTTTTACTACCAGTCCTGACACTGTCCAGGTATTTACCCTGTAGGTATTTTCCTAGTTTTATTCTCTAACCACAACTTGTATCCCAGGATTCCCTCGTATTGTAGGAATTGAGATTGGGTACATTTTAGTCTGTTTCTGTCTACAAACCGGCAATGAGTCCTTTTCACGATCTTCCACATTCTTTGATAGAGCAATACAAGTCTTCTATGGTTTGGATTTATTTGTGTGATTATTCTTCTAAATTTTAATGTGTGCAACTTCAATATCTCAAATAAACCATGCCACGAACTCAACAAGGTTCAGAACTAAATAAACTCCTAAGAACACAATCAAACTGTAAAGAAGGCGCCATACAGCAAACTCAAACCAGTCAGAACCGAGGCTATGGTGACCTTGGGCCTGTGACCTTGACCTTACCTTGACATTGGTGATGTAGGTCTTGGGTCCGTCCATGTTGATGATGAAGGTCGCGTTCATCTCCCGCTCCCTGGTGGGCAAAACAGGAACCACGGTTACAGCTCATCACAAATTATAACATTTACGGTGAAATATTCATATTTCATGAGAAACCATGTGAGATTTTACGACCCTTAAAACGAAAAATGATACACAATCTCATAGCCATTTTGTTGTCAGAGGTTTAAATGAGAAACAACTGCTTTGATGGAAACAACATATTTTATACCTAGTTTGTTAATATTAAAACCTAACTGGAAATAATTACGTCAAACCATTGGACAATATAAAATTCTAAATTCCTTGCGAAAGGAGTTCATATGAACATGCCCCAAGCCCCCCCCCCCCCCCCCCCACCAACAGGCTGCCCCCCCCCCCCCCCCTGATTGTCTGCTCCTCCATGTGAAGATCTGAGGTCATCTTAATATAATTCGGCGGATATTTCTACCCAAGAAGAACACTCCTAAAATGATTTATCAAATATAAATATATATTTCTTTTTGTTACTATATCTCCTATTCCGAAATTAACCACAAAACAAAATGGCCGCCACTAACGGTCAAAGCCAGGCTATCGATATCACTCGAGAGCCCGTTCTGATTATTAAACATCCTCCTTAAGATTTATTCTATGATCCTCGTCCCGCTAGGTTCAAAGCAGAGATACAGGCGCCATTATCGAGGCACCACTCCAACCTGTCCACCTAGCCTATCGTACAACTCCTTGAGTTCCTCTGTGAATCTTACTTAGCTACACTCGCGCATTACTTTAATATAGACGAAACTTTACAATCAGATCTTTACGTTAATGTCACGTGGTACCTACGGAGGTGACTGGCCTCTTTGAGACAGACCCTAAACTTTATCATTAGAGAATTAATAAGTATACGAAAATAAATCAGCATTGATATCTCCAGACATTACATATTTATCATGGGTTGTAGTACTTCCCCTGGAATGTGGCTCGGGTTATATCGGTGTATTCTTGGGCAGAGAAAGTAGTGCTCTCGGTGAGTATGGACCGCGTTTACTTAACGGATAACGACTCATAATCCATTCACAAAACACGCTCGGCTTCTGTGTTTACATTAAACACATTCAACCTCTCGGTTCGCTCCTTACAAGGTTTCAGTGAAAGAGGGTTTCAGCTTGAGATTCACTTCAGTTGTATCAACTGCGTGTGAATGTCTATGAACTACTGCCCGCTGCTACGGGTATAGTGTAGATAATGTTGACGCCCGCTAACTCAGCAGACCGTAGTGAATGACAGTGACTCGTACAGCAAACGGAGTGTCAATCACAGAGCAAGGGAGTTCATAAAATGGCGTTTTCTGTATTTACAATGAATCTTGTATCTAGGTTGCGTTTTCTGTATTTATTATCCATCATTTCGAATAAATCAAACCCAGTAATTACCACAATAACGGGTATAACAATAGGGACTATTTCTTTGCTCTATAGCACAAAGATACTATTTTACCGTATACCATGCCTTTCAGAACGTATACCACAGATTTGAATCCGTGTAGCACAGTTATGATATCTGACAGGTTTTATATAATGGTCGTGGTTTACTGAGTCCCCATACATTTTGACGATGTATGATGAATGGTCAGAGTGAGTGAAGTGCGGCGGTTGAGGGTGGATAATACATCAGTTTCCCAGCATCATCATCACCATCCCCAGTACAGATACAGATTTAAGTCCAGTGAGGACAGAACAAACACCACTCAGTCTAATCCCAAGGACAACCAAGGTCTAAGAAGCTTAAGTTTAAATCTGTCCTCAATCCTCACACAAACCAGCCTAAAGCTAACAGTCCCATTACCAACTCCAACTAGTGTAGGGAGACTGGGTTAGTGTGGCTGAATGGAATCGGTTCTGTGGTGTTTTGTGTCAGAAATATTCACCGAGTTTAAAGAACGAGGTGAATATTTCCAACCATGAAAATAAGGAACAGATGTACTTCAGACACACTCACTATGTTTCCTTATTATATATAACTGGAAATGATCCATACAGCTGACCAGTAAGTGTGAGACATTCGTGCCCGGGTATATAACAACACACATGCAGTATACTTTTCTTCTTCTTTTTTTTTTTTTTTTTGGGGGGGGGGGGGGGAGTTTAATGTCCAATTTGTTCAATTAGACTTACTTTGGGTTTGACCGAATCTATGAGATGAATGTAGGTGAGATCTCACCCCTACACATTTACCGAGGTGAGAGTTCTTTTACTTCCCACACCACATAGACATGGTATGAGGAGGACTGGTCTTTGATATAGCAGTATTTTTAATTTTCAGGACAAATTGTCGAGTATGCCTTTGAAAACCGACAGATTTAATTCACATTGTCTGGTGATTTGTGGATTTTAATCTACCTGATTAAGAGATGTTAATTGGGGTCAGACAAGGTGCGGAGTGTATTCACTAAGGAGCTGTCGTCATTTCTACGCCATTTATGTAAGCTTTGAGAATGAATCTTGTATCTGGGTTGTCATACCTGCTTTATTAATCAATCTGACCCGACGGTAAACGCTGTTGTCACCAGGTGCAATGAAAACTAGCTTTCAAATTGAGTGCGTTTTCTCAATTTAATAATTGTCCGTGAGGCAGGTATTCACTAGCATGGTGACAGGCGAGAAGTAAAGTATACAGCTCCGTCAATAGTCATGAGACCCCCCCCCCCCCCCCTCCGACCACCCCACGGGACATCCGGTCATAACCCCGCGAGAGCTGCCCCATCAACCCCATGACCCCATTACAACCCGGTCTCACCCCATCATGTCACGTGCTCACCGCCATAGCTCCTCTACCCTGGTGGTCGACGTAGTTCTATTGAGCGTGTGACACATGCTCAAATACACTGCATAGGTTACACTGCACGAAAACCACCATTTTATTCATATATACGCCATCGCGGAAGTGCATACATGTATTGGCTGAATATTGACTTGTTTTCATATATATACGCCCAGTGTTTATAAACGGGCGCGTCTTGGCTGTATTTCACACCCGGCGTATATATGAGAGGAAAATATCCTCTCTCCCCCCGCCTCTCGCCCGTTTGTGTTGGTAGAAGTAGTAAACCCTCATTGAGCCATTGGTGCTTGATATATTTAGACATAGTACAAAGTCAGTTTTAGAGGTGGCCGGTTGCCGAGTGGGTAACAGAATATCACCCACTGAACCCAAACCTGTTAATTGTTAAATACTAGGTCTGTCACGTCGTAATTGGTGTAGTTATTCACTCACTCTGCTTGCAGACCAACTTTCATCCACAACTTAAGTGATTATAATGAAAATAGTCATTCATAATGCTTGTTTGATTAAATATCTATTCAACCATTACAGATATTTTCCAGACTTCTCAGGGTTCAGTTTTTCTACCTGCTGTTACACCACAAAGGTGGTGATCAAATCTATGAGATGAATGTAGGCAGAAATCTCACCGCTACATATTTACCGAGGTAGGAGTTCTTTTACTTCCCACACCACATAGACATGGTATGAGACGGACTGGCCTTTGATATAGCAGTAAGTTTACCACTGCTGGGGGTGAAGGAGAAAGGTGGCTGTACACCACACCACATAGACATGGTATGAGAAGGACTGGTCTTTGATATAGCAGTAAGTCTACCACTATTGGGGATGAAGGAGAAAGTGGCAGCAGTGGGACCTGAACCCACAAAGTCCCACAAACCTGGGATTACGAGTCCAGCCATTTACCAAACCCCCAGACCTGTCCCGCCACCACCCTCCCGTCACGTGACAGATGACTACGCCCTGATGGTGAGGCGCGTCGTCTGTAAATTCCAGCCTCCTTCCCCTCGTGATTTATTTACTGGATCCTCTCCGTCATTCTCCGTGATTGGTTTTCTGACTGATGATCGTCGAGGAACAAACACAAGGAGGGCAAGAAAAACAAAGCGCGCCATGGTAAATAGGAAATGACGTTACGAGGCACCAGGGACTAGGCCACGCCCCCGGCTGCCATAACCAGCCAATCAGCGGCCGGCACTGGGTTGAACTGACAGCTGCCGGCCAACCCGGGGGCCTCGGTCGTGTTTCTGCGCCGTTAACAGTACTTGTACGGTCTTATGGATGGTGTCTCTTTTCATGGCGCCTTTTTCATAATTTCATTACTGATTCGTTAATTTATCTTTCAGTGTTTCTGTGCTGCAAATAGTCTTTAAATGGTGTTATGACTCCTGAGTGTTTGTTTTCCTGGCAGTGGTAGACTTACTGCTATATCAAAGACCCCTCATATAAATCTCCATAGACTTAACATGGTGTGACTGTATACCACGGTTATTATCCTACCCCTCATATAAATCTCACTAGACTTAACATGGTGTGACTGTATGCCATGGTTATTATCCTACCCCTTATATAAATCACCATAGATTTAACATGGTGTGACTGTATACCACGGTTATTATCCTACCCCTCATATAAATCTCCATAGACTTAACATGGTGTGACTGTATGCCACGGTTATTATCCTACCCCTCATATAGATCTACATTATCATGGTGTGACTGTATGCCACGGTTATTATCCTACCCCGCATATAAATCTCCATAGACTTAACATGGTGTGACTGTAAGCCACCGTCATTATCCTACCCCTCATATAAATCTCCATAGACTTAACATGGTGTGACTGTATACCACGGTTATTATCCTACTCCTCATATAAATCACCATAGACTTAACATGGTGTGACTGTATACCACGGTTATTATCCTACCCCTCATATAAATCTCCATAGACTTAACATGGTGTGACTGTATACCACGGTTATTATCCTACCCCTCATATAAATCTCCATAGACTTAACATGGTGTGACTGTATGCCACCGTTATTATCCTACCCCTCATATAAATCTCCATAGACTTAACATGGTGTGACTGTATGCCACGGTTAGTATCCTACCCCTCATATAAATCTCCATAGACTTAACATGGTGTGACTGTATGTCACGGTTATTATCCTACCCCTCATATAAATCTCCATAGACTTAACATGGTGTGACTGTATGTCACGGTTATTATCCTACCCCTCATATAAATCTCCATAGACTTAACATGGTGTGACTGTATGTCACGGTTATTATCCTACCCCTCATATAAATCTCCATAGACTTAACATGGTGTGACTGTATACCACGGTTATTATCCTACCCCTCATATAAATCTCCATAGACTTAACATGGTGTGACTGTATACCACGGTTATTATCCTACCCCTCATATAAATCTCCATAGACTTAACATGGTGTGACTGTATACCACGGTTATTATCCTACCCCTCATATAAATCTCCATAGACTTAACATGGTGTGACTGTATGCCACCGTTATTATCCTACCCCTCATATAAATCTCCATAGACTTAACATGGTGTGACTGTATGCCACGGTTAGTATCCTACCCCTCATATAAATCTCCATAGACTTAACATGGTGTGACTGTATGTCACGGTTATTATCCTACCCCTCATATAAATCTCCATAGACTTAACATGGTGTGACTGTATGTCACGGTTATTATCCTACCCCTCATATAAATCTCCATAGACTTAACATGGTGTGACTGTATACCACGGTTATTATCCTACCCCTCATATAAATCTCCATAGACTTAACATGGTGTGACTGTATACCACGGTTATTATCCTACCCCTCATATAAATCTCCATAGACTTAACATGGTGTGACTGTATACCACGGTTATTATCCTACCCCTCATATAAATCTCCATAGACTTAACATGGTGTGACTGTATGCCACCGTTATTATCCTACCCCTCATATAAATCTCCATAGACTTAACATGGTGTGACTGTATGCCACGGTTATTATCCTACCCATCATATAAATCTCCATAGACTTAACATGGTGTGACTGTATACCACGGTTATTATCCTACCCATCATATAAATCTCCATAGACTTGTCATGGTGTGACTGTATGCCACGGTTATTATCCTACCCCTCATATAAATCTCCATAGACTTAACATGGTGTGACTGTATGCCACGGTTATTATCCTACTCCTCATATAAATCTCCATAGTAAATGAATCGTAAATGAATTAAACTTTGAGGAACTCGTAATGGATGAAGAGACTGCACTACGATTTATTAGAAAGTTAGACAATGACAAGAGTTCCGGAATTATTGGCATAAAAACTAGATTAATTAAACATTTACTGTTGGCTTACCCAAAAATCCTTGTGGATATTACAAATAGGGTGATCAAAGAAAAATTGTTTCCAACTAGTCTGACCAATGGAATTATCACGCCCATTCCCAAGGGAGGTGAGCTAACAAATCCGAAAAACTGGCGTCCCATAACAGTCCTCCCGGCTTTTTCAAAATTAATCGAGAAATTTCTCCACGCGAGAATGCTAGAATATCTTAATTATAATGATATTATCATCGATGAACAGTTTGGCTTCCTTCCGGGCTGTAGCACGGCGCAGGCTATCTTCTCATTGACCAACACAATACTTTATCACCTAGATAATAAGAAAAGCTTAGGAATTTGTTTTATAGACCTACGCAAGGCATTTGATAGTGTTAGTCATTTGCTCTTACTTAAAAAATTAGATGCCTTGAAATTTAGTGAAAATTTAGTCGCCTTATTAGAATCTTACTTATGCCACCGTACACATCAGACAAAGTTAAATAGTAAATTATCAAAAAGCTTAACCATGATTTCCGGAGTCCCTCAAGGCTCAGTAATTGGCCCATTAATGTTTATTATTTTTATTAACGACCTACTTAAAGTAATTAAACACTCGACAGCCTTACTATATGCGGATGACCTGGTGCTAATTGTACATGGAGATGACCAGCTAGAACTAATACACATGCTTGAGGATGATCTAGTGAATTTAGATACATGGGTTAATGAAAACGGGTTGATGGTTAATCATGATAAGTCAAAAATTATGTGGGTTAGTAATAAACGAAATTTTAATAGACGTGTAGGAATTTGTATGTCACAGTATGTCCTTAAAACAGTCGATCACTATACCTACCTGGGTATAATATTTGATAACGGACTAAATTTTACACTTCATTTTAACAAAATTGTGCGCGACTTTAATTACAAATTATACAGGCTTAAGAAAATTAGATATTACATCACAAAAGATGCAGCCCTTAAACTTGTAAAATATATGCTACTACCCGTCATTGAATATGGCGATGTTATCTATTTCTTGTTCACCTTACAACAACAGGATAAATTACAAGCTCTTGTTAACAACGGTCTTCGAGTAGTCCTGGGCATCAAGGACCCTAGGAATATAAGTGTAGCAAGCTATGTATTGACTGTAAGATTAGGAAGTTATCCTTACGTAGAGCATCACATTTGATCCCGATTATAAAATGGTGGAGTGAGAATGTGGACAATTGTCTACAAAACAACTACAATATTACACGGAATGCAGCCAAAATAAGACTGAAAATCAAAAAACCGAATGGTAATAAATATTTAAAATCACCACTCTTTGTAGGGAACAAAATGTGGGAGCAACTAGATAGTTCAATCCAAACACTGCCCAGGGGAGATCTTTTTTAAGCAAAAATCAAGGAAGAACTACTTAGGATAAATATTAGCTGACTCTGTTTTTGTATAGTTTAAGGATGGCCTACTATAGCGGACACACACATGATCATAAAATCATATAGTATTTATAGGTTAATATATAGATTATTTTTTATGGAAATAAATGCTATACATACATCATTTAGTAGTTTTAACAAGGTGTATATGGTCATTGTTTGTATCAAGTTATGACCTGTCTTGTCTTTTGTTGTACTATGTGACTGTCTCTGTCAGATGTTGCGGCACTTGTATGGAAGAACGCCAACAGGCGATTACATTTGTCTACATGTTTATTGAATAAAAAAAAAAAAAAAAATAGACTTAACATGGTGTACCTGTATGGTGTGTTTATGTGTTTATTGGTGTGGACGTGGCCCGACGTATTCTGTTTGTTTTACCCCTAGGAATGGGACATTGCCTGTGATCATCTCCATCTTTTTGTTGGTCCGATTTGCTTAGTGGGTCTTTATATTTTGATTTCTAGAAAAAATCGGAATCTGAAATATTTTTCAGAAACCTAAAATAATCTAGTGCCAAATGTAATAATCGTGGGCAGTAATCGTGTCGTGTAAACGCGGCAAAGTTCTACTACGTAAGACCACTCGTCAACATACCCGAACCCCTAACAAGTCTAACCCTGAGATGACCTCCGTGTAGTAGGAGTGTGACTAGTATTCATCAACATACCCGAACCCCTAACAAGTCTAACCCTGAGATGACCTCCGTATACTAGGAGTGTGACTAGTATTCATCAACATACCCGAACCCCTAACAAGTCTAACCCTGAGATGACCTCCGTATACTAGGAGTGTGACTAGTATTCATCAACATACCCGAACCCCTAGCAAGTCTAACCCTGAGATGACCTCCGTGTAGTAGGAGTGTGACTAGTATTCATCAACATACCCGAACCCCTAACAAGTCTAACCCTGAGATGACCTCCGTGTAGTAGGAGTGTGACTAGTATTCATCAACATACCCGAACCCCTAACAAGTCTAACCCTGAGATGACCTCCGTGTAGTAGGAGTGTGACTAGTATTCATCAACATACCTGAACCCCTAACAAGTCTAACCCTGAGATGACCTCCGTGTAGTAGGAGTGTGACTAGTATTCATCAACATACCCGAACCCCTAACAAGTCTAACCCTGAGATGACCTCCGTGTAGTAGGAGTGTGACTAGTATTCATCAACATACCCGAACCCCTAACAAGTCTAACCCTGAGATGACCTCCCGTATACTAGGAGTGTGACTAGTATTCATCAACATACCCGAACCCCTAACAGGTCTAACCCTGAGATGACCTCCGTGTAGTAGGAGTGTGACTAGTATTCATCAACATACCCGAACCCCTAACAAGTCTAACCCTGAGATGACCTCCCGTATACTAGGAGTGTGACTAGTATTCATCAACATACCCGAACCCCTAACAGGTCTAACCCTGAGATGACCTCCCGTATACTAGGAGTGTGACTAGTATTCATCAACATACCTGAACCCCGAACAAGTCTAACCCTGAGATGACCTCCGTGTAGTAGGAGTGTGACTAGTATTCATCAACATACCCGAACCCCTAACAGGTCTAACCCTGAGATGACCTCCCGTATACTAGGAGTGTGACTAGTATTCATCAACATACCCGAACCCCGAACAGGTCTAACCCTGAGATGACCTCCCGTATACTAGGAGTGTGACTAGTATTCATCAACATACCCGAACCCCTAACAAGTCTAACCCTGAGATGACCTCCGTGTAGTAGGAGTGTGACTAGTATTCATCAACATACCCGAACCCCTAACAAGTCTAACCCTGAGATGACCTCCCGTATACTAGGAGTGTGACTAGTATTCATCAACATACCCGAACCCCTAACAAGTCTAACCCTGAGATGACCTCCCGTATACTAGGAGTGTGACTAGTATTCATCAACATACCCGAACCCCTAACAAGTCTAACCCTGAGATGACCTCCGTATACTAGGAGTGTGACTAGTATTCATCAACATACCCGAACCCCTAACAGGTCTAACCCTGAGATGACCTCCCTATAGCAGGAGTGTGACTAGTATTCATCAACATACCCGAACCCCTAACAAGTCTAACCCTGAGATGACCTCCGTATACTAGGAGTGTGACTAGTATTCATCAACATACCCGAACCCCTAACAGGTCTAACCCTGAGATGACCTCCGTGTACTAGGAGTGTGACTAGTATTCCAGGAGTGTAGATGTATGGGCGCAAAGTGAGGCAGCATATAGGACCACCCCGATTAGAGTTTGATGTATTAGATTATAGGACCACCCCGATTAGAGTTTGATGTATTAGATTATATAAATTCCATACTACATACCATAACTTACCTCACCCCGTTATTTGTCTCTATAGGCTTAACGTTAGGAACTCATACTCCACGGCCATAAAGGTAGTGTACCCAATTCTCAATGGTTTATTGGATGATTTATTTTACAAACGAATAATGTCATACAGGGTGAGATAAAATCAGAAACCCATTCGGCGAAAATAACTTTGTCCGCACTCCACTTCGTTTAACTGTTACGTAATTCACTCGACCTCGCTTTATGAATTACTCCGCGGTCAAACTCGGTGGAGTATGGACGAAGTTATTTTCATCTCGTGAGTTTCCTTCTAATTATTAATTTACTTAAACATCCAAACTCTCACAGACTGTGGCTGTCTGCGTCGCTCCTTCAGGTATCACAACACAAAATGGTAACGTTTCCATTTAACCAATGTACTATTTTCGGGAAGGCCAATGGCCATCAAAATGCTGCCATGTCAATTTAACACTGGAACTGTGAAGGGTGCTACAAATAATGAATAATAAACTCTCTGTACACTTCACGTCTCTCCTCCAATTGACGATGGCACAAAATGGACCCCATTTACCGGAAACAGTTAAATTAGAATGACTTGGTGAATATTGAGCCTCTATACGCGCCTGGTTTAGTAGACGAACATGTCAGTTACATGTAATTGATCACTTAGACAGCATTAAGTCAGTGTTAAGGGCATTCCCCTGCATTCTCAGCATCACAGAAGGCCATCGTGAGGGTGAACTACACCCTTACCCTACTCCAGATTACAAGTAGACCATACTCCAGTCTAAATAAATGTTAGGACCGGTATCGCCTTCCCCCCAGTCATGTATGTATACTATATACACAGTACACCGGAAGTAGTTATAATCTACACTAGTTACCCGTTCACACGCTAGATGCTGGGACTGGCCACCACCTCCGTCTCCACTCTGTTCCCACTGAGAGGTTGGTCGGGTTAAATCCCACACGGTATCTGCTGTGTGCGCCTCAAACCAAACTATTTTGTTTTATGTAGGATCTAAAAGCAGAAATACTTCATAAGAAATATCCATAGCATACAAATTGACAATGGAGTCTATCTTTATGTTTAGTTTATCTTTTTAAATTACAAACAAAAGGAAATTAAAACCACTTCGAGAGTATGAAATAAACACACTCTCCAAGCACTACCAAACATCTGCAGGGAGAGTGCCAGACACTTACAGTCAGTGGGTCAAGGCGGCACGGATCTAACCTGACCAGAGGTAATGTTGTGTAGCTCTGGCGGCCAGTGTAGCTGGGCACCAGCTAAGAACATAGAGTTGACAGTTGGTGGTAGGATGGATTATCAGCGACGGATTATCAGCGACGGATTATTTTTTCCTTAAATTTTTTATTTCATTCTGTTGTGGTTACAGATCTTCCATGAAATATGGGCATCAGCTTACAGTTGAGACACAAACAGTTCACAACTCATTACAAATGTGTTACATACAGTGTATGGGATATCAGCGACGGATTATCAGCGACGGATTATCAGTGAGGGATTATCGGCGACGGATTATCGGTGACGGATTATCGGGGACGGATTATCAGGGACGGATTATCAGGGACGGATTATCAGGGACGGATTATCAGGGACGGATTATCAGGGACGGATTATCAGGGACGGATTATCAGGGATGGATTATCTGTGACGGATTATCAGTGACGGATTATCAGTGACGAATTATCAGTGACCTAACCTGAATACTGAATACGCAGATGGTGACTGCCGTATTTATCTGAATGAGACCGTCCATGATGTAAGTAAACAGCCAGGAGGGACGCGGGTCAGGGTTAGTCCGCGTACATACAGCCGAGACGGGTGGGGATGCCTGCTCAGTACAACACAGCAATTCCCATCTCGTTTTGTAGCATGTACAGCATGTACAGCATGGTCAGGTCTTTCTATATAATTACTGGGGACTGACTAAGTCGGAACTGCGAAAAAAATTCGAAATATAAAACGCTCAGAATTTCCTAGGCATAGATCTATGCCTGATTGACCAGCCTGACTAAATCTGTACACTCACACTTAGACCTACCCCTAAAGTGGGAAACACACTGTATGATTTCGTTCCAACTGATTAACTCCCTTAATTGTAAGCTCGTCTTAACGTGTCTCAGGCGAATTGGCGCAGGGCGTCGACCATCACAGCAGGATTTATGGATGGGGGTGTTGCTAGTTATTGGTAGCTAATCCTAGGAAAATTTTGTCCACACTGGACGACTGACTAACGATATTTTTGGAGACTAGAGGCCACCGAAAAAGGGACAATAAAGGTCTCTGGGGGACAAATGGGTGAGTGGGACTGGGCAGGGCGGAGTCTGTGTGTGGCATCGTACACTCGACCTACAGAGGGGCCTATATCCGTATGTGCAATGGGGGTATTTTTCCAACAAACGATGGTTTTGTGGACAGGCGACTCTGTAAACCACTCGAGGTTGACGTCGCTAGCGCTCGTGTATTACTACGCGTGTACCTCTCGTGGTTTATGGCCACCTGTCCACAAAACCATCGATTATTGTCCTTGTATTGTGTGTGTAGGCAGGGGGTGGAAAATACACTATAATGAGTAATGAGAAGTGTATTCTGTTCACTGGGGTGAGAATCGCGTACATATCTTAAGGGTGGCCGCGTGTGACTGTGACCTCCTCTATCCCCCCTCGCCCGGTGGCCGCGTCTATCTGTGACCTCCTCTATCCCCCCTCGCCCGGTGCCGCGTGTATCTGTGACCTCCTCTATCCCCCCTCGCCCGGTGCCTGGTGTGACTGTGACCTCCTCTATCCCCCCTCGCCCGGTGCCTGGTGTGACTGTGACCTCCTCTATCCCCCCTCGCCCGGTGCCTGGTGTGACTGTGACCTCCTCTATCCCCCCTCGCCCGGTGCCTGGTGTGACTGTGACCTCCTCTATCCCCCCTCGCCCGGTGCCTGGTGTGACTGTGACCTCCTCTATCCCCCCTCGCCCGGTGGCCGCGTCTATCTGTGACCTCCTCTATCCCCCCTCGCCCGGTGCCTCGTGTGACTGTGACCTCCTCTATCCCCCCTCGCCCGGTACCTGGTGTGACTGTGACCTCCTCTATCCCCCCTCGCCCGGTGCCTCGTGTGACTGTGACCTCCTCTATCCCCCCTCGCCCGGTACCCTGTGAGTGTGACCTCCTCTATCCCCCCTCGCCCGGTACCCTGTGAGTGTGACCTCCTCTATCCCCCCTCGCCCGGTACCCTGTGAGTGTGACCTCCTCTATCCCCCCTCGCCCGGTGCCCTGTGAGTGTGACCTCCTCTATCCCCCCTCGCCCGGTGGCCGCGTGTGACTGTGACCTCCTCTATCCCCCCTCGCCCGGTGCCCTGTGAGTGTGACCTCCTCTATCCCCCCTCGCCCGGTGGCCGCGTGTGACTGTGACCTCCTCTATCCCCCCTCGCCCGGTGCCCTGTGACTGTGACCTCCTCTATCCCCCCTCGCCCGGTGGCCGCGTGTGACTGTGACCTCCTCTATCCCCCCTCGCCCGGTGACCGCGTGTGACTGTGACCTCCTCTATCCCCCCTCGCCCGGTGGCCGCGTGTGACTGTGACCTCCTCTATCCCCCCTCGCCCGGTGACCGCGTGTGACTGTGACCTCCTCTATCCCCCCTCGCCCGGTGGCCGCGTGTGACTGTGACCTCCTCTATCCCCCCTCGCCCGGTGCCTGGTGTGACTGTGACCTCCTCTATCCCCCCTCGCCCGGTGCCCTGTGACTGTGACCTCCTCTATCCCCCCTCGCCCGGTGCCCTGTGACTGTGACCTCCTCTATCCCCCCTCGCCCGGTGCCGTGTGAGTGTGACCTCCTCTATCCCCCCTCGCCCGGTGACCGCGTGTGACTGTGACCTCCTCTATCCCCCCTCGCCCGGTGGCCGCGTGTGACTGTGACCTCCTCTATCCCCCCTCGCCCGGTGGCCGCGTGTGACTGTGACCTCCTCTATCCCCCCTCGCCCGGTGGCCCGCGCCGCACGCCTGTCATCGTATACTACTCATTAGCGTGATGACAGTCGACGAGGCATGCCACACGCGTCGTCATATCACGAGACATCGTATCAAAAACTATTCATTTGACATGACCCTTACATGCGGGAAATCTACCCTCAATGACCTTCACAAAGATCTCCATACACTACTTAATATCGTGACCTTCACTCTAACAGATGACCTTGGTGTAGTGCGGGAAATCTGACCTCAATGACCTTCACAAAGATCTCCATACACTATTCATTATCGTGACCTTCACTCTAACAGATGACCTTGGTACAGGTGACCTTCACAGAGGTTACATGACGACAACATACCGTGTGTTTGATAAATCCCCATCGTGATAGCATCAAGTAGAACGATTATGGGCATTTGAAGACCTATTTTTGTAAGTCCATGTACGCTATTTAAGGTTTAAATGTTTGTACGAAATATCCTTTTCGTTGATCGAGTATCTTATGGTATTATAGAGGAAACCTATGAAAGCTTAAGGTCTGAGCTCGTATCCCATCGAGTTTGAATCAAGTAGTAATTCACAAGGCGAAGCCGCGTGAATTACTACTTGATTCAAATTAAATGGGATCTAGCTCTGACACCAAATTTGAATGGGTTTCTGAATTTATCTCAACCGTAGCATTGACAAATGGGTTAATCTTTGTGACAAAATCCGCAATTCAGTTTTTTTTAAATAACCAATGGGCGTTAGATACGAGTTCCCAAAGTCTACTGAGAAAACTACCAGGGGTGAGACAATAGATGATATATGATTGTGTTTGATAATCACATGACCATGTTAAGTATACACAGGTTCTATAAACTGTGCGCGGCAGTATGAAGCTGGACAACATATTCAGAGACCGTTACATTCTCCATTCACCTGCATAAAGCTACAACAAAAACATGGCTGTATGGGTTGGCTGGTGTGTTGTGTGGGTTGGCTGGTGTGTTGTGTGGGTTGGCTGGTGTGTTGTGTGGGTTGGCTGGTGTGTTGTGTGGGTTGGCTGGTGTGTTGTGTGGGTTGGCTGGTGTGTTGTGTGGGTTGGCTGGTGTGTTGTGTGGGTTGGCTGGTGTGTTGTGTGGGTTGGCTGGTGTGTTGTGTGTGTTGGCTGGTGTGTTGTGTGGGTTGGCTGGTGTGTTGTGTGGGTTGGCTGGTGTGTTGTGTGGGTTGGCTGGTGTGTTGTGTGGGTTGGCAAGAGGCGCAGTGAATGTGAGATTGACCACCACCTCTGTCTCCGACTTAGAGTTTGGTCTGGTCCGATCGCTTTCTAGACCATGTTCTCTATACAGATATCTTGAAGCTGAGTATAATTTGGGATATTGTCAATTATAAACTCACTACAAGACATTATTAGCTTAGATAATTGATATCAAAGTCTAACTTCCTGGACTCTTC
The DNA here is from genome assembly GCA_950022655.1 of Alentia gelatinosa. NCBI lineage: Eukaryota > Metazoa > Annelida > Polychaeta > Phyllodocida > Polynoidae > Alentia > Alentia gelatinosa. The sequence goes on from OX465581.1 coordinate 129,076,611, forward strand.
ATCAAAATACACAAAAAGGAAAAGGAAAACATAAAAAAAAGTCAACCAAAAGTGGCCAACCAGGGCTGACTATCGCGCTTTGTTGTTTGAGAAAATAAGCAAGACATCAACTCACAATCATGAGTCGTAAAGGTGTGCACATTCCAGATGCCTTTGAGAAATCCCAAATGGGGCCAGGTCTGACCAGAACAACATGCTCCCCTTATATATCTCTGTAAACCAGCAAATATAATGTACAGAAGTAGGATTTTCTGGTCTTATCTCACCCCTGGTATAATTGTCCCATGACTTAACATTGGGAACTTGTTCTCCATGCCCCTACGAGTATTGCAGACCGTTTTTCATGGTCTATATCCTGTGTGTCGTCCATTCTTTTAGTGTGTACAGGGGTGATATTAAAACGTCCAACCCGTTTGAATGCTACGTGATATTCACTCCGCATCAAACTTGAGGAGAACTTGTTGGTTTCGTCTTTGTTATCTCAGCCCTGGTATTTTTTCTCCATAGACTTAACACTGGTAGCTTGTATCCAACACCCATGAGATATTTAGGAAAAATATCCAATGGGGGTTTATGTCAGAAATATTAGCCCAATAGTCAATGTGAAGGGTGAGATAAATTCAGAAACCTATTTAAGTTTAGGGTCACAGCTCGTATCCCATTGAATAGCGTAGTAATTCACAAGGTGAAGCCACATGAATTACGTTGCGATTCAAACTCGATGGGATCAAGCTCTGACCCAACACTTCCATAGGTTCCCTCTATAACTCCTGGCGGAGGGCCCTTGGCAGGTCTACGTACCGACAGGAGGCGGCCCCACTTTCGGCATGCAGGTAGAAATATCCGCCGTCAATAAAAAACCATCCAGACTCAATTCCAGCGGCGATCCGCGGACCTCGCCACACGCTCAGAGGCAGGTCACAGTGTGTGTAGTCGGCAATACGTAACCTCGCCACACGCTCAGAGGCAGGTCGAGCTCACGGTGTGGAGTGGGCAATACGTAACCTCGCCACACGTTCAGAGGCAGGTCACTGTGTGTGTAGTCGGCAATACGTAACCTCGCCACACGTTCAGAGGCAGGTCACTGTGTGTGGAGTGGGCAATACGTAACCTCGCCACACGCTCAGAGGCAGGTCACTGTGTGTGGAGTCGGCAATACGTAACCTCGCCACACGCTCAGAGGCAGGTCACTGTGTGGGGAGTCGGCAATACGTAACCTGCCACACGCTCAGAGGCAGGTCACGGTGTGTGGAGTCGGCAATACGTTACCTCGCCACACGCTCAGAGGCAGGTCACTGTGAGTGGAGTCGGCAATACGTTACCTCGCCACACGCTCAGAGGCAGGTCACGGTGTGTAGAGTCGGCAATACGTAACCTCGCCACACGCTCAGAGGCAGGTCACTGTGAGTGGAGTCGGCAACACGTAACCTCGCCACACGCTCAGAGGCAGGTCACTGTGTGTGGAGTCTGCAATACGTAACCTCGCCACACGCTCAGAGGCAGGTCACAGTGTGTGTAGTCGGCAATACGTAACCTCGCCACACGCTCAGAGGCAGGTCACTGTGAGTGGAGTGGGCAATACGTAACCTCGCCACACGCTCAGAGGCAGGTCACAGTGAGTGGAGTCGGCAATACGTAACCTGCCACACGCTCAGAGGCAGGTCACAGTGTGTGTAGTCGGCAATACGTAACCTCGCCACACGCTCAGAGGCAGGTCACTGTGTGTGGAGTCTGCAATACGTAACCTCGCCACACGCTCAGAGGCAGGTCACAGTGTGTGTAGTCGGCAATACGTAACCTCGCCACACGCTCAGAGGCAGGTCACTGTGAGTGGAGTGGGCAATACGTAACCTCGCCACACGCTCAGAGGCAGGTCACAGTGAGTGGAGTCGGCAATACGTAACCTGCCACACGCTCAGAGGCAGGTCACAGTGTGTGTAGTCGGCAATACGTAACCTCGCCACACGCTCAGAGGCAGGTCACTGTGAGTGGAGTCTGCAATACGTAACCTTGCCACACGCTCAGAGGCAGGTCACTGTGAGTGGAGTCGGCAATACGTAACCTCGCCACACACTCAGAGGCAGGTCACTGTGAGTGGAGTCGGCAATATGTAACCTCGCCACACGCTCAGAGGCAGGTCACTGTGTGTAGAGTCGGCAACACGTAACCTCGCCACACGCTAAGAGGCAGGTCACAGTATGTGGAGTCGGCAATTCGTAACCTCGCCACACGCTCAGAGGCAGGTCGAGTCGGCAATACGTAACCTCACCACACGCTCAGAGGCAGGTCACTGTGTGTGTAGTCGGCAATACGTAACCTCGCCACACGCTCAGAGGCAGGTCACAGTGTGTGTAGTCGGCAATACGTAACCTCGCCACACGCTCAGAGGCAGGTCACAGTGTGTGTAGTCGGCAATACGTAACCTCGCCACACGCTCAGAGGCAGGTCACAGTGAGAGGAGTCGGCAATACGTAACCTCGCAACACGCTCAGAGGCAGGTCACTGTGAGTGGAGTCGGCAATACGTAACCTCGCCACACGCTCAGAGGCAGGTCACTGTGTGTGTAGTCGGCAATACGTAACCTCGCCACACCCTCAGAGGCAGGTCACAGTGTGTGGAGTCTGCAATACGTAACCTCTATCTTTTTTACCTCTGTTTTTCTATCAGCGAGCCTTGAAGATGGCGTCAATGCGTACACTGCCGGTACAGTCGCCTCTCTGTCAGTGCACATGAATATAACAACAACAACAACAACAACAACAGAAGGACGCCAGCTCGGTACACGAGGACTGTAACGGTCACGTGACCGGGAACGAGACTTGGCCGGCGTCCAGGAGAGAACAGACGCAGCTGGCGCGGCGTCTCAGTCTCAGCGTCTCTCTCTCCTCACAGTGTGAGGGGAGTCAGTACACACCCACTGATATACACACCCACTGATATACACACCCACTGATATACACACCCACTGATATACACACCCACTGATATACACACCCACTGATATACACACCCACTGATATACACACCCACTGATATACACACCCACTGATAGACACACCCACTGATATACACACCGACTGATATACACACCCACTGATAGACACACCCACTGATATACACACCCACTGATATACACACCCACTGATATACACACCCACTGATATACACACCCACTGATATACACACCCACTGATATACACACCCAATGATATACACACCCACTGATATACACACCCACTGATATACACACCCACTGATATACACACCCACTGATATACACACCCACTGATATACACACCCACTGATATACACACCCACTGATATACACACCCACTGATATACACACCCACTGATATACACACCCACTGATATACACACCCACTGATAGACACACCCACTGATATACAGACCCACTGATATACACACCCACTGATATACACACCCACTGATATACACACCCACTGATATACACACCCACTGATATACACACCCACTGATATACACACCCACTGATATACACACCCACTGATATACACACCCACTGATATACACACCCACTGATATACACACCCACTGATATACACACCCACTGATATACACACCCACTGATATACACACCCACTGATATACACACCCACTGATATACACACCCACTGATATACACACCCACTGATATACACACCCACTGATATACACACCCACTGATATACACACCCACTGATAGACACTGCCGCCAAGACTACCACCAGTCAGTACAGAGCCCTACACACCCACTGATATACACTGCCGCAAAGACTACCACCAGTCAGTTCAGAGTCCTACACACCCACTGATATACACTGCCGCAAAGACTACCACCAGTCAGTTCAGAGTCCTACACACCCACTGATATACACTGCCGCCAAGACTACCACCAGTCAGTTCAGAGTCCTACACACCCACTGATATACACTGCCGCCAAGACTACCACCAGTCAGTTCAGAGTCCTACACACCCACTGATATACACTGCCGCCAAGACTACCACCAGTCAGTTCAGAGTCCTACACACCCACTGATATACACTGCCGCCAAGACTACCACCAGTCAGTTCAGAGTCCTACACACCCACTGATATACACTGCCGCCAAGACTACCACCAGTCAGTTCAGAGTCCTACACACCCACTGATATACACTGCCGCCAAGACTACCACCAGTCAGTTCAGAGTCCTACACACCCACTGATATACACTGCCGGAAAGACTACCACCAGTCAGTTCAGAGTCCTACACACCCACTGATATACACTGCCGCCAAGACTACCACCAGTCAGTTCAGAGTCCTACACACCCACTGATATACACTGCCGCCAAGACTACCACCAGTCAGTTCAGAGTCCTACACACCCACTGATATACACACCCACTGATATACACTGCCGCAAAGATCATGAACGACCAGAGTCTCTCCTCACCGTGTGCGCGAACTACCACCGAGTCAGTGGCTCAGGGTCCTTGTACTACGGTACTAACTGATATACACTGCCGCAAAGATCATGAACGAGTTTCAAGTCGCCTCTCCCCTTCACCACTATATCTTCTTCCCCTCCCATCCTTTCCATCTCCCTCTTCTTAAACCTCGCTATCCCCTACTATCTGTCTCTCCTCCCTATTCCCCTCTTTCTCTCTCCCCCCCCCTCCTCTCTCCCCTTCCCCACCCCTCCCTTCTCCCCCTGCCTCTTCAGTCTGTCTTTCCCTCCCGCTCTCTCCCTCTCTTTCTCTCTCCCTCCCTCTCTTTTTCCCTCTCTCTGTCTGTCTTTCTCTCCCCCCTCTCCCCCTCTCTCCCCCCTCCTTCTGTCTCTCGTCTCTTTGTCTCCCTCCCACTCTCTCTCCCTCCCTCTCCCCATCCCCACCCCTCCCTTCTCCTCCTGCCTCTTCTGTCTCTGTCGTTCCCTCCCTCTCTCTCTATCTCTCTCTGTCTCTGTCTGTCTCTCTCTGTCTCTGTCTCTGTCTGTCTCTCTGTCTCTGTTTCTGTCTGTCTCTCTCTGTCCCTCACTCCATCTCTGTCTCTCTCTGTCTCTCTCTCTCTGTCTGTCTCTGTCTGTCTCTCTCTGTCTCTTTCCCGTTCTGTCTCTCTGTCTCTGTCTGTCTCTCTCTCCCTGTCTCGCTCTGTCTCTGTCTGTCTGTCTCTCTCTCTCTCTGTCTCTGTCTGTCTGTCTCTGTCTGTCTGTCTGTCTGTGTCTGTCTCTCTGTCTCTCTCTCCCTCTCTCTCTGTCTCTCTCTCTCTCTCTCTGTCTCTCTCTGTCTCTCTCTGTCTCTTTCCCGTTCTGTCTGTCTCTGTCTCTCTCTGTCTGTCTGTGTCTGTCTCTGTCTCTCTGTCTCTCTGTCTCTCTCTCTCTCTCTCCCTCTCTGTCTCTGTCTGTTTCTGTCTCTCTCTGTCTGTCTCTCTATCTCTCTCTCTCCTTCTCTCTCTCTCTCTCTCTCTCTCCCTCTCTCTCTCTCTCTCTCCCCGTCTCTGTCTCACGTGAGATCCTGTATGAGGAGTGCCTGTCACAATGTTAACTCCGGTTTCCTGCCCTTCACCACAAAGTCCGGGAAAGACCTCTTTAACACTCTCACAACACAGGACTTAATACTACACTCTCATAGCACAGGCGTCCTTGTGGCAAGGTCTCTACAACTCACAAGGCACATACCTCACACTCACACTGACAGACAGAGCGATATGACTAACCCTGTAATATACAACCTGATAAATCTCTATGGGCTTGACATGGGCCCAGATAATCACATGTAGGTACCATGACAGATATCAAGTTCCTCGACTAAAATCACGATGGCTTCTTTTCTGTCTCCAGTTGTTTTATGTTTGATCTTACATCTGGCCGACCATGACAGGTCATTTCCAGACTTCCTCAAGGTCCAGTTTTCCTCTCGGCCTTTACTCACAGGGAACTGTGAGATGGTCGTTGTATATCTTGTTTGTTTGTTTGGGTAGTTTAACGTCCAATTTATTGTATATCAGTAAGTATCACCAACTGCTGGGGGTGAGCGAGAAGCTGACTGCAGCGACACCCGAACCAGCAGTCTTGGGGTTATGAGTCCAATGCTTTAATTCCCAAACTCTAGTTGGGGGTTGAGTGCTTTGCATCTAGAAGACAATGTGGACGTTCTGATTTAGGACACTTAAAGTCTGATGACCAAAGCTAGGTGTCCAAAGATTATGCCTATTGATTGATAAGGTACGGAGTAATGTTATCTTTCCTGAATTAAATGGTTGTAACTGCACTACCCTAAAATATCTGTGCAAAGCTTTAAACATAACACAATCTGTCACAAAACTCATTTCTACAAAGCCTATCACCTAACCTTGGCCAGGACCAATACGAAATCCACAGTCTGCTGTGCAAAAGTTGTTCTATAACAGCAGACATCTTTCTGAGTTGTCATTTCCAGTCTGTAATGATGACTGTTGTTTAAAGACACATAAACTGAACCTAGTTTCTAACACCAGGCACTCTCTGAAGCTAATGTACTGAGAAGGACGGCGGATGTGTGTCGGGTGAGCGCCGACAGGTGGTGAATGTCACACTTACTGGACGAGCGGGCCTCTGAAGTGACGCTTCACCGTCACAGCGGAATAATCGTTAAATCAGGAGCGTCATTGATGAGAGAAGGTGAAGACTGAGTACATCCACCTCTAAGTACCCCCTCATAACGCCCCACATACTCCATACTCCACAGAAGACTGTACACCCACCTGGACTGTGACGGCTCTAAGTACCCCCTCATAACGCCCCACATACTCCACACTCCACAGAAGACTGTACACCCACCTGGACTGTGACGGCTCTAAGTACCCCCTCATAACGCCCCACATACTCCACACTCCACAGAAGACTGTACACCCACCTGGGTTGTGACGGCTCTAAGTACCCCCTCATAACGCCCCACATACTCCATACTCCACAGAAGACTGTACACCCACCTGGACTGTGACGGCTCTAAGTACCCCCTCATAACGCCCCACATACTCCACAGAAGACTGTACATCCACCTGGACTGTGACGGCTCTAAGTACCCCCTCATAACGCCCCACATACTCCATACTCCACAGAAGACTGTACACCCACCTGGACTGTGACGGCTCTAAGTACCCCCTCATAAAGCCCCACATACTCCATACTCCACAGAAGACTGTACACCCACCTGGGTTGTGACGGCTCTAAGTACCCCCTCATAACGCCCCACATACTCCATACTCCACAGAAGACTGTACACCCACCTGGACTGTGACGGCTCTAAGTACCCCCTCATAACGCCCCACATACTCCATACTCCACAGAAGACTGTACACCCACCTGGACTGTGACGGCTCTAAGTACCCCCTCATAACGCCCCACATACTCCATACTCCACAGAAGACTGTACACCCACCTGGACTGTGACGGCTCTAAGTACCCCCTCATAACGCCCCACATACTCCATACTCCACAGAAGACTGTACATCCACCTGGACTGTGACGGCTCTAAGTACCCCCTCATAACGCCCCACATACTCCACAGAAGACGGTACACCCACCTGGACTGTGACGGCTCTAAGTACCCCCTCATAACGCCCCACATACTCCACAGAAGACTGTACACCCACCTGGACTATGACGGCCCTAAGTACCCCCTCATAACGCCCCACATACTCCATACTCCACAGAAGACTGTACACCCACCTGGACTGTGACGGCTCTAAGTACCCCCTCATAACGCCCCACATACTCCATACTCCACAGAAGACTGTACATCCACCTGGACTGTGACGGCTCTAAGTACCCCCTCATAACGCCCCACATACTCCATACTCCACAGAAGACTGTACACCCACCTGGACTGTGACGGCTCTAAGTACCCCCTCATAACGCCCCACATACTCCACAGAAGACTGTACATCCACCTGGACTGTGACGGCTCTAAGTACCCCCTCATAACGCCCCACATACTCCATACTCCACAGAAGACTGTACACCCACCTGGACTGTGACGGCTCTAAGTACCCCCTCATAACGCCCCACATACTCCACAGAAGACTGTACATCCACCTGGACTGTGACGGCTCTAAGTACCCCCTCATAACGCCCCACATACTCCATACTCCACAGAAGACTGTACATCCACCTGGACTGTGACGGCTCTAAGTACCCCCTCATAACGCCCCACATACTCCATACTCCACAGAAGACTGTACACCCACCTGGACTGTGACGGCTCTAAGTACCCCCTCATAACGCCCCACATACTCCATACTCCACAGAAGACTGTACACCCACCTGGACTGTGATGGCTCTAAGTACCCCCTCATAACGCCCCACATACTCCACAGAAGACTGTACACCCACCTGGACTGTGACGGCTCTAAGTACCCCCTCATAACGCCCCACATACTCCATACTCCACAGAAGACTGTACATCCACCTGGACTGTGACGGCTCTAAGTACCCCCTCATAACGCCCCACATACTCCATACTCCACAGAAGACTGTACACCCCCCTGGACTGTGACGGCACTAAGTACCCCCTCATAACGCCCCACATACTCCACAGAAGACTGTACATCCACCTGGACTGTGACGGCTCTAAGTACCCCCTCATAACGCCCCACATACTCCATACTCCACAGAAGACTGTACATCCACCTGGACTGTGACGGCTCTAAGTACCCCCTCATAACGCCCCACATACTCCATACTCCACAGAAGACTGTACATCCACCTGGACTGTGACGGCTCTAAGTACCCCCTCATAACGCCCCACATACTCAACAGAAGACTGTACACCCACCTGGACTGTGACGGCTCTAAGTACCCCCTCATAACGCCCCACATACTCCATACTCCACAGAAGACTGTACATCCACCTGGACTGTGACGGCTCTAAGTACCCCCTCATAACGCCCCACATACTCCATACTCCACAGAAGACTGTACATCCACCTGGACTGTGACGGCTCTAAGTACCCCCTCATAACGCCCCACATACTCCATACTCCACAGAAGACTGTACATCCACCTGGACTGTGACGGCTCTAAGTACCCCCTCATAACGCCCCACATACTCCATACTCCACAGAAGACTGTACACCCACCTGGACTGTGACGGCTCTAAGTACCCCCTCATAACGCCCCACATACTCCACAGAAGACTGTACATCCACCTGGACTGTGACGGCTCTAAGTACCCCCTCATAACGCCCCACATACTCCACAGAAGACTGTACACCCACCTGGACTGTGACGGCTCTAAGTACCCCCTCATAACGCCCCACATACTCCATACTCCACAGAAGACTGTACATCCACCTGGACTGTGACGGCTCTAAGTACCCCCTCATAACGCCCCACATACTCCATACTCCACAGAAGACTGTACACCCACCTGGACTGTGACGGCTCTAAGTACCCCCTCATAACGCCCCACATACTCCATACTCCACAGAAGACTGTACATCCACCTGGACTGTGACGGCTCTAAGTACCCCCTCATAACGCCCCACATACTCCATACTCCACAGAAGACTGTACACCCACCTGGACTGTGACGGCTCTAAGTACCCCCTCATAACGCCCCACATACTCCACAGAAGACTGTACACCCACCTGGACTGTGACGGCTCTAAGTACCCCCTCATAACGCCCCACATACTCCACAGAAGACTGTACATCCACCTGGACTGTGACGGCTCTAAGTACCCCCTCATAACGCCCCACATACTCCATACTCCACAGAAGACTGTACACCCACCTGGACTGTGACGGCTCTAAGTACCCCCTCATAACGCCCCACATACTCCACAGAAGACTGTACACCCACCTGGACTGTGACGGCTCTAAGTACCCCCTCATAACGCCCCACATACTCCATACTCCACAGAAGACTGTACATCCACCTGGACTGTGACGGCTCTAAGTACCCCCTCATAACGCCCCACATACTCCATACTCCACAGAAGACTGTACACCCACCTGGACTGTGATGGCTCTAAGTACCCCCTCATAACGCCCCACATACTCCATACTCCACAGAAGACTGTACATCCACCTGGACTGTGACGGCTCTAAGTACCCCCTCATAACGCCCCACATACTCCATACTCCACAGAAGACTGTACACCCACCTGGACTGTGACGGCTCTAAGTACCCCCTCATAACGCCCCACATACTCCACAGAAGACTGTACACCCACCTGGACTGTGACGGCTCTAAGTACCCCCTCATAACGCCCCACATACTCCATACTCCACAGAAGACTGTACATCCACCTGGACTGTGACGGCTCTAAGTACCCCCTCATAACGCCCCACATACTCCATACTCCACAGAAGACTGTACACCCACCTGGACTGTGACGGCTCTAAGTACCCCCTCATAACGCCCCACATACTCCACAGAAGACGGTACACCCACCTGGACTGTGACGGCTCTAAGTACCCCCTCATAACGCCCCACATACTCCATACTCCACAGAAGACTGTACATCCACCTGGACTGTGACGGCTCTAAGTACCCCCTCATAACGCCCCACATACTCCATACTCCACAGAAGACTGTACACCCACCTGGACTGTGACGGCTCTAAGTACCCCCTCATAACGCCCCACATACTCCATACTCCACAGAAGACTGTACATCCACCTGGACTGTGACGGCTCTAAGTACCCCCTCATAACGCCCCACATACTCCATACTCCACAGAAGACTGTACACCCACCTGGACTGTGACGGCTCTAAGTACCCCCTCATAACGCCCCACATACTCCATACTCCACAGAAGACTGTACATCCACCTCTAAGTACCCCCTCATAACGCCCCACATACTCCACAGAAGACTGTACACCCACCTGGACTGTGACGGCTCTAAGTACCCCCTCATAACGCCCCACATACTCCATACTCCACAGAAGACTGTACACCCACCTGGACTGTGACGGCTCTAAGTACCCCCTCATAACGCCCCACATACTCCACAGAAGACTGTACACCCACCTGGACTGTGACGGCTCTAAGTACCCCCTCATAACGCCCCACATACTCCATACTCCACAGAAGACTGTACACCCACCTGGACTGTGACGGCTCTAAGTACCCCCTCATAACGCCCCACATACTCCACAGAAGACTGTACACCCACCTGGACTGTGACGGCTCTAAGTACCCCCTCATAACGCCCCACATACTCCATACTCCACAGAAGACTGTACATCCACCTGGACTGTGACGGCTCTAAGTACCCCCTCATAACGCCCCACATACTCCATACTCCACAGAAGACTGTACACCCACCTGGACTGTGACGGCTCTAAGTACCCCCTCATAACGCCCCACATACTCCATACTCCACAGAAGACTGTACATCCACCTGGACTGTGACGGCTCTAAGTACCCCCTCATAACGCCCCACATACTCCACAGAAGACTGTACACCCACCTGGACTGTGACGGCTCTAAGTACCCCCTCATAACGCCCCACATACTCCATACTCCACAGAAGACTGTACACCCACCTGGACTGTGACGGCTCTAAGTACCCCCTCATAACGCCCCACATACTCCACATACATGCATGTGTTTCCCCACCCGCTCTTGTGTATGTAAATAGAATCACATGAACGTGAATCCTTTGTATCCCACTCTTGGATAAAAAATGTCTGAAAGACTCACTAAATACTGCCGTGATGATTAGCTGACGAAATGGGAGCTGTTCACTTTAAATCCTTTCCTATGATGGAAAATGTGCGTTCAGTACTTCTCAAAATTACAATGGAAATGATTCTCTAAAGAGTGATAGCCAGTGATGTGGTTGTCGCAGAAAATACAAAACGACCTTAGAATGCACAATGCCGCGCCCAAACTCTACAGGGTATACGATAATATACTCTATTCGTCAAAAGTACCTCAGAGTTTCTTAGTAGTAAATGAGAATTCGGATATTATATAGTGGGGTAAAAATAAAAGTTCAAGTATGATCGTGCAAATCACAAGCTGCAGGATGCAGGAAGGTGTCAAGAGAGGACAAGATGGACGATACGCACCGTGAAGTTAGACCAGCAGGAAACTAGACTCTACGCCAGCCGTGTCGTGTCGCCGCAGCGATCCTGACGGTCCGACATGGCTTCTGACATGGCTTCTGACATGGCTTCTGACATGGCTTCTGACATGGCTTCTGACATGGCTACTGACATGGCTTCTGACATGGCTACTGACATGGCTACTGACATGGCTTCTGACATGGCTTCTGACATGGCTACTGACATGGCTTCTGACATGGCTTCTGACATGGCTTCCAACATGGCTTCTGACATGGCTTCTGACATGGCTACTGACATGGCTTCTGACATGGCTACTGACATGGCTACTGACATGGCTTCCAACATGGCTTCTGACATGGCTACTGACATGGCTTCCAACATGGCTTCTGACATGGCTTCTGACATGGCTTCCAACATGGCTTCTGACATGGCTTCCAACATGGCTTCCAAAATGGAGCCAATATGTCTTCTAAAATGGCTTTCAATATGGTTCAATATGAGCTTAGTTTTGAATATAGCTCCTTATATGGCTACGAATATGAACTCCAATTATGGCTTCAATATGGCTTCCATTGTTGATTTCAATATAAACTCCAATATGGTTTCCAAAATGGCCTCCAATATGGCTTCCAATATTTCGCAAATATGGCTCACAATATGGCTCCAATATAACCTCCAATATGATTTCAAATATGGCCTCCAATATTGGTTCCAATATTGCTTAAATATGGCTTCAATATTTCTCCAATATCTCCCAAATATGGCCTCCAATATGGCTTTCAATATTTCTCCAATATGGCCTCCAATATGGCTTCCAGCGTGTGAGAACGTGCGTTCGTGGAGATGCAAATCACGAAAATGCCGAAGTCGTGACAAATATAACAAATACAGAAGCAGCCCCGTCCCCCCCCCCCCCCCCACCCGCTCACCGCGCTCCCCCGCTCCCCCCGCTCAGCGTACCTGACATTAGAGAGGCGGGGATCGTGTACATAACATATCCGTGATGACTGACGAGTCAGAACATGGAGAGACAGGCAGTTAATTCACATAAAACACCAGCCTGGACTGTTTACTGCACGGATACTTACAGAGATTACATTACATTATGGACATTAGCCTCATTTTGATATACGACCTATTTATCCCCCATGTTCATACATTCAGTTTATTACTATTGCATTGCTCTTTTTCTGCGTGGTTATAGGTTTAGATTGTTCCTGGTAATGTTAAAATGACCGCCATCCCATGTCAACTATAAACGCGTGTGTACGTGTTTCCATAACATCAAATATGACAATAGCTCATAAATGGGTATATAAGTAGGCAATCAATACTCCAACAATCTCTTTATGTTGTTAGAGCGTGCTTGCCTAAAAGTTAGAGTAAAAACCAGCAAACCAGTAAATAAAAGTGATCACATAGACCTCCAGGTTACTGCAAAAAACTCTCCCTTCACTATCTGCGTGTTATTCATTGTGATATTGTGAACAGAGCAGAGGGCCAGTGTGTCAGAGGCATGTCCAGCTGACCATGACCAATCAGTAGAGACTGAAATACCTCAAGATCCACTGGTGCTTGATATGTTTGTATCCCAGACTCAGGCAGTTGCAGAAATGACGAGTCAACTGGGTGCAAGTGGGTTACAGCAACTGGCCCATATACTGAAAACATTTATCTAAAAACTTTAATTTGTTATTCATTAATAATTCCATGCTCATTCCTCAATGATGAACATACAATTTGCTCCTAGTCATCTAGATACACCATGATAGTTTGGAACAACAATGTTAAATCACTTACAGGCATTTACCAAAAAAAAGGTTGCCCTTGAGACGACGTCAGGTTCAATAAAATAAAAGGAAATACTTTTCATGTGGAATTTGCTGGCTCAGAAAAGCGCAAACTACTATTTTATAGGTGAGAATGAGACTAGATTACTATATTCTTTGCATTACAAAAAGAAAATTGGTTTAGTGAAAATGAGTAGAGAAAAGGCGCCATCTCTACACTGGGAGGTGAACTGTATCTGTCGTACACAGACGTGGCCCGAGAGTCAGTCTGGTGTTTTTAGAGGAGAGTGGGACGCCAGACCCATATTTCACAGACCTCAGGAGAACAAGTGGGCAACGTTTTATAGACCACAGTACAGCGATACAGCACCAATACACAAAGATACAGCTATAGACCACGGTACAGCAATACAGCACTAATACACAAAGATACAGCTATAGACCGTACAGCGATACAAAACCAATACACAAAGATACAGCTATAGACCACGGTACAGCGATACAGCACTAATACACAAAGACACAGCTATAGACCGTACAGCGATACAGCACCAATACACAAAGATACAGCTATAGACCACAGTACAGCGATACAGCACTAATACACAAAGATACAGGGAAGGGAGGGAAGGGAAGGCCAGGGAAGGAGGGAAGGGCAGGGAAGGGCAGGGAAGGCAGGGAAGGGCAGGGAGCAGCTAAACAAGTGGAGGAATAAGAAGAGAGGAGAAAACCGACAAAGAGAGGAATTGAGGGAAGGAGGACAAGAAGAAAACACATAATGAGGAAGGATAAGAGGGCAGGAGAAAGGGGAGGGATAGCAGGAGGAGGAGGAGGAGGGAGGAGGGGGAGGAGGAGGGTGGAGGGGAGGATGGGGAGGAGGGGGAGGAGGAGGGGGAGGAGGAGAAGGAGAAGGAGGAGGGGAGGATGGGGAGGAGGGGGAGGAGGGGGAGGAGGAGGGGGAGGAGGAGGAGGGGGAGGAGGAGGAGGGGGAGGAGGAGGAGGGGGAGGAGGGGGAGGAGGAGGGAGGAGGGGAGGATGGGGAGGAGGGGGAGGGGAGGAGGAGGAGGAGGGGGAGGAGGGGGGAGGAGGAGGGGGAGGAGGAGGAGGAGGGAGGAGGGGAGGAGGGGGAGGAGGGGGAGGAGGGGGAGGAGGGGGAGGAGGAGGGGGAGGAGGAGGAGGAGAAGGAGGAAGGGAGGAGGGGGAGGAGGGGGAGGAGGAGGGGGAGAAGGAGGAGGAGGAGGGGGAGGAGGGGGAGGAGGAGGCGGAGGCGGAGGCGGAGGCGTAGGAGGAGGAGGAGGGGGAGGAGGAGGAGGGGGAGGAGGAGGAGGGGGAGGAAGGGGAGGAGGAGGGGGAGGAGGGGGAGGAGGAGGAGGAGCGAGGAGGAGGAGGAGGAGCGAGAAGAAGGAGGGGGAGGAGGAGGAGAGGGAGGGGAGGAGGAGGATGAGAAGGGGGCATACGGTTCCTCCAGCTAGACCCCGTACTCAGACATGTGTCAGGGTATTTAGCATATTCATTAAACAGGATTTATATTGCGGATTGCGACTTACACCAGTCCACCCTCAGGCAGTGACTGCGCAATGCCTTCTCGGTGGCGGGGAGAGACGCAGAGCGAGTCACGGCGTCCCACTGGCGTCAATCCCGGCGTTCTTACCACCTGTTTGAGAGGGGGCGACCACGTACACGGTATAGGCCACGCATTGGGAACGTATCTGTCCGTACAGCATTCACGTTCTGTTACGCTCCTTAACGTTCTTTAACGTCTCTCAACGTTCCTCTACGCATTACCTTAACATCCGTTTACGCATTCAAGAGAAAAGTTTAAATTCTTTAAAGCTGACACTGCGTATTTTCCACGAACTGTTCACGTTCTTTCACGCTTTCCGACTTTCTTTTACGTTACTGCGTTTTTTGGCGTTTTACGACGTATTTTTAAAATAGGTAGATGAATGTAGACTTGTGAACACGTTTCTTTACGCCACTGTGACTGGGGACATGAGGCAGGGCGGGTGAGTTACGGGTCGGGCCGGGCCGGGCTGATCTCGGAGATTAATCGGGCTTAGCTCGGCCTAATCCCACCCTGTGTGTGTGTTATCTAGAGACTAGTCGTACGAGACACGGACAAGGTAAACCCCCGTAACAAGATGGGAAGGCGGATCTCCATAGGGAACCAAAGTGAACCCGTGGTTTACAAAATACTATTTCCGGGTATAGGCGCTCAGTACTTTGACTATGTAGGTTCAAGATTATATGTCTCATTCACCAATCTTTTAGATCCAAATTTTTAATAAACTTAACAACTGTCATCGTAGTTTTGAAACAAAGTTATTCAGAGACGATAGTTATAAACTCCACCTCAAAAGTAACAAACGAGACCAAAAACATAAGTCTAGCCTCAAACCCCCATAGCTTTAGCACTAAGCCTCGTTCTTACTGGCCACCGGAAATGGTGTTTTGTAGGTGGCCTCTGTGGTTTCAGCGGGTTCACCTATTATTCATGCCTTATATCTACAGATTAAAGCCCATCTTTTTACGGCACATGTCTATCTTTATACTGTACATGTCTATCTTTACACGGTACATGTCTATCTTTACACGCTACATGTCTATCTTTATACGGTACATGTCTATCTTTATACGGTACATGTCTATCTTTATATGGTACATGTCTATCTTTATACAGTACATGTCTATCTTTATACGCTACATGTCTATCTTTATACGGTACATGTCCATGAATCTATATTCAAGTTCACCTTTATTGAATAGTCCTTCTTTGTATCACGTTTTCTTCATAGTGTATGCTTTATATCCTCATATTCGTGTTGTATCTATATTGTATCTGCCTCTTATTTCAGATTGAACTTTCTACTGTACATGTATATGAATAATGTTTCACGTTAACCTTTATTGAATGCATCTCTTTATTCATGTTCATATTCTACGTACATGCATATGCTTTTTATCTTCATATATACGGGTTTATCTATAATGTACATGATTCTAACCTTCATATTTAAATCTGTATATGGCTTTTACCTTTATATCACGATTCATATTCATATCGTGTGTAATCTACCAGTATATTCAAGCCTACATGTATATTTCTTGTTATATGCCTTACTGATGTTCATGCTGTGGTTAGTTTCTGTCCTGTATGCATGACATCTTCATATTCAGGTTCATCTTTGTGTTTTATTGTGGTGCAGATTCATGTGTGTAGGAATAGTTTGTTTGGGTAGGGATAGACTTACCATGTTATCTACATCAAAACACTGGCAGAATCTCAGAGCTGTAAAAGAGCTGTAAACGATTTTGTAACATATCATTTATATGCAAGCACTTCCATACTATTAGACAGATACATATCATGCCATCTATATAAAAGAATTTCTAGTATGTGTAAGACATATATGGCATGATCTATCGTCATATGAAATATTGTAGAAATATATCATGCTATATATACGCAATAAATGGCGAAATATTCGGGAATTTTACGGTATCTATATCGTCATACAGTCTATATCGTCATACAGGGTTTACGGTACACGTCTGTATATTGACTGAGGCTATACGGTGTGTGTGGCGTATGATAGTAACAGGGTTTACGGTACACGTCTGTATATTGACTGAGGCTATACGGTGTGTGCGGCGTATGATAGTAACAGGGTTTACGGTACACGTCTGTATATTGACTGAGGCTATACGGTGTGTGCGGCGTATGATAGTAACAGGGTTTACGGTACACGTCTGTATATTGACTGAGGCTATACGGTGTGTGCGGCGTATGATAGTAACAGGGTTTACGGTACACGTCTGTATATTGACTGAGGCTATACGGTGTGTGCGGCGTATGATAGTAACAGGGTTTACAGTACACGTCTGTATATTGACTGAGGCTATACGGTGTGTGCGGCGTATGATAGTAACAGGGTTTACGGTACACGTCTGTATATTGACTGAGGCTATACGGTGTGTGCGGCGTATGATAGTAACAGGGTTTACGGTACACGTCTGTATATTGACTGAGGCTATACGGTGTGTGCGGAGTATGATAGTAACAGGGTTTACGGTACACGTCTGTATATTGACTGAGGCTATACGGTGTGTGCGGAGTATGATAGTAACAGGGTTTACGGTACACGTCTGTATATTGACTGAGGCTATACGGTGTGTGCGGCGTATGATAGTAACAGGGTTTACGGTACACGTCTGTATATTGACTGAGGCTATACGGTGTGTGCGGCGTATGATAGTAACAGGGTTTACGGTACACGTCTGTATATTGACTGAGGCTATACGGTGTGTGCGGCGTATGATAGTAACAGGGTTTACGGTACACGTCTGTATATTGACTGAGGCTATACGGTGTGTGCGGCGTATGATACTAACAGGGTTTACGGTATGATGGGGCCCGGAAGGCTTAGTGCTCCTGGGTCGATAGCTGACTCTCTGGAGGCACTGCACGAGTATGGGGCGCCGTCTGTCACTTCACCAGTCAGTACACATGTTTTATCTCACCCATGGTATTTCTGTCCCATAGGCTTAACATTGGGAAGTTCTTCTCCATGTCCCTACAGGTATTGCTGTCAGTGGTCTGTATCCTGTGTACCATCCATTGTTTTAGTGAGTACAGTGGTGAGATAAATACAGAAAGCAACTCGTTTTGGTCAAAATACTGAATGGGAATGTTACAAATGGCGCCCCATATGGGAATGTGACAAACGGCACCCCACATGAGAATGTGACAAAGGGCGCCCCATATGGGAATGTGACAAACCGCACCCCATATGGGAAGGTGACAAACGGTGCCCCATATGGGAAGGTGACAAACGGTGCCCCATATGGGAAGGTGACAAACGGTGCCCCATATGGGAAGGTGACAAACGGCGCCCCATATGGGAAGGTGACAAACGGCGCCCCATATGGGAATATGACAAACGGCGCCCCATATGGGAATGTGACAAACCGCACCCCATATGGGAAGGTGACAAACGGCACCCCATATGGGAATATGACAAAGGGCGCCCCATATGGGAATATGACAAAGGGTGTCCCATATTAGAACGTGACAAAGGGCGCCCCATAGTGGAGAGGGTGGAGGGGGAGTTGCAGCGGTTGAGGAGAAGTCTCACCAGCTCTATAATCTGTATTCTCCTCCTGAAGTGACTGTGCACACATTCAGGCTACAGCTTTATCATCCATCTATACAAAGTCCCCATTCAGAATGTATATCGCCCAATGTACATACATACATATCTGTCTAAATGCAACTATTTCTAGAATACGTAGGGGATTTACACTAGATATATCGTCCTACGAAGGAGCATCTACATTCTGTGTAGAATGTGCCAATCTAAAGTCTGTATGAAATGTTCAAAATACATATCTCTAGTATCATTCATATAGATGTAAATAAAAATAGTTTTCTGTTTTAAAAGTTCCACCATATAAAAAAGTAAACCACTTCCTAGTGTTTAAAATCTGTCATGAACATCAACCCTAGTATACGGATTCAAATCCATTGTATACGGACTGAAAGCCATTGGATACGGGAAAATAGTCCCTTTAGGCTATAGAGTATAAATATAGTCCCTATTGATATACACTTTAATATGGCAGTTCCTGCGTTTAATTTACTCGAGAAGATGGATAATAAATACAATAAGCGATGGTGTTCTGGGGGCGCGATGATGTACAATCAGGACTGTGAGGAGTTTGAGAATTACTGAGTTTTACTCGTGGTTAAATCTCGGTGAGGGTTCCGTGCCTGGAGACGGGCAGCGGCCGGTCGCCATTCCGGGTAACACTAATCCCATTCCGATAATCCTCAGGTCATGACCTTGGGCGGCCAAATCTAATCTACTCGTCCTTGTACAATGAGGTGCCTGACATTCAAATTCTAAAGGCACTCAATACAGGTTTCATGTGAGGTTCTTTTAGTACTCTTTTAGTACTCTGTACAGTCGTTATTTCTCAAAGTAATTGTTATGTGCGTGAAATACAGACTCTTGTGTGTAATGAGGAACTACTTTCTGATATCATATAGGTAACCAGGGACTATTTTCAGATGCCCCGATGTCATAGCGATTCTATATCCACACAATGTGGGGTTTTATGGTAAACTAGGGAATTACTTTCAGATGTCCTGGTTGACTGTATCAATACGCCCTCGTGTAGTACCGCGTAGTGATATTGATCTGTTAATTGTCGCTCAATACGTTGATATATCTACAAAGGATTTAGATCGTTAAATCCGCGTGATTCACACAGGATTTAGATCGTTAAATCCGCGTGATTCACACAGGATTTAGATCATTAAATCCTCGTGATTTACACAGGATTTAGATCATTAAATCCGCGTGATTTACACAGGATTTAGATCGTTATATCAGCGCGATTTACACAGGATTTAGATCATTAAATCCGCGTGATTTACACAGGATTTAGATCATTAAATCCGCGTGATTTACACAGGATTTAGATCGTTAAATCCACGTGATTCACATAGGATTTAGATCGTTAAATCCGCGTGATTCACACAGGATTTAGATCATTAAATCCGCGTGATTTACACAGGATTTAGATCGTTAAATCCACGTGATTCACACAGGATTTAGATCGTTAAATCCGTGTGATTCACACAGGATTTAGATCGTTATATCTGCGTGATTCACACAGGATTTAGATCGTTAAATCCGCGTGATTCACACAGGATTTAGATCGTTTAATCCGCGTAATTTTCACAGGATTTAGATCGTTAAATCCGCGTGATTTACACAGGATTTAGACCGTTATATCCGCGTGATTTACACAGGATTTAGATCGTTATATCCGCGTGATTTACACAGGATTTAGATCGTTATATCTGCGTGATTTACACAGGATTTAGATCGTTATATCCGCATGATTTACACAGGATTTAGATCGTTAAATCAGCGTGATTTACACAGGATTTAGATCGTTATATCTGCGTGATTTACACAGGATTTAGATCGTTATATCTGCGTGATTTACACAGGATTTAGAACGTTAAATCTGCGTGATTTACACAGGATTGAGATCGTTAAATCCGCGTGATTTACACAGGATTTAGATCGTTATATCTGCATGATTTACACAGGATTTAGATCGTTATATCTGCGTGATTTACACAGGATTTAGATCGTTATATCTGCGCGATTTACACAGGATTTAGATCGTTATATCCGCGCGATTCACACAGGATTTAGATCGTTAAATCTGCGTGATTAACACAGGATTTAGATCGTTATATCTGCGTGATTTACACAGGATTTAGATCGTTATATCTGCATGATTTACACAGGATTTAGATCGTTATATCCGCGCGATTCACACAGGATTTAGATCGTTAAATCTGCGTGATTTACACAGGATTTAGATCGTTATATCTGTGTGATTTACACAGGATTTAGATCGTTATATCTGCATGATTTACACAGGATTTAGATCGTTATATCTGCGTGATTTACACAGGATTTAGATCGTTATATCTGCGTGATTTACACAAGATTGAGATCGTTAAATCTGCGTGATTTACACAGGATTTAGATCGTTATATCTGCGTGATTTACACAGGATTTAGATCGTTATATCAGCATGATTTACACAGGATTTAGATCGTTATATCTGCATGATTTACACAGGATTTAGATCGTTATATCTGCGTGATTTACACAGGATTTAGATTGTTATATCTGCGCGATTTACACAGGATTTAGATCGTTATATCTGCGTGATTTACACAGGATTTAGATCGTTATATCCGCGCGATTCACACAGGATTTAGATCGTTAAATCTGCGTGATTTACACAGGATTTAGATCGTTATATCTGCGTGATTTACACAGGATTTAGATCGTTATATCTGCGTGATTTACACAGGATTTAGATCGTTATATCTGCGTGATTTACACAGGATTTAGATCGTTATATCTGCGTGATTTACACAGGATTTAGATCGTTATATCTGAGTGATTTACACAGGATTTAGATCGTTATATCTGCGTGATTTAGGCAGGATTTAGATCGTTATATCTGCGTGATTTACACAGGATTTAGATCGTTATATCCGCATGATTTACACAGGATTTAGATCGTTATATCCGCATGATTTACACAGGATTTAGATCGTTATATCCGCATGATTTACACAGGATTTAGATCGTTATATCTGCGTGATTTACACAGGATTTAGATCGTTATATCTGCGTGATTTACACAGGATTTAGATCGTTATATCCGCGTGATTTACACAGGATTTAGATCGTTATATCTGCGTGATTTACACAGGATTTAGATCGTTATATCTGCGTGATTTACACAGGATTTAGATCGTTATATCTGCGTGATTTACACAGGATTTAGATTGTTAAATCTGCGTGATTTACACAGGATTTAGATCGTTAAATCTGCGTGATTTACACAGGATTTAGATCGTTATATCTGCGTGATTTACACAGGATTTAGATCGTTATATCTGCGTGATTTACACAGGATTTAGATCGTTATATCTGCCTGATTTACACAGGATTTAGATCGTTATATCCGCATGATTTACACAGGATTTAGATCGTTATATCCGCATGATTTACACAGGATTTAGATCGTTATATCTGCGTGATTTACACAGGATTTAGATCGTTATATCTGCGTGATTTACACAGGATTTAGATCGTTATATCTGTGTGATTTACACAGGATTTAGATCGTTATATCTGCGTGATTTACACAGGATTTAGATCGTTATATCTGCGTGATTTACACAGGATTTAGATCGTTATATCCGCGTGATTTACACAGGATTTAGATCGTTATATCCGCATGATTTACACAGGATTTAGATCGTTATATCCGCATGATTTACACAGGATTTAGATCGTTATATCTGCGTGATTTACACAGGATTTAGATCGTTATATCTGCGCGATTTACACAGGATTTAGATCGTTATATCCGCATGATTTACACAGGATTTAGATCGTTATATCTGCGTGATTTACACAGGATTTAGATCGTTATATCTGCATGATTTACACAGGATTTAGATCGTTATATCCGCATGATTTACACAGGATTTAGATCGTTATATCTGCGTGATTTACACAGGATTTAGATCGTTATATCTGCATGATTTACACAGGATTTAGATCGTTATATCCGCATGATTTACACAGGATTTAGATCGTTATATCCGCATGATTTACACAGGATTTAGATCGTTATATCTGCGTGATTTACACAGGATTTAGATCGTTATATCTGCGCGATTTACACAGGATTTAGATCGTTATATCCGCATGATTTACACAGGATTTAGATCGTTATATCTGCGTGATTTACACAGGATTTAGATCGTTATATCTGCGTGATTTACACAGGATTTAGATCGTTATATCTGCGTGATTTACACAGGATTTAGATCGTTATATCTGCGCGATTTACACAGGATTTAGATCGTTATATCTGCGTGATTTACACAGGATTTAGATCGTTATATCCGCATGATTTACACAGGATTTAGATCGTTATATCTGCATGATTTACACAGGATTTAGATCGTTATATCTGCATGATTTACACAGGATTTAGATCGTTATATCTGCGTGATTTACACAGGATTTAGATCGTTATATCCGCATGATTTACACAGGATTTAGATCGTTATATCTGCATGATTTACACAGGATTTAGATCGTTATATCTGCGTGATTTACACAGGATTTAGATCGTTATATCCGCATGATTTACACAGGATTTAGATCGTTATATCCGCATGATTTACACAGGATTTAGATCGTTATATCTGCGTGATTTACACAGGATTTAGATCGTTATATCTGCGCGATTTACACAGGATTTAGATCGTTATATCCGCATGATTTACACAGGATTTAGATCGTTATATCTGCGTGATTTACACAGGATTTAGATCGTTATATCTGCATGATTTACACAGGATTTAGATCGTTATATCTGCGCGATTTACACAGGATTTAGATCGTTATATCCGCATGATTTACACAGGATTTAGATCGTTATATCTGCGTGATTTACACAGGATTTAGATCGTTATATCTGCATGATTTACACAGGATTTAGATCGTTATATCCGCATGATTTACACAGGATTTAGATCGTTATATCTGCGTGATTTACACAGGATTTAGATCGTTATATCTGCATGATTTACACAGGATTTAGATCGTTATATCCGCATGATTTACACAGGATTTAGATCGTTATATCCGCATGATTTACACAGGATTTAGATCGTTATATCTGCGTGATTTACACAGGATTTAGATCGTTATATCTGCGTGATTTACACAGGATTTAGATCGTTATATCTGCGTGATTTACACAGGATTTAGATCGTTATATCTGCATGATTTACACAGGATTTAGATCGTTATATCTGCGTGAAAATCTATCAGGTCATGATGTCTACTCTGTCCATGATCAAGGGGCTGTTGAATAATCTAGGCTCCTACATGAAAACCCTTTCCTGTACGCCATCGAAACCTCAAGACGTAACTAACCTCCCTAATATCGCCCCGGGTAAGTACAGGATCCGCTCCCCACTGGCTGGCCACACCTCGGCCACCTGTCCCCTGATGAACGACCATTTTCCGATGTCTAACTGCAGAAACTGAATATAATTGGGCATGTACATATTGAAATATCTGAAATTTTCATTTCTGGCATCGGATTTCTGATTTGAAGATACATATAAACCTCTAACCGCAATAATTGTGGGATATGGTCCGACGGTTATGACTGTACAACGACGGGCACCAGCTAACATGGGATCCTGTAAACAGACTGCATTATGGGATACCTCAACATGGTCTATTACAAATGCCTCTTCTCATCGCACACGGCTGTTATTTGTGATGATGTTTGTGGCCTTATTTCCGTAGACGTGTGAGATGAGTGTTCGGTGAGTGGGTGGAGTATTTATTTATTCTGCACCCGGGCAGCGGTCAGTGTGCGCATGCTCACGTCACGTGATACGCACACTCTCCGGGCGCAGGTTCAGTGGAGTGGCGGTGATTGGGTTGAAGTGCGGGTATTTTTACCCTGACGGGCGTTCCCGCTCGCCTCTTGACTTTCTCCTTTGGGTGAAGGACTCCGCTCCCAGGACTCTGTGCTGAATGTTAATGTGAATGTTACTCTGTGGTTAATATTACTCAATCCTGACAGATCCTGGGACATTCTGATACGCAAATGGGTCTGAGTAGCCTACAGAGGCCAGTCCATATACATGCAGGATGCTAGGCCTTATTGGGCCTGATATTAAACCAATGTGTAGGCCTGTGTAAAATAGCCTCGTGCTAACTCGCAGGAAGATTTTCTGCAAGTTTCTGTTATCATAATTAGAGATTCAGATCATTCTAGATTTCTACAAGGGTTCTTTTTTATTGGTTTAAGGTAAAGTATCTCTCATACAATAATTCTTCCGGTCCTTGGTTGTCAATCACAATAATTACTCATCATTACTGCAAACTTTTAGGCCTGCAATATCAAGTCCCGCTATTCTGATATCAACGATATTCAACGACCCACATTATCCACATTTACAGTTTAATACATGACACATGGTCACAGCATGTACGACATTTAACGACCCACATTATCCACATTTACAGTTTAATACGGCCATGACACATGGTCACTGCATGTACGACATTTAACATCCCACATTATCCACATTTACAGTTTAATACATGACACATGACCACAGCAAGTACGACATTTAACGACCCACATTATCCACATTTACAGTTTAATACATGACCACAGCATGTACGACATTTAACGACCCACATTATCCACATTTACAGTTTAACACGGCCATGACACATGGTCACAGCATGAACGACATTTAACGACCCACATTATCCACATTTACAGTTTAATACATGACACATGACCACAGCATGTACGACATTTAACATCTCACATTATCCACATTTACAGTTTAATACATGACACATGGTCACAGCATGTACGACATTTAACGACCCACATTATCCACATTTACAGTTTAATACATGACACATGGTCACAGCATGTACGACATTTAACATCCCACATTATCCACATTTACAGTTTAATACATGACACATGGTCACAGCATGAACGACATTTAACATCCCACATTATCCACATTTACAGTTTAACACATGACACATGACCACAGCATGTACGACATTTAGCATCCCACATTATCCACATTTACAGTTTAACACGGCCATGACACATGGCCACAGCATGTACGACATTTAACATCCCACATTATCCACATTTACAGTTTAATACATGACACATGACCACATCATGTACGACATTTAACGACCCACATTATCCACATTTACAGTTTAATACGGCCATGACACATGGCCACAGCATGTACGACATTTAACATCCCATATTATCCACATTTACAGTTTAATACATGACACATGACCACAGCATGTACGACATTTAACGACCCACATTATCCACATTTACAGTTTAATACATGACACATGACCACAGCATGTACGACATTTAACATCCCACATTATCCACATTTACAGTTTAATACGGCCATGACACATGACCACAGTAAGTACGACATTTAACGACCCACATTATCCACATTTACAGTTTAATACATGACACATGACCACAGCATGTACGACATTTAACATCCCACATTATCCACATTTACAGTTTAATACATGACACATGGTCACAGCATGTACGACATTTAACATCCCACATTATCCACATTTACAGTTTAATACGGCCATGACACATGACCACAGTAAGTACGACATTCAACGACCCACATTATCCACATTTACAGTTTAATACATGACACATGACCACAGCAAGTACGACATTTAACGACCCACATTATCCACATTTACAGTTTAATACACGACACATGACCACAGCATGTACGACATTTAACATCCCACATTATCCACATTTACAGGTTAATACGGCCATGACACATGGCCACAGCATGTACGACATTTAACGACCCATATTATCCACATTTACAGTTTAATACACGACACATGACCACAGCATGTACGACATTTAACATCCCACATTATGCACATTTACAGTTTAATACGGCCATGACACATGGTCACAGCATGTACGACATTTAACGACCCACATTATCCACCTTTACAGTTTAACACATGACACATGGCCACAGCATGTACGACATTTAACGACCCACATTATCCACATTTACAGTTTAATACGGCCATGACACATGGTCACAGCATGTACGACATTTAACATCCCACATTATCCACATTTACAGTTTAATACGGCCATGACACATGTCCACATCATGTACGACATTTAACGACCCACATTATCCACATTTACAGTTTAATACATGACACATGGTCACAGCATGTACGACATTTAACGACCCACATTATCCACATTTACAGTTTAATACATGACACATGGTCACATCATGTACGACATTTAACGACCCACATTATCCACATTTACAGTTTAACACGGCCATGACACATGACCACAGCATGTACGACATCTAACGACCCACATTATCCACATTTACATCTCACACCCCTCCTCCTCACCCCGGTTACGTCAGCATGGAGGCACCGCGTATTAATAATGCAGGGATAGAGCGAGACACTGAGCACCATGAACGGTCGTCAGTAACCCCGCGAACCTCACGTCAAACGGAGAGTGTCAGGGAATGTTAACGTACCTCGTACCGCCCCACGGGTCTGTAACCGCCACCCGCTACGCCACAGGTGTAGGATACGAGTACTCAATACCAACCTCTGCGAGAGAAGTACCACCATACTGTAGGCTACATACTGTGCCGGTATGACCACGTACCACCATACTGTGCCGGTATGGCCACGTACCACCCTACTGTGCCAGTATGGCCACGTACCACCATACGGTGCCGGTATGACCACGTACCACCATACTGTGCCGGTATGGCCACGTACCACCATACTGTGCCGGTATGACCACGTACCACCATACTGTGCCGGTATGGCCACGTACCACCATACTGTGCCGGTATGACCACGTACCACCATACTGTGCCGGTATGACCACGTACCACCCTACTGTGCCGGTATGGCCACGTACCACCATACTGTGCCGGTATGGCCACGTACCAACACCATACTGTTCCGGTATGGCGACGTACCACCATACTGTGCTGGTACGACCACGTACCACCATACTTTGAATGAGATTGGTTGAAAACGGAAATTGAAAAAAAAATTAGATGTCATACGGACTCAAAATTTCATATCGAAAATATCAAAATGATATAATCCTATATAGCTAAGTATTAGTACATGTTACGAGTTTATAGATCATAATTATTATAGAACATAATTACCATGGTAAGTACACTGTCCATTTTATGACATTTCACGTTGTAAAACTACTCACTAATATCAGACGTAAAAAGCGTGCGCCCAATGTGGGGCTCGAACCCACGACCCTGGGATTAAGAGTCCCATGCTCTACCGACTGAGCTAACCGGGCTGTGTTATGTATTGGACGTTATTGTGATATGACCGACTGTCTGCTGAAGTTTTCTTCAAGTTACTTGATAAGATAGAAGTGAAGACCTACAGTTGACAGCTCTAAGTGGGGGTCAGGTAAGTACAGAGGTGTCTGTATGTAGGTCATGGCGGACGTTTGTATTGGACCTACTCTACCACCTACTGGGGGGATGGAGGGGCAGCTGGGGGGGGGGGGGGGGACAGGGAGCCTGACTTCTTCCCAGACAACGGCGGCACTTTGACTTCAGGTACATCGGATAGTCTTTGGTAGAATGTCGACTGCTTGGCTTGGCCTATGTTTTAACTAAAGTTGTACAATATTTGTGTTATTCCTGTTGGGTATGTATCGCGGCATCACTTGAATGTCACATTATGGAGTAATGAATAAACGGTCATAGATATCAATACAGGACGTAAATTGAGAATGTAACCACATTCTGTTTCGTCTCAAGTAACAATAAAAGATAGGCCAACAGTTTGATAT
Organism: Alentia gelatinosa; assembly: GCA_950022655.1. Classification (NCBI taxonomy): domain Eukaryota; kingdom Metazoa; phylum Annelida; class Polychaeta; order Phyllodocida; family Polynoidae; genus Alentia; species Alentia gelatinosa. Next base: position 129,105,542 of record OX465581.1, read on the forward strand.
TCTATACATTCAATAATATCTGTCCACTTTGGTTAAAATCCGTGATTACGGAAGAAGGTCCCGCCATACCGTGAGATTGGTTAAGAGGCAATATACTTCCAGATTCAAACAATAACTTAAAAGTTCAGGCATTTATTTGGGATAACTTATTTAATTGAATGTGAACCAGAGGAAAAAGGAAAGAATATTGATTTTATTGTATTAATGAAATAAAAGCTGCTTGGATGAGAAGGTGTTTAGTATTTTCAACATATGACAAGTATATATCAAAATGAAGGTAGACTTCAGATATGATATGTGAGTGCGAAACATTGAAGAAGAAACCAACAAGTATTGGTCAAAGTCGTCGTTCTCTATGAGTTTGATGCGGTGTGATGTGAACGAGGCGACAGCCGATTGAATATCACGTAGCATTCAAACGAGTTGGAGAATGACTTCTTTGACCACAATGAGTTGCTTTCTGTATTTATCTCACCCCTGTACACGCTAACAGAATGGACAACAAACAGGATATAGACCATGGAGAACGGACTGCAATACTCGTAGGGGCATGGAGAACGAGTTCCCGATGTTAAGCCTATAGGCATTTATTCCAGGGGCGAGACATTAATCTGCCCGTACGCCCGTCCTGTTTTGTACATTTACCGCGGCCTGCGACCATAACACCGACTAGCGTTAACTATTCATGTGACCCGTTTCTACACAGAGGGCGATACACAGAGAGGTGTTGCATCATGCCTCACACAGCAGACAGAGTTACCGCATAACACAGGGACGGGCAGAATATGATATACGCCATGTTCACCATCCTCGTGTCTCCGCCCGACACCAGGGGGAGTCCCCCTCAGTCGCCAGTCCGCATAAGGCTTAGGTCTGTAAGGGTCTAACAGAGCAAGGCTACACTTTGCCTGTTCCCTCTGCCTGATGGGAGAAAGGAATTTCTTGATTGGCTGTTCTTATTTTAGACCCAACTCAAGGAGGGTGGCTGTGGCCCACTAGATTCAGGTCAACTCTCGACCGTAGAACCGTCCCAAGGCGCTATAAGTATCATGTAAGGAGGTCAGGGTGAAGGTCGGGGTTTGCTGCGAATGCAGTCATTGGCTACTGGGTCTACTCTATTCCTTATATGGCAGTGAGTGTAATGGGACAACTCCATGCAGGAAGCCACTAGTTACTGGCAAATCAGTGAGGGCAGCTTAGCACCAGCGGAGGCAGGAATCCCTGACTGTGTGTCACTTTGTGTACAGGTTCCCCACAGTCAGAGTTGTCGACAAATATGTGTTGTGTGTTGTGGATCTGTCATTCCTCGACTCGCACCAGAATGTCGAAACTTGATACCCTGAAATCATTCTGGTGACCTCTGACCCTGAGTTGTGCCTGGAATACTTTAATATGAGAGAAAAATAGATCAGCAACTTCCTGCATTAATGTGAGCCAGTCTCCTATCTCCCCGGGAATGTAACGGATTCTAAACTAACTTTAAATGCAGAATGTACCTGAAATATTACAAGATTAGTCCCAATCATCACCTGTAGGACTTTAAATATTATAATGATTTGGTATTGGTAACCGTCGCTACAGAACTATTTTTCATCTTTCTGTCTATAGTTGTTTCAAACGGGTAAGTGTTGTGTGAATTACAGTAGCAGTAAACGCTCGTGTATTACTCCGTATCACCAGGTCGTGGTTTCACGTGGTTTCAGCGTTCAGAGTAGCCTGAAAGCCTGGCCTGGTCACATTATAGGCTAGCCTGGAAGTCTGGCCTAGTCACATTATAGGCTAGCCTGGAAGCCTGGCCTAGTCACATTATAGGCTAACCCTGGAAGCCTGGCCTAGTCACATTATAGGCTAGCCTGGAAGCCTGGCCTAGTCACATTATAGGCTAGCCTGGAAGCCTGGCCTAGTCACATTATAGGCTAGCCTGGAAGCCTGGCCTAGTCACATTATAGGCTAGCCTGGAAGCCTGGCCTAGTCACATTATAGGCTAGCCTGGAAGCCTGGAAGCCTGGCCTAGTCACATTATAGGCTAGCCTGGAAGCCTGGCCTAGTCACATTATAGGCTAGCCTGGAAGCCTGGCCTAGTCACATTATAGGCTAGCCTGGAAGCCTGGAAGCCTGGCCTAGTCACATTATAGGCTAGCCTGGAAGCCTGGCCTAGTCACATTATAGGCCATGTAACGGGTTCCATATTTTTGGTGCATTATGGATAACGCTTCCATTTCTCCTAGCGGAGATCCTGTATTCTACTTCCGCAAAAAATCTGCTGGGAGAGTGCCAGCTTAGACTGGCCTCAATCCCTGTATCCTTTACTTTTTATTTCATTTATTTTATCTGTGCTTGTATCAGGCCTGCAGGCCTTACAGCCAGTACAACAGGACTGCTGTAAAACATTCAGCAGCAGTATTACTTCAGAATAAAGCACTGAAGGTAGTAAATCAATAGAATAGATGAATAGAAGAACAAAAAGACATGTTGAGCCAAGAGAGGTGGCGTGACTGTCAGTTCAAGGTCTTTCTCTAGTATCTCTCTCTACTCTGTGGTATTACGTAAGAAGTAGTTACCAGTCCCTTATTTCATCTGGGCAGGGAACCAGTCTACGTTCAGAGCCTGCCCGTCACGGGTGACTGACTTCACGTACTGCCCGCTCTGTGAGGTCATGACCCGACACGCATCGCTGACTCTCACCGTCAACCGACAAATATACGACAGAAAAAATCTCTTTATCTTTTTAAAAAGAAAAGAAGTGATATACAGACTGAGCCCCGTCTCCATATCCGAACAACACGACCGTTTAACGGTTATACGCCGTTTCAAACAGATGTGAAGTGACTTTAGATAGTGACTGGTCTCTAGACACACTTCATTCAGGGCTGATTTGTAACGCGGTGTGTTGTGGGTAACAGACACGGATGGGTGCACACGGACATACTACTGATTTAAATCTCTTTACAAGCAGTCACCTCAATGATAACGGAATGTGTGTACACTGTATACTGTGTCTCCGGTAAGTTGGCCTTCTGTGCAGAATCTGTCCCCCTGAGATGGTGTTCGGTGTATAGGGCACATAGCTATTGCGCTATGTTTGTTGTTTGTTTGTGTAGTTTTACGCCTCGATAGACTAGTTACGTCCTTTTGAGTCTGACTCATTGGTTGACCTTTCTAGTTCTGGAAATGTATACTAACTCAACTTTGGTCTGCTTGTAGCAGTGGGACCCTATGCCCGTTTTATAGTGCTGCCTCACTGAAGGGCTGTGCCGCAGACCATTGACACAACACTCCGCCGGTCACATTATACTGTGACCTGCGAAGTGTTGCTACGGAGACGGCCATCTTACCCCCGATTCCATCCAAAACACCAGGTGGCGGGACCAATTATCAATGGATTTTATAAAAGTATTTTTTAGGGACTTGCCGTGGACAAATTTCAGCCTCGTCTCAATATTATCTATAGATTATAACAACTGATAACAATGTTTGCCCCCCGACTACAGTGGCGCTATCTTACAATGTCTCGGCGGATGATGGCGGAACTAGTACTCACTCGGTGCCCTATATGCTGTCCCTGGTAAGATGGTCTTTAATCTATTAAATCTAGCAACATAAATCCAATGTAAACAACCTGTCATGAATTGCCCCTCAACTTTCTTCTCTCAGTGCATATCACGCCAACTTAACCTGTACAGAGTATAACAGCTTTTATTCCTCATCTTCTTCTCTGAGTGTGGTTGACAAGCTGAGGGCAGACTCCTGTGCAAGGCCAACTTACACGGTACACAGTATAACGTGACGGTTCACGAAGTCTCTCCGTTTACTTCTGCCGTGTGAGGCCAACATACACGGTACACAGTATAACGGTGACGGTTCACGCAGGTTCTCCGTTTAATTCTGCCGTGTGAGGCCGACCTACACGGTACACAGTATAACGTGACGGTTCACGTAGGTTCTCGTTTACTTCTGCCGTGTGAGGCCAACCTACACGGTACACAGTATAACGTGACGGTTCACGTAGGTTCTCGTTTACTTCTGCCGTGTGAGGCCAACCTACACCGTACACAGTATGACGTGACGGTTCACGTAGGTTCTCGTTTACTTCTGCCGTGTGAGGCCAACCTACACGGTACACAGTATAACGTGACGGTAGGTTCTCGTTTACTTCTGCCGTGTGAGGCCAACCTACACGGTACACAGTATAACGTGACGGTTCATGTAGGTTCTCGTTTAATTCTGCCGTGTGAGGCCAACCTACACCGTACACAGTATGACGTGACGGTTCACGTAGGTTCTCGTTTACTTCTGCCGTGTGAGGCCAACCTACACGGTACACAGTATAACGTGACGGTAGGTTCTCGTTTACTTCTGCCGTGTGAGGCCAACCTACACGGTACACAGTATAACGTGACGGTTCACGTAGGTTCTCGTTTAATTCTGCCGTGTGAGGCCAACCTACACCGTACACAGTATGACGTGACGGTTCACGTAGGTTCTCGTTTACTTCTGCCGTGTGAGGCCAACCTACACGGTACACAGTATAACGTGACGGTAGGTTCTCGTTTACTTTTGCCGTGTGAGGCCAACCTACACGGTACACAGTATAACGTGACGGTAGGTTCTCGTTTACTTCTGCCGTGTGAGGCCAACCTACAAGGTACACAGTATAACGTGACGGTTCACGTTGGTTCTAGGTTCTCGTTTACTTCTGTGTTTTTCCGCCTCACCGACTTGTGACTGTGAGTGACTGCCGTGAGAGGTCATTACAGGTTCTCACTGGAGACAGTCTCTCCTCAACTTGTGTGTTACTAAAAAACAACATGTGTCGTTGTCTCCACTCTGAGACTCTTAGACCAACGAGTATAGTTTGTCTATACTCGTTGCTTAGACTCAGCCCTGAGAGTGTCCAGAAACCACCCAGAGAGGGGTATCTTCCTGCACCTCCAGCTTCCACCTGTTTTGTTGATTTGTTGGTTTGATTTAACGTCCAGTTAACCATTTTAGGTCCTTACCAGATTTTCTCAAGGTTGTTTTACACCACAAGGGTGGTGATAAAATCTATGAAATGAATTTAGGTAGAAATCTCACCCCTACACATTTATCGAGGTTAGAGTTCTTTAACTTCCAACACCACACAGACATGGTATGAGAAGGACTGGTCTTTGATAAAGCAGTAAGTCTCCCACTGCTGGGGATGAAGGAGAAAGGTGGCTGTACGCCACACCACACAGACATGGTATAAGAAGGACTGGTCTTTGATATAGCAGTAAGTCTACCACTGCTGGGGATGAAGGAGAAAGGTTGCTGTACACCACACCACACAGACATGGTATGAGAAGGACTGGCCTTTGATATAGCAGTAAATCTACCACTGCTGGGAATGAAGGAGAAAGGTGGCTGTACACCACACCACATAGACATGGTATGAGAAGGACTGGTCTTTGATATAGCAGGAAGTCTACCACTGCTGGGGGTAAAGGAGAAAGGCGGTTGTACACCACACCACACAGACATGGTATGAGAAGGACTGGCCTTTGATATAGCAGTAAATCTACCACTGCTGGGGATAAAGGAGAAAGGTGGCTGTACACCACACCACACAGACATGGTATGAGAAGGACTGGTCTTTGATATAGCAGGAAGTCTACCACTGCTGGGGGTGAGGGAGAATGGTGGCTGTACACCACACCACATAGACATGGTATGAGAAGGACTGGTCTTTGATATATCAGTAAGTCTACCACTGCTGGGGATCAAGGAGAAAGGTGGCTGTGCACCACACCACACAGACATGGTTTGAGAAGGACTGGTCTTTGATATAGCAGTAAGTCTACCACTGCTGGGTAATGTCGGGGAGACTTACACCTGTCCTGTATATTCACCTCTCTGTCCACACTCTACACAGGGCTCATGTTACACACACCGGGGTATTTTTATCATCACAGCGGCCTTCATTCTAGTCACGTGACGTCCTGGTCAGGTGGTCACGTGACTGAGGAACGCGCGGGAGTTTCGTTACGGTCCAGAAACCAGCGGCGGACAAAGAACGCCCGAGTCAGGTGGGGAGCAGGGGCCCGTTTAATAACCTAGGATCGTACATGTAGACCCTTTTCTGTATGCCACACAGACCCAGGGGCCTGTTTAATAATCTAGGATCGTACATGAAGACCCTTTTCTGTACGCCATACAGACCCAGGGGTCCGTTTAATAATCTAGGATCGTACATGAAGACCCTTTTCTATACGCCATACAGACCCAGGGGCCTGTTTAATAATCTAGGATCGTACATGAAGACCCTTTTCTGTACGCCATACAGACCCAGGGGTCCGTTTAATAATCTAGGATCGTACATGAAGACCCTTTTCTGTACGCCATACAGACCCAGGGGCCCGTTTAATAACCTAGGATCGTACATGAAGACCCTTTTCTGTATGTCATAGAGACACAGGGACCTGTTTAATAATCTAGGATCGTACATGAAGACCCTTTTCTGTATGTCATAGAGACCCAGGGGCCTGTTTAATAATCTAGGATCGTACATGAAGACCCTTTTCTGTACGCCATACAGACCCAGGGGCCCGTTTAATAATCTAGGATCGTACATGAAGACCCTTTTCTGTATGTCATAGAGACCCAGGGGCCTGTTTAATAATCTAGGATCGTACATGAAGACCCTTTTCTGTATGTCATAGAGACACAGGGACCTGTTTAATAATCTAGGATCGTACATGAAGACCCTTTTCTGTACGCCATACAGACCCAGGGGTCCGTTTAATAATCTAGGATCGTACATGGAGACCCTTTTCTGTATGTCATAGAGACCCAGGGGCCTGTTTAATAATCTAGGATCGTACATGTAGACCCTTTTCTGTATGTCATAGAGACCCAGGGGCCTGTTTAATAATCTAGGATCGTACATGAAAACCCTTTTCTGTACGCCATACAGACCCAGGGGCCTGTTTAATAATCTAGGATCGTACATGAAGACCCTTTTCTGTACGCCATACAGACCCAGGGGCCCGTTTAATAATCTAGGATCGTACATGTAGACCCTTTTCTGTACGCCATACAGACTCAGGGGCCCGTTAAATAATCTAGGATCGTACATGTAGACCCTTTTCTGTACGCCATACAGACCCAGGGGCCCGTTTAATAATCTAGGATCGTACATGTAGACCCTTTTCTGTACGCCATACAGACCCAGGGGCCCGTTTAATAATCTAGGATCGTACATGAAGACCCTTTTCTGTACGCCATACAGACCCAGGGGCCCGTTTAATAATCTAGGATCGTACATGAAGACCCTTTTCTGTACGCCATACAGACCCAGGCACGATGTGGGTCAAATCTATCCAACATTTATAGACCTAAAACAGAGGCCGACAGATTTATGTGGGAGCGAGCCTTTTTAATTACCGGTATGGTCATTAACACGGCATTATTCTGTGCGGTGAGGTGTCAGTGTAGGACTGGCAAAACGACATCATTAATTAAGAGTTTATCTTCACCAGACTGTGGAAAATACATGGAGCAACATGATGAATACCGGAAATGATTCCCGTAAACTGTTTTATGATGTGTCTGGGGTGCTGCTGACATTGGGAGAAGCCCAGCTGAGCATTACCCAAGTAACAGCCTATGTGTACATCGCAAAGTTTACTAAAGATTTATCTACAACAGACAACCCGTACCTTTTTTTGTTATTCATTCATAAAAGCACGCTCATGCATCAATGATGAACACACCATTTGCCCCTAGTATATGGAGACATGGTTAGTGTGCCTGAATTGAATCTGTTCCGGGTTGTGTTGGGGCGGAAATATTCACCGATTTTGAAGAACGAGGTGGATATTATTACATGTATATACCTGGATATCAATAAAAGCGCCATTTTCAAACAAGTCACATGATACGGAGTGCACACACGTTCGTGCACAGTGTGGAAAATGAAATCCGTACAGCTGACCAGTAAGTGTGAGACATTCGTGCACAGTGTGCAGAACGGAATCCGTACAGCTAACCAGTAAGTGTGAGACATTCGTGCACAGTGTGCAGAATGGAATCCGCACAGCTGACCAGCAAGTGTGAGATATTCGTGCACAGTGTGCAGAATGAAATCCGTACAGCTGACCAGTAAGTGTGAGACATTCGTGCACAGTGTGCAGAACGGAATCTGTACAGCTGACCAGTAAGTGTGAGACATTCGTGCACAGTGTGCAGAATGAAATCCGTACAGCTGACCAGTAAGCGTGAGACATTCGTGCACAGTGTGCAGAATAAAAATCCGCACAGCTGACCAGTAAGTGTGAGACATTCGTGCACAGTGTGCAGAACGGAATCCGTACAGCTGACCAGCAAGTGTGAGACATTCATGCACAGTGTGCAGAACGGAATCCGTACAGCTGACCAGTAAGTGTGAGACATTCATGCACCGTGTGCAGAACGGAATCCATACAGCTGACCAATAGGTGTGAGACATTCATGCACAGTGTGCAGAACGGAATCCGTACAGCTGACCAGTAAGTGTGAGACATTCATGCACAGTGTGCAGAACGGGATCCATACAGCTGACCAATAGGTGTGAGACATTCGTGCACAGTGTGCAGAACGGGATCCATACAGCTGACCAATAGGTGTGAGACATTCGTGCACAGTGTGCAGAACGGAATCCATACAGCTGACCAATAGGTGTGAGACATTCGTGCGCAGTGTGCAGAACGGGATCCATACAGCTGACCAATAGGTGTGAGACATTCATGCACAGTGTGCAGAACGGAATCCGTACAGCTGACCAGTAAGTGTGAGACATTCGTTGACAGGTATATACTAATGATAACAGTTGCTTACTGCTACTCCCAGTATTTCACACGCCGGAGGATACACCACGTTGATATACCCTCCTCCGCTGGTACTGTGTTGAATGTTTACATTCAGGTATCAGGTGGATAATAAATGCCGCTGGCTTTTACCGCAGCGCAAATTCCTACCAAGAAAACCAATACAGGAACAGCCTGTTTATAAACTTGCTTACGAGCCGAGATGAAATAAAAGAAAATCCTATTTCACGCTCAAACCTCGTCGAATTATACAGGAACAGAGGTTTTACCGACTCGCTTTAGAGCTGAGAAGAGAATGATTACATCACACGCCCTGTGTCTGTGTAACGACCGCGCGGCCCTCCACCTCACAGACCCACTTCGGTCATTACCTCCTCTTTGTTCTCAGTCGGCGCGAGATGCTTGACTCGGCCGAGTGTGGGTGAAGACGGGCAAGTGGCTGTAGACCACACTGCACCGCTAGAGCAACCTACAGAAACAGGTTTTGCGGGCGATAAACCGGAGCGGCGCAGTGTGGCTGTAGACGGGAGAAGGTTCACCTCCGGATGTGTGGCAGCAGTACGTTCAATAAAGGCTCTTCCACCAGCACACAACATATAGCCAGATTAGTCACGAGTTGATTGACTTGTTAAGTCTTGCTAGGTTTTGAATAATTGTGTGCATATTTGCCGTGATGCATCGGTCTGGTTAGGCACCTTCCCCGCGTTCTTGCCGTGATAGATCGCAGTATGCCGCGATATGTCGGTGATAGATGGTGAGGTGTCGTGGTGGTGGAGCATCTAAATATACACACGACATCACGATATACACATATGATTGTGTGTGGCATGTCGTGGCAAAGGAGGTAAGATATATCAAGACAATGTAAGATGTAACAAGACATACCGAGATACAAAACGGCAAATCCAGCATGTTGGCGGCACCAGGCCTTTAGATATAACAAGACATACCAAGATATACCACGGCAAATCCAGCATGTTGGTGGAACCAGGCCTTTAGATATAACAAGGCATACCCAGATATACCACGGCAAATCCAGCATGTTGGCGGCACCAGGCCTTTAGATATAACAAGGCATACCCAGATATACCACGGCAAATCCAGCATGTTGGTGGAACCAGGCCTTTAGATATAACAAGACACACCAAGATATACCACGGCAAATCCAGCATGTTGGCGGAACCAGGCCTTTAGATATAACAAGACATACCAAGATACACCACGGCAAATCCAGCATGTTGGTGGCACCGGGCCTTTAGATATAACAAGACATACCGAGATATAAAACGGCAAATCCATCATGTTGGCGGAACCAGGCCTTTAGATACAACAAGACATACCAAGATACACCACGGCAAATCCAGCATGTTGGTGGCACCGGGCCTTTAGATATAACAAGACATACCGAGATATAAAACGGCAAATCCATCATGTTGGCGGAACCAGGCCTTTAGATACAACAAGACATACCAAGATACACCACGGCAAATCCAGCATGTTGGTGGCACCAGCACCTTAGTTCTGTCAATACATGAAAACAGGGTTTCATTTCAGAGCGCATAAACAAACTGATGATGGAAGTACATCTGTGTAAAAACATACACCAAGGCCGCGCTGTATCTAACGCCACTCCGCAGCCTGCAGCGTCTGTCCCTCACCAAATGGGACGTAAATGCTGACCATATACACCTCTGTTTTTATGCTGTCATAATCTACAGATAATCGTGAGACGAGATTAAACCCTTTTAAGGCAAACCCTTTTTTTGGGACATGTCAAGGTATCTTGAGACCGGCCTTAATCCAGCCCCCCTTAAGGCCCGTTTCCATTGGCCGACGAAAACGTTGTAAACACTTTGAGTTCTCCTAAAAGCCCATTTCCATTGGCCGTCACTGATTTACAATCAGGAACAACAGACGTACAGTTAGCACTGCTGACATACAATGGAAATGGGCTTTTAGTAGAAGTAAAAAAATGTTCACCGTTTTCGTCGGCCACTGGAAACGGGTCTTTAGTGACTCAGGGACTGCCATGGACATGAGGGAAGGTCTACACATTGTAGTCTAATTATTGATTATAGTGAGAGCCCACAGCACGTCTACTAAGTCTAGACTTTCTTACCAGCAAGAAGCGCATCTTGTGAACACATTGTAGTCTAATTATTGAGTATAGTGAGAGCCTTAGGCACGTCTATTGTCTACTGAGTCTAGACGTCCTGACATTACAGAGACGAGAGGCGCATCTTGAGAAGACATTGTGGTCTAATTATTGAGTATAGTGAGAGCCCATAGCACGTCTATTGTCTACTGAGTCTCGCAGGGAGAGACGAGAAGTGCATCTTGTGAAGACATTGTGGTCTAATTATTGAGTATAGTGAGAGCCTACAGCACGTCTATTGTCTACTGAGTCTAGACCTTCTTACATCAGAGAGACGAGAAGCGCATCTTGTGAGGACATTGTGGTCTAATTATTGAGTATAGTGAGAGCCTACAGCACGTCTACTGTCTACTGAGTCTAGACCTTCTTACATCACAGAGCAGGGAGAGACGAGAGGCGCATCTTGTGAGGCCCGCACACGGCCGCCCCCTTGGCTTCTGGCCGCTGATCAGAAAGGCCACCACCAGCTAATCTCTGTTTGTCACACACAGCCTCACTCACGCCCCCTCTCCCTCTCCCTCTATGAGTGACGCTCTGTGAATACGTCAAGCAGCTTCATTTAAAAAAAAACCCGGCTTTATCTGCATGGTATATGACCATCAACGTGTTGTTTGTATCTCATATACAGCACATCAATCCACTAAAAAGAACAGAACTGGGTGTATTTATAATTCCATTTATCAATGGTGAATATACCATTTGTTACTAGCTTTGTATTTCGACGATGGGACAAGAATTTGCTGTATTTATCACAAATAGACAGCATTTTGCTTTGGATAAGACCTCTAATAATTTGATAACATACCTCTCCAATTCTCTGAACCGTTGAATATTAATATAACGAGAACTAGTCGTGTGTATAGGAATTTTGATATCCTTCTCTAATACAACAACTCCACCGACAACAACCAACAATGTCGTGGGACTTTTAATTCATATTTAAAGTATTGGATATATCTTCATATATCTTAACAATAACTGTTATTCACGTATACAAGGGATGTCAGTTGCCGACATATTTTTCATGTGAAATTTGCTGCCTCAGAGAGACAAAGAAAATGTGTAAAACAAGAATTTACTATCTCCTCTTTCTCTCTCTCCCCCCCCTCTCTCTCTCTCCCTCTCTCTCTGTCTCTCTCTGTCTCTCTCTGTCTCTCTCTCTGTCTCTCTCTCTGTCTCTCTCTCTGTCTCTATCTCTCTCTATCTCTCTGTCTCTATCTCTCTCTGTCTCTCTCTCTGTCTCTCTCTCTGTCTCTCTCTCTTTCTGTCTCTCTGTCTCTCTCTGTCTCTATCTCTGTCTCTCTCTCTGTCTCTCTCTCTGTCTCGCTCTCTCCCCCTCTCTCTGTCTCTCTCTCTGTCTCTCTCTCTTTCTGTCTCTCTGTCTCTCTCTGTCTCTATCTATGTCTCTCTCTGTCTCTATCTCTCTGTCTCTCTCTCTGTCTCTATCTCTCTGTCTCTATCTATCTCTGTCTCTCTCTCTGTCTCTCTCTCTGTCTCTCTCTCTTTCTGTCTCTCTGTCTCTCTCTGTCTCTATCTCTGTCTCTCTCTCTCTGTCTCTATCTCTCTGTCTCTCTCTGTCTCTATCTCTCTGTCTCTATCTCTCTCTGTCTCTCTCTCTGTCTCTCTCTCTGTCTCTCTTTCTGTCTCTCTCTCTCTTTCTGTCTCTCTGTCTCTCTCTGTCTCTATCTCTGTCTCTCTCTCTCTGTCTCTCTCTCTGTCTCGCTCTCTCCCCCTCTCTCTCCTCCCTCTCGCTCTCTCCCCCTCTCTCTCCTCCCTCTCTCTCTCTCCCTCTCTCTGTATCTCTCTCTCTCTTCCCCCTCTCTCTCCTCCCTCTCTCTCTCTCTCTCCCTCTCTTCCCCCCTCTCTCTCCCCTCTCCCTCTCTCTCTCTCTCTCCCCCTCTCTCCCCTCTCTCCCTCTCTCTCTCTCCCTCTCTCTCTCTCTCATTGAGCATGTTAAATGTCAGTGACCTCGACAGGCCGCACGGTCTCCCGTCACATGATCACCGACTGATACAACGTTTAGATCCAATAGGCTTTGCTTGTAAAGGTCAATTGATTCTATTAAAATACAGCTTTACACACAGTGTTATTCACCTTCTAGTGGTGTACCTGAGTACAGGCAATCAGCCTTCACGGTCATTCAATCTTCTCACGAGGAATTGTTCGCTCAGATTCAAGTTGTCAGCCATAGCTCTAAATATCATCTTTACATTTTCTGTTATTTATGATATACAGAAACTTTACATGAACTGCTTCTTGAAAAGATGACGTGGTTTTTCTTATGCCGAACACAATGAAATATCATATTGTTAGATGATAGATACCACACCGATAGTCGCCTTGTATCTAATGCCCGTTATAAAAGGAAGCTTCACTTCTGATGCTCCTTTGATTCTGCAGTTTTTATACGCAGTGACCTTTAGAGTTCCTGTGTCTATCGTGGATATTTAAGTCCTTTATGTAAGATGCATGCATCGTGCCTGTTAAAGGCAAATATAGGACAAGTTATATTGTTAGGTAATAAATAATATACCGAAAATCGCAGCCTCATAGCTGTTGCTCGTAGGAAATAGAAATATCACTTTCCTTTCTGACTTGCTTCTGCAGTTTTTATACCGAATGACCTTCTGTGGGTTCTGTGATTATTGTGGTTATTTTAAGTCGGTTATGTAGCCAATGCTCTTTAATATAATATTCCGTATGCGAAACATAAAAAAAGATTAAACAAAAACAGAATATGAGATTAATAATCAACAATTTTGGACATTTTGCGTATACTCCTTCTTTGTTCTATTGCGTATGGGAGTTGGGGTGGGGGATCAAAAATATAATAAATTCTGCGTACATACTTTACGGATGGCCCTTAACAGCTCTTCAATGTCCAGGTATTGGAGGGAGGGAAGCTCTTCAATGTCCACGTATTGGAGGGAGGGAAGCTCTTCAATGTCCACGTATTGGAGGGAGGGAAGCTGCAGGGGTCACAAAGTGCAGCTTCCGCCTTTTTTTTCTTTTTTTTAAGGTTTTTATTTATACTGGAACATGAGTTAGGTCGTACTAGCCGTCCTATCTTCCACTCATTCCAGATTTTAGATCCTTGAAGCCAGTTGTCTAACTAGTAGACTTACAGACATGGCATGTATTTCTTATCGCTAATTTCGTGCCTTCAGTCATATGAGGGAGGGTGTGTGTGTGTGTGGGGGGGGGGGGGGGGGGGGGTCTGTGTGTGTGTGGGGGGGGGGGGGGTGTCTGTGTGTGTGTGTGGGGTGTGTGTGTGTGGGGGGGGGGGGTCTGTGTGTGTGTGTGGGGGGGTGTGTGGGTGTGTGTGTGTGTGGGTGTGTCTGTGTGTGTGTGGGGGGGGGTGTTAAGGGGTCTGATTTCCCTGCTGACTGCGTGGGTCTGGACAGGGACTGCAGCCGGCAGACACAAGACCGAACAGTCAGCCTGCTTTGTATTAATATTATAATTATACCTAAACATGGCGACACGTGACGTCATACCCCGTACGTCGCAGTGTGACGTACGGCCATAAATACGTCACGGGTAGCAGCGGGCAGTAGGTGTAGATCATACGGCCATAGGTATATAATAATATAAGGGTTTGAAAAGAAGGAAAACGAGTTTAATATAGAGATGTTCAGAGGGCAGGTTGAGGTCGGTGCCTGACCTCTACCTGAGGGAGAGCAGACCGTGGAGCGGTGACCGGGAGGTGGGAGGGTGCCTGGGGGTATCCCCGCTCACACGGGCAGACGGGCAGACCGTGGAGCGGTGACTGGGAGGTGGGAGGGTGCCTGGGGGTATCCCCGCTCACACGGGCAGACCGTGGAGCGGTGACCGGGAGGTGGGAGGGGGGCCTCGGGGTATCCCCGCTCAGACTCAACATGTTAAAGTGGCTTCGTTTCTGTTGTTTTGTTCTCCTTCCTCTGTCTGCCGCCAGGGGCAGGCTACCTGTTCCACACCACCACCAGAGGGAGCTAGCGTTCTACCTCTAAGCCTCAAACACACTGCGTGATTCTGCTTCTTGTGATTATCTTCTACCTCTAAGCCCTGTTCACACTGTGCAACTCAGCTTCTTGTGATTATCTTCTACCTCTAAGCCCTGTTCACACTGTGCGACTCTGCTTCTTGTGATTATCTTCTACCTCTAAGCCCTGTTCACACTGTGCGACTCAGCTTCTTGTGATTATCTTCTACCCCTAAGCCCTGTTCACACTGTGCGACTCAGCTTCTTGTGATTATCTTCTACCTCTAAGCCCTGTTCACACTGTGCAACTCAGCTTCTTGTGATTATCTTCTACCTCTAAGCCCTGTTCACACTGTGCGACTCAGCTTCTTGTAATTATCTTCTACCTCTAAGCCCTGTTCACACTGTGCGACTCAGCTTCTTGTGATTATCTTCTACCTCTAAGCCCTGTTCACACTGTGCGATTCTGTTTCAGGCGATTATCTTCTACCTCTAAGCCCTGTTCACACTGCGCGACTCTGCCTCAGGCAATTATCTTCTACCTCTAAGCCCTGTTCACACTGCGAGACTCTGCTTCAGGCGATTATCTTCTACCTCTAAGCCCTGTTCACACTGTGTGACTCTGTTTCAGGCGATTATCTTCTACCTCTAAGCCCTGTTCACACTGCGCGACTCAGCTTCAGGCGATTATCTTCTACCGCTAAGCCCTGTTCACACTGTGCGATTCTGCTTCAGGCGATTATCTTCTACCTCTAAGCCCTGTTCGCACTGTGTGACTCTGCTTTAGGCGATTATCTTCTACCTCTAGATCGGCTGTTCCACCAAGCTTACAATAGCTACTACTAGCAGTTGCAATCTCATGAAAAATAGGCTAAATAAATCAGAGCCAATATCGAGACACTGACATTTAAAGTGCATCGCCTGAGGGGCGGTCTGCTGGGGTGGACAGCAATTATCAATCTGTTCACCCTCTTGGTCGCCTTGCCTCCTTCTGGTGCAGACCGGATATGCATGCATGCAAGCATAACAAAAGCGACGGGGTGGGGAGTTAGCTCAGTGGTAAAGAGCACTGGACTTTGTTGATTCGGGTCCCACTGCAGCCACTTTTCTCCTTCACCCCCAGCAGTGGCAGATTTACTGCTATATCAAAGGCCAGTCCTAATATACTATATCTATGTTGTGTGGGAAGTATAAGAACTCTCACCTCGGTAAATGTGTAGGGGTGAGATTTCTACCTGAATTCATCACATAGATTCGATCACCAACCTCTGGTGTAAAAGAACCTTGAGTAAGTCAGGTGAGAACCTGCAATGGTTAACTGGACGTTAAAACAAAACAAACAAACAAGCAGGCCTGAGGGGCTTGAAGAGACAGGAGGATAATGTAGACCGCTTCATGTCCACTTTACTGAAAGCAACAACATGGAACCAACTCCCACAGGGATCAGACGGCAATGAGCCCTTAAAACCGGGAGGAAGTAGCAGCCCCGGATATTACCCTACAACTAATACACCTCTCTGACCTAGTAAGAGCAATGTTATACTGAAGTCGTTCGGCGGATATAACATGTCTATGATGTTAAACTATAATACTGAAAATGAAAATACTATAACTGGGGGAGTATTTTAGTACCTAACACTATAACTGGGGGAGTATTTTAGTACCTAACACTAACTGACTGGGGGAGTATTTTAGCACCTAACACTTTAACTAGCATCACTTTATAAACATGCAACTGAGTACAATATCATTTTTGTTTTTCAGAAACTTAAAAGATTATTATTCATATTTTTATAAAACTATGAAATATACAAATCGAGGCCATAATTTGCTCTAAAAATTGATGTTATTTTTCAGAATATCATTTTGTATTATTGCAACTGAACAGTTTTCTGTTTTTATGAGACTTAAAAAAGTACACAGACTTCACACCACCGAGTTTCCCAGAATAAACAGAGGAGGGAGACGTGGAAATAGCATTGTGATGTTCTGCAGTGTGGTGGAATCTAAATAAACACACGGAAAAAGGCGGGGGGAGAGTGCACGAAGGTCGCGGTGTTCTACCCACTCACCATACCAGCGCACTGTGGTGGTGTTTGTATTGAATCACGCATTGAGATCTATGAAATTCATAATGCAAGGAAATATATGAAATATATGTATTTGTGTCTATATAAACTTATATCTTATCTACTTCCTATGTTTTGTTTTTGAAATTATGCATTCATAATTATTTCATTAAGAATATTTTTTTCCATAGTTTTGTAGTCTACCACTGGTCGCTGAAAGTGTGTGACCACTTTCCGTGAACGGCAGTCAACCAGTGGCTTGAGACTAAGTTGCTACCCCGTGCTTACCGCTCCAGCACGGGTGGGTTCGGAATGAACCACTGGAAGGGGCAGAGAGATGCGGGATCTACAACCTATCGCTACCGGTGGACACAAAACTAGATTCCGGACTATTTCGATATACCAAGGTTTTGTTCAGTATAAATGATACAGTAGGTTGGTGCTACGGGGCACCAACTAGCGCGAGAAGAGATTCTGGTCTCTTCACGTTGAAAGGTTCCAAAGCAACCTTACCAACTACTGAGGCTCCAGGCGTTCACTTGACTGAGAGGCACCGCAAGAGTCCTGTCAACCCGCTGCAGACTCAGTCTTATATACTGACTGAGATACGTAATGCGGGCGACCCCGTAGTATTTGCATACACGGGTCCGCCAGCTTTACCGCGCAGCAGGGATCAGCACTCGTGCCATCTAGTGTAAAGTGAAAACAACGCTGCTTGACTACCCTGACCCCTACAGTTTCATATTTAATATGCTATATTTCGGTTTTAAATTTTATACATCTGTACTTATTTAATACTTTCCAGTGTATCATGAATGTGTTATTATAATTTCGCTCAGACAAAAAGCCTTACCTCAAACAGCTTTTTTAATGAATCTATGAAATGAATTTAGGTAGAAACCTCACCCCTACACATTTACCAAGGTGAGAGTTCTTATACTTCCCACACCACATAGACATGGTATGAGTAGGATTGGCCGTTGATATAGCAGTAAATCTACAATTGCTGGTGGTGAAGGAGAAAAGTGGCTGCAGTGGGACCAGAATCAACAAAGGCTGACAACCTTGGTATTACAAGTCCAGTGTTTTTTACCACTGAGCTAAGTCCCCACCCCGGTCGCTTTTGTTATGCTTGCATGCAAGCATATCTGCACCACGAGGTTCTGACAACCTTGGCATTACAAGTCCAGTGCTCTTTACGCTGAGCTAAGTCCCCACTTTTGTTATGCTTGCATGCAAGTATATCTGGTCTGCACCACAAAGAAGTGAGTTGACCAAGAGGGTGAACAGATTGGTAATTGCAATCAGCAGACGTGTCACTGAGGTACTTCAGTCTGCGGTGATTGGTCATGGTCAGCTGGACACTCTTCTGAGACACTATGATACTGGTCTTCTGTACCCTACCAATGTCACAGGGTTGGCACCCAGATAGAATTTAGTTTTTGCAGCAGCTGAAAGTCTATATCTTAGCGTATCTGAGCGTGTTTTAAAAAAAGACGGTTTTCGTGTAGGATTGACAGTAAAGTAACTAGGTATAAAAAGACGATTTTGGTGTAGGATTGAAAGTAAAGTAACTAAGTCAAAAAGCCGATTTTGGTGAAGGATTAACAGTAAAGTAACTAAGTAAAACAGATGGTTAAGGTGAAGGAGTGACAGTAAATTAAGTAACTAAGTAAAAAAGATGATTCTGGTGTAGAATTGACAGTTAAGTAACTAAGTAAAAACAGATGATTTTGGTGTCGGATTGACAGTAAAATAACTAAGTATAAAAAGACGATTTTGGTGTAGGATTGACAGTAAAATAAGTAACTAATTAAAAAAGATGATTTTGGTGTAAGGTTAACAGTAAAGTAACTAAGTAACTAAGATGATTTTCATGTAGAATTGACAGTAAAGTAACTAATTAATAAAGACGATTTCCCTGTAGGATTGACAGTTAAGTAACTAAGTAACTCAGACGATTTCCCTGTAGAATTGACAGTAAGTTCTCTAAGTGCGGGTAATTAACGCCTTCAGAGCTCCATTAAACCACTCTCCGGTAAACTCGTCTGCTGGGCGGTCACCATCAGGCGAGGCTCGCGGCACACAATGGTCTCTGTTTGTGGTCGCCAGTTTTTCCCGCCTTTTTTGTGCTCGTGTTGGCGGGAAACGGCCATGATGAGAGGTCACGTGGTGTCTCCCCGAACCTCGTGATCGCTGCTAAACGCAGGATGTCTGATAGAGATATTACAGAGGAAACCTATGAACGTTTACAGTCAGAGCTCCTATACCATGGTGTGCTTGGTTTGTTTGGTTTGATTTAACGTCCAGTTAACCATTGTAGGTCCTTACCAGACTTTCTCAAGGTTCTTTTTACACCACAAGGGTGGTGATTGAATCTATGTGATGAATTCAGGTAGAAATCTCACCCCTACACATTTACCGAGGTGAGAGTTCTTTTACTTCCCACACCACATAGACGTGGTATGAGAAGGATTGGCCTTTGATATATAAAAAAATCTACCACTGCTGAGGATGAAGGAGAAAGGTGGCTGCACACCACACCACATAGATGTGGTATGAGAAGGATTGGCCTTTGATATAGCAGTATATCTACCACTGTTGGGTATCCTATGGAGTTTGAATCAGATAGTAATTCAGAAAGCGAAGCTGCGTGAATTACGTAGCGATTCAAACGAGACGGAATCGAGCTCTGACCATAAACTTGAATAGGTTTCTGAATTTATCTCACCCTTAACATTGACTAATAGGCGAACATTTGTGACATAATCCCCATTGAGTATGTTTTCTAAATACTCAACGGGCGTTGGATACGAGTTCCCAATGTTAGGTCTATGGGGAAAAATATCAGGGTGAGATAAAGGTCTGGATATAATTCATTTATAAAGATATATTTCATTAATCTAAAATAGCAAATACATGTTCCTACAGAATCTAAACCCGGTTTGGTTTGTTGCCCTCATTTTGTGCCACAAGGGTTGGAGATCAGATCTGTGAGATGAAGTCAGGTAGAAATCTCAGCCCTTCATATTTACCCAGGTGAGAACCCCCCCCCCCTCACCCCCCCCCCCTCACCCCCCCCCTCACCCCCCCCCCCCCCCCCCCCACACACACACCCCAGTGGCCCTCCTATTAGAGGTGAGAAGTGGTTAAAGTCGTCAGGTTCGGTCCCTCTACCGTCACCCTCCTTGTGCAAAATGAAAATGTCCATGTACCTTTGGTAGATTATAAAACTGTTCATGTTATTATCAAAATATAGATAACTATCCAAATTATTGACCATAGTAAAGGTAATAAAAGGGAATTACTTGTTGATGACCGTTGGCAATTTGGAATCTGTTTTCAGGTGGGAGTCTATTTGACATGCGTCAGAATACATTAACCCGATTACTGGTCTAACTGAGATTGAGTGTTAATTAGGTCACCACTCATTATTCACGGCGACTGACTACAGAACCGGCCTCACTAAACTAGGTCAGGGCGCCTATCGCCATCAAAACTTTCAGTGGTATCACAGAGATTTGAGAGTGTGACGAATAACCCTTCTCTACATCTTCGTTCCACAATTGCCTTGAATGCAATTTTGACTCAATAAAAAAGAAAATTCTGAGTTCTTCACAATCGTCACATGATGATTATGATTTATGTTTACCTGTATTCTGTATGTAATCTCAATGTAGTATAAATCATCATATAACATGTACTAAGGTGATGTTCTTTATCAGGGATATGACCCCGTTTTCTGAGTTCTTTACAGTCGTGACATGATCAGTATTAAAGTGGTTTTTTTTATTAACTGTATCCTATATGCAGGGATGTCAGTTGGGGTCAGAAAAAAACATGGGAGGATTGTTCCCGTGGAATTTACTGCCTTCAGAGAGACCGAGAAACGTGGAAAACTCAGAAGTGTCAGCCACGATGTGGGGAATGAAGCTGAGTTATTATAATCTTTGTTTTACACAAGGTAAAAGAAAAAGGTGGTTTTCCTTGGACATATGGAAATCTGCAATCTCAATATAGTATAAATCCCCTTTAATATTACATGTGCTAACGTTATGTTCTTTATGAGTGATGAGAGTCCAAATACCCCGTCTGTATTCCCCGCGATGAGAGTCCCACATTAATTACTAGATAATTACCCGAGGTACTTACCGAGTACTGACGGAGAAGTGGAGTTCTAACAGATAAGGGCATTCACCTGTGTACTCGGGGACCTTCAGGCGCCTACAACCATCAGTCGTTTATTTAATACGGGAATTCACCCACATTAAGGTCGTGCTCCATGGCGCCGATTATTGGTCTCTGAACAATCTTCACCCAATCTCCACCCGTTCTCCGAATGTTCTTGCCTCATGCGCGACCATGAGGAGAAAACGGGGGCCGATTAGAGACCGCTAGGAGTTTGAGTGCTGACCTTAGCTCCACTGCAGCTCCACTATCGGCGACTAGGTGCCGAGCGGCCAGCGACCAAATGATCGCCACCCAATCGCCACAGGATCGGCTGCAGTAGAGAACGGTAGTAGAGCACAGCCTTTACCGACACAGGACCACGTGGAACATAATGCCCTGTCTCCACTGTGCGATCCAAGGTACATAGGTACGCCCAGTCTGAGACTGGAAGTACCTTCAGGATCGCAACGCGCCAAAACGCACAGTGGAGACAGCAAGTTCCCCTCCCGGTCTGAGACTGGGCGTACCGGTACGCCCAGTCTCAGACTGGAGGTACCGGTACACCGAGTCTCAGACTGGAGGTACCGCATGTACCCCGGATCACAAGCATTTTTTAAATATCAAACCTGTTTGATATTTGGTACGCTTAATCTGAGACTAGGCGTACCCTATGTACCTAGAATCGCAAGCCCTCCAGTCGCAAGCGAGGGTGCCTCCACACAGAATCGATGATACCTTTCGATCCGAGGTACATGCGGTACGCCAAGCCGGTACCTCCAGTCTCAGACTGGAGGTACCGGATCGCAAGCCCCCTCAGTCGCACAGTGGAGACAGGCCTTAAGCCAGTTTCTCTAATGTGAAATGTACAGTTTACGCGGGGTTTTACTGTATTCTAAAACCACACAGAATAGTAAAGCCCTATTTTATCTCCTTGTATGTATGTCACGAACAAAATAAATCCTTTGCTCAAAAAAATAAAGTGAATTCAGAAATGGATTGCTGGAGTATAATCTACGGCTCAGCAGCCGCCGTGAGATCTATTTATAGACGAGTCGTTCAGAGTCGCGTTGATCGGTAAAAGGGACGCTCGTGACGTCAGCCAGACTCAAGTTGACCTTTGAGTCTCAGATAAAAAGGTCTTTAAGCAGGTTGTCGTAATAGTATTTACATCACTGAACAGTTTGTAAACATACAAAATAGATGAAAAGGTTGGAAACTGAACCAAACTATCCCTAATTAAAGTGCTGGTTCCACCAACACAAGATATATCATGATATGTCACGATTTGTTTGTCTCGCCAAGTCTTCTTAGGTTTCGAGTAATAGTGTGCATTTTTGCCACAAACCATCGGTCTAGTTAAGCACCTCGACTGTGTTCTTGCCGCGATAGATCGCGATATGTCGGCAATAGATCGCGAGGTGTCGCGGTGGTGGAGCACCAATAGAAGACATAAATCATCGGGAAAAAATACACAAACCGTCGTGCGCGATGTATCACGGCAAAGGAGGTAAGACATATCGCAATACTGTAAGATATACCAAGATATAACCCAGCAAATCCATCATGTAGGTGGAACCAGTACTAAAGGGGTGGTCGGGTTAGTAAGGTGGTCATTAGGTGAGACATATTTACTATATCTAATCCAACATCAAGTCAGAATCTAACCCACCAGATTGTTTCTAAAGTCTCTCATATCGATGCTCAATACAGACACCCAGGAGCCGGATTATGATCTAAAGCCCAGACCCGTGGGTAGATCTATTTATAGCCGTACACAGGCGTCCTCTGGTATTGATCGTTAAGAGTGGCGAGAGTCACTTCAGCCATGCCCAGTTTCCGACTCGCCGACTCCCGCCGTACCTCACTGGGTCAACTCCAGGCGCATCGTCTACACCAGATAGAGATAGACACTTAGTGTGTAGACACAGGGTAGAGATAGCGACTTAGTGCACACAGGGTAGAGATAGTGACTTAGTGTGTAGACACAGGGTAGAGATAGTCACTTAGTGCACACAGGGTAGAGATAGACACTTAGTGCACACAGGGTAGAGATAGTCACTTAGTGCACACAGGGTAGAGATAGTCACTTAGTGCACACAGGGTAGAGATAGTCACTTAGTGCACACAGGGTAGAGATAGTCACTTAGTCTGTAAACAAGGTAGAGATAGTCACTTAGTGCACACAGGATAGAGATAGTCACTTAGTCTGTAAACAAGGTAGAGATAGTCACTTAGTGCACACAGGATAGAGATAGTCACTTAGTGCACACAGGGTAGAGATAGTCACTTAGTCTGTAAACAAGGTAGAGATAGTCACTTAGTGCACACAGGATAGAGATAGTCACTTAGTGCACAGAGGGTAGAGATAGTCACTTAGTCTGTAAACAAGGTAGAGATAGTCACTTAGTGCACACAGGATAGAGATAGTCACTTAGTGCACAGAGGGTAGAGATAGTCACTTAGTGCACACAGGGTAGAGATAGTCACTGTGTCTATACAGGGTAGAGATAGTCACTTAGTGCACACAGGGTAGAGATAGTCACTTAGTGCACACAGGGTAGAGATAGTCACTTAGTGTACAGAGGGTAGAGACAGTCACTTAGTGCATACAGGGTAGAGATAGTCACTTAGTCTGTAAACAAGGTAGAGATAGTCACTTAGTGCACACAGGATAGAGATAGTCACTTAGTGCACACAGGGTAGAGATAGTCACTTAGTCTGTAAACAAGGTAGAGATAGTCACTTAGTGCACACAGGATAGAGATAGTCACTTAGTGCACACAGGGTAGAGATAGTCACTTAGTCTGTAAACAAGGTAGAGATAGTCACTTAGTGCACACAGGATAGAGATAGTCACTTAGTGCACAGAGGGTAGAGATAGTCACTTAGTGCACACAGGGTAGAGATAGTCACTGTGTCTATACAGGGTAGAGATAGTCACTTAGTGCACACAGGGTAGAGATAGTCACTTAGTGCACACAGGGTAGAGATAGTCACTTAGTGTACAGAGGGTAGAGATAGTCACTTAGTCTGTAAACAAGGTAGAGATAGTCACTTAGTGCACACAGGATAGAGATAGTCACTTAGTGCACAGAGGGTAGAGATAGTCACTTAGTCTGTAAACAAGGTAGAGATAGTCACTTAGTGCACACAGGATAGAGATAGTCACTTAGTGCACAGAGGGTAGAGATAGTCACTTAGTGCACACAGGGTAGAGATAGTCACTGTGTCTATACAGGGTAGAGATAGTCACTTAGTGCACACAGGGTAGAGATAGTCACTTAGTGCACACAGGGTAGAGATAGTCACTTAGTGTACAGAGGGTAGAGACAGTCACTTAGTGCATACAGGGTAGAGATAGTCACTTAGTCTGTAAACAAGGTAGAGATAGTCACTTAGTGCACACAGGATAGAGATAGTCACTTAGTGCACACAGGGTAGAGATAGTCACTTAGTCTGTAAACAAGGTAGAGATAGTCACTTAGTGCACACAGGATAGAGATAGTCACTTAGTGCACACAGGGTAGAGATAGTCACTTAGTCTGTAAACAAGGTAGAGATAGTCACTTAGTGCACACAGGATAGAGATAGTCACTTAGTGCACAGAGGGTAGAGATAGTCACTTAGTGCACACAGGGTAGAGATAGTCACTGTGTCTATACAGGGTAGAGATAGTCACTTAGTGCACACAGGGTAGAGATAGTCACTTAGTGCACACAGGGTAGAGATAGTCACTTAGTGTACAGAGGGTAGAGACAGTCACTTAGTGCATACAGGGTAGAGATAGTCACTTAGTCTGTAAACAAGGTAGAGATAGTCACTTAGTGCACACAGGGTAGAGATAGTCACTTTGTGCACACAGGATAGAGATAGTCACTTAGTGCACACAGGGTAGAGATAGTCACTTAGTGTGTAGACACAGGATAGAGATAGTCACTTAGTGCACACAGACACAGGATAGAGATAGTCACTGTGTCTACAGAGGGTAGAGATAGTGACTTAGTGCACGTGGGTAGAGAGAGTCACTTAGTGCACACAGAGTAGAGATAGTCACTTAGTGTACACAGGGTAGAGATAGACACTTAGTGCACACAGGGTAGAGATAAAGCCCAATGCCCATCTACCGATTTCGGAACATTTATGTACGTTTGTCGGCGACAAACGGAGGGTTATTTGTCCCAGACGGAGTCGGTAGATGTAGGACAGCTAGGCAAGGCTACCCAGCGATTAGTGAACACTCGGTTTCTTTGGTTTTTTCCCTCCCCCAGCGATTAGTGGACCATACACCGATTTTATCAGTGTGCGGGTCGAGCGAGGGGTTACGTTATTTGCCTGCGACAAAGTGACCGACTCCTATACGATTTGGAAACTAATCGTTCAACCCTAAATCGGTAGATGGGCATCCGGCTTAAGGCTGATTCCCACTTGGAGATTCTTGCCCCAGAGACTGGTGCCCGGCATAGTCGCCGGGAAACGCCAGTCGCACAGCGGGGGGAGGGTTTAGTTGACGACTAGCGGCCTGAAAATTTCAAACATATTTGAAATTAAATCGTAAGAGATCCGTGCCTTTTTGGGTTGGACTTGAGTCTGCGCCTTACGCCAGCATGGCAGGTGGCGGAGGGGGTGGGCAAGAGTCGCCGACGATTTTGCATTTTTGCATTCCTAATTAGCGACATGGGAGATTCCTAGAAGGTTGTGCTCATAGTCGCTGACTAAAGCCCTGCACATGCCCCAGAATCGCCTCGTGGAAATCGGGCATAAGACTAAGAGGCTGCCAGCAGGTCTTCACGGCAGCGTGTAGACTTGCTCAAGTCTTTGATTATGAACATAAATTCAATGAATACAATAAATTACAATGTGTAAGGTTCCTCTGACTGGCTCAGGAATCAGCCAGTGTCAAGGGGAGAGTAGGTGGAGGGGTAAGGAGGGCGTGCGGTGGCGGTAGGCAGCAGTAGGAGTAGGACACAGGGACGGAGGATAGTCTAAGCAGCGTGATGCATGCGGCTAACCGGTATCTCTACTGCTTACTGTGTGTGTGCCAGACGTGAAATGTGATTTAGTTACAAGTAGAGTAGTGTGTCTATGATAGATTCACCAGGAGTAGATTATATTCTAACCATCCAGCCCACGCACATACCAACACACACACAAACTGGCGTAGAATGACTGGAAGAGGCAAAAATAAACTAACTGCGTCAGACTCCTAAATAACCGTGTGGGTTTTTAAACACAGCGTAAAAAGTCAATAATGTTTAGTTTAAAAACAAAGGCCCTAAAAACGGGAGGTCTATAACAGAAAGGGGAATCTTGACAAGGGGCCAGCCATAAAGTACGTACGCACTGAGAGGGGGGGGGCAACATTTTCGAAAATTCTGCGTACGTCATATCTGGATGGCCCCTCCCCCCCTCCACAGACACACACTTTGGATCCACCCTTTTATCTCCATCTATCACCAATATCTCTTTCTCCAACGTGTCATTTTCTTCAATCATATCTTAAATGGATCAATATTGTACTACAATATCATTAGTATTTAGTGACAGGTCTTTTCTGTCTCTGCTACAAGCTTAAGTTCGTTGAAACTACAGAAAATACAAACATTGAAAATATATGCTATGGTGTATTAATAGAATACTTGATTAAATGTTGAATTTATTCCCATGCATCATGGACATTTGCAGGTCCATCAAAGCCGGACCCGAGTGTGTGATGTCTGTAACTCTGCCTCCTTTCGGGATTTTTTTTTTTCTTTTTTTTTTTTTTTTTTTCGGGATATTTCTTTATATTTCTGCCTATTTTCAGGACAACATGAAGAGCTGTTGCTCCAAACCGAAATGTCATTTTCTGCCAATGATACATGCCTAGCCATAAGGAGCCTTGAGACTATAATGCTCACAATAAGAGAGATTATAAATATGGTGTACTAGTAGTGGATATTTAGTAGAAACCGAACGAGAACTCGAGTTCGGTTTCGTATTTATCCTACCTCGTCTATGCTTTTGTATTACTAAAAGATAAATATTGAGTCAATGACCAACAGAACTTTTTTTCATAGTAGCTGACATCCTGCTCTCTGATTGGTCAATATTGTTATTACTCTAGTGGCATAAAAAACACTTTATGTCATGGCCTGCCACATAAAATTTCCCTATGTTAAGTCTATGGCGGTTTTTTATTAGGGGTAGGATAAGTATTGCTTTTAATCCCCCCCCCCAAAAAAAAAATATATAAAAAATAAATAAATTGTAAAACCCTACAATCCAGGCCTTTGCAGCTCCAGGCAAAATAAATCCTGTAGATACTATTACTTGCTACAGTAATATAGGAATTTCTAGCAGATTTATACAAGAAAATATAGTCACTGTATCATATAGCCATTATAGGCCTGCGCTAGCTGAAAAGTATCCACTGTGGTGTAGTGTAATAAAAAATCTCAATCCTTTTATCACATGATCAGGGCATACTGGACTACCAACGCGAACTTGTATAATCCTAAAAGTGAAACCTTTGCACAGATCCCACTTGGTCGTGGTTGGTTATGGACATATATCCAGCATGACTACCACAATCCAGACAACATTTAATCGACGATCCAGTGACGAGCTGTATCGATTTTTGAGCAGACCTCAGCCTGTGTACGACTGCTACTGAGATTTCAAACGGGCACTCACCTCTTGTTCATGGGTCGAACCCTCACAGCCACCTTGAGGGACGCCATGGCTGCAGCAGAAAATAATCCAAAGGAGAGGCCTCAGAGCCCCTGATATCTATCCGAGCTGGGATCTAGTCGTCACCTCACAAACGGAGGCAGAAGCGACCACGGCCGCCGCCGCCGCTCCCAGCCGAGAGCTCGACGGCGCTTCGTGGAGCAACCACCACCAGCCGTCCAGCGAGCGATTCCCCGAAATTCATGATTTATCCATGGCGTACAGATCCCAACCCGCGCTTAATCCACGAGTGTTGCTTCATAAGGACCACAGGGAGGTATCCAGATGCTGTGACCTTGTGATTGTGATGGTAATACTCCGGTTTTCGGGGTGGAGACTGGGTGTTGTGCGGTGAAGGTGGGCAGGGCGAACCGACTGTCAGACGGGGTTCCCCGTGTGCGAAAACGAGGCCACCATGACGTCATTATTAGGAGTGAGCGGCGTTCGCGAGCACGTGGTGGTGTTGACAAACAGAGTGAAGGGCCCCCACAGGGCGAAGTGGACTATAAATAGATTTGGGTTACGGTACTAGATGAGCTATATCTGTTTCTGTGTATATTGATACGGGCATTCAGATACCTGCACAGACAGTGGCGCTACCTGGCTGATTTTCAAATGTTGATCTGAACTAATGTAAAAGGTTTTGAACACCCTAAATGACTTAGCTTTTGAGTCATATTTAAGCATACTTCAACTTGTAACAAATATAACAAATAAGCAAATTTATTGCATAATTTCTTTAACATGGTGTTTTCTTTATAGGTGTTAACTAGATTGGCATAGTTACATCTACCTATGATATCTTAGGAGACTTTTTTTTAAATATAATATTAAATCGTATCATCATCAAAGTTTGGTGATCTTCTGGGACCGTACTTATTTTTTCTTCTTTTTTAAAATTGTGTTAGTTTGTTGACTTAAGTATATCATATAAGGGAAATTTGGCAAAGGGACTGATGGGTGGACGATCAAAATCTGATATTCTACCACTTAATTGTTGGTGCGAAAAGTCATATATAATTCCATGCTTTTGTAATCTATATATAAAAGTAGAAATAGATACGTAAATTATATCTCAGTATCTTTGATATAGGAAAATTCATTTTACTTTATGATTTCACTGAAGGGCAATTCAATATAACTTCACCCCTGGAATAAATGCCCATAGGCTTAACATTGGGAACTCGTTCTCCATGCCCCTACGAGTATTGCAGTCCTTTCTCCATGGTCTATATCCTGAGTGTTGTCCATTCTTTTAGTGTGTACAGGGGTGAGATAAATACAGAAAGCAACTCGTTTTGGTCAAAGAAGCCATTCTCCAACTCGTTTGAATGCTACGTGATATTCACTCGGCTGTCGCCTCGTTCATATAACACCACATCAAACTTGTGGAGAACAACAACTTTGACCAAAACTTGTTGGTTTCTTCTATAGTTCCCACATCATGAAATATTCCTGACGTGGTATCAAACATATTGGTTGGCACCACAGAGCCACCTGTTCTACCACATTGGGACGAAATTATAGCAAGTGAAATCATGGCGATTTACTAACCTTGCGACTTTTGCATCACACAAATAAGATCGAGCCATTCACGTCAAATATGGCAGGCTTTGTTTAACCGAGTCCAGGTGGTGTCATGCATCATAACACTAGGGGGCGCTAAACGGTAATTCATCTATTATTTTCAAGGTTCAGAACTGGCAT
Organism: Alentia gelatinosa; assembly: GCA_950022655.1. NCBI lineage: Eukaryota > Metazoa > Annelida > Polychaeta > Phyllodocida > Polynoidae > Alentia > Alentia gelatinosa. The sequence goes on from OX465581.1 coordinate 129,135,137, forward strand.
TTCCCACTAGATGGCAGTGCGAAGTGACCGGTGTCTGTTACACCACACACGGCCGGGGGGAGGGGGGGAGGGGGTAATAGCCATGGGGTCGTTTTGTTTTCTACGTCAACGAGGGTATAAGGCCCGAGGTGAGGTCCTACGAGGGTTTGGGTTTGATTAGTCAATATATCGTTGGGAAGGTGGGATGTAGCCAGTGATAAGCGAGCTCTCCCTCACTCACGTTTTATTATTCATCGTCGGGCCGGGAGACCTCGTCCAAAGTCTCCTTCACATCTTCAGGGGTCGCTGCTCCTATTTATGTTGGAAAAGCGTTGCTCCAGTAATATCGGATCATGTCGTGTGGAAACGTTCTAAAAAGTTGTTTTCACATAGTAAAACCGATTTTATTTTCCTCAAACATTCACAGAATATAGTATAGGTATAGTATAGTGTTACCTATTTCTGGGTTTTTTGTTCATTCTAGTTCTAAATGAGTACATTTAATATTTAAAACGTGGAGCAACGCCCCCTGGCGGGCGACACCCTAGAAGGGAATCATGGGAGATCAAAAATAACAAACCTAATTTTAAGTCAAGCAAATGAAAAAGGGCTTATTTTACCTATTGGGTAAGGTCAAACTAGACAAAACTCAAATTTTGCTCTATTGAATTTGCAATATGCCACAAATTACCAATTTCAATGGATGGATGGGAATATTTGAAAATCACCAGGTGGCGCCACCGTGAATTGTAGGATATGCCTTTAATTGAATATAGATGGCAACTCACAATGGCGCAACCTGGTGGTTTTTAGGTATTGTCAATTGTCAGTCAAAAATTTTTTATTTGGGGACTCATTCTAATTCTCAAAGGGATGCATTTAATGAATGAATTCAATGTTTTGTCCAGTTCATCTGATTTCAAAAGGAGTGATAGGACAATTCATATTTGTTTGATTTACATAGGAAATGTACTGAAACATATGGTTTTCTTCAATTCATTCAAAAACAAGGACGGTGGCATATGAAACTGAAACGTGTAGTATTATACCATTACTGTATTTTCTGAAACTCTGAGGAAACTGACATGGGTTTTACTATGTGAAAAGCAACTTCTCAGAATTTCTATATATTCTATTATAAAATTGTCATAATATTGATCTTTAAATTTTTCAAATATTGTCAATTATCAGTCAAATCTGGTTTTTTTTTATTCATTCTAGTTCTAAATGAGTACATTTAATATTTAAAACGTGGAACAACGCCCCCTGGCGGCCGACGCCCTAGAAAGGCATCATGGGAGATTAAAAATAACAAATAAAAGCTTATTTATTTATTTATTAAAATCAGCAGATATATGTTTATCATGATTCAAATACAAGCTGTAGGTGTTAGATGGAGAATCACTGTGCTATTTAGTAAGATTCACATATATTCATAAATAATTAAATTAGTTCCCCAAACTACCACTATGTGGCACCACCTGCTTCCATTACAAACCCTCGTTCGAGTCTCCTCAAAGCGTCTTTCAGGCCGGTTTTGTCCTCCGCTTCTCCCTGACGAGACTGTGACCGAGGATTTCTCTCCCTCTCGGTTTATAGACACTCCCAGTTCAAAATACCCTCAAAATCATGCAAATTCATCTGACAATGGATCGAACCACCATCTTGCTGGTGAAATCAAAGTGCTGTCAAAGTCTAAAATGGCAAATACTATACTAATCAACCTTCTTCTGTGCATTCTGTACATGTAATAGTTGAAATAGGATTATTTACATTATTCAGACATAAATCAAACGTGCCAGCTTGAAGAAAATCAACTCTTTCAATGATTTGTTGACATCGCGTTTATAGTCTAAACTGGGGCTACCACATAATCATTTGATCTGAAATTGCCAAGGAAGTTTAATTTTGTTAGGGGAAACGCACTTAAAGTACTTAAAACATCACAGAAGTACTTAAAACATCCTCACACATTAAAGAGTATGGTAAATGAACGTCCAAATGGGCCTATAGGCTTCGCATTGCGTAGGTGCTTCTCCAAAATGGCCGACCCCGTGGTTCGAAGCGCCACCTACTTCGAGGCCGGAGCGGAGAATGAAGGCGACACACTAGAGTAGTGTATACAGATACAAAGTGACATCACATAAACCAGGAAAGGGAAGAAGAACATACTCTAGTCGATAGGTTCTGAAAGGAAATTATAAGTTAGTCTCTCAAAGATTTTTTTTATCGATTTCAACATTAGTGTCTTTGTCAATGACTTAAATGTCTTTAGATCTGGGTTTTTTGCACTACAGGCAATTGTGCAATCCAAAATATACCACCGCGAAAGTGGATTGAACACAAGTAAACTACATTTTAGGGTTTGTAACAAATATTTTTCATATTTTGGTCACTGCATTCAAGTGACTGTATGTTCTGTTACTCGTCAGTCCATGTTTATTCCTGTCCTGAAGAAGACCCATCCTGCCGAAACGTTGACAGAAAGGCAATAAAATGTTTATTGTGAACAGGGTTCGTACAAAGACAACCCAATAAAATGCCAGGCTTTTTCCAGGCTCTAATATTTTTTCCAGGCACATAACAATTTGAATCAATACCAGCTTGCTAGTAAATGAAAAGTCATTGTTTGTTTTCTGAAGGGTTTATGTCATACCTGGTCAATTTCTTCATCTTCCTTACTACCTGTGGAATTTCAGCGGTTTGTGATAGATATCTTCAAATAATTTCTTTTTATGTCATTTTTAAATATGAGGATAAATAATCGAAACCATGCTATATCATTAGCAATTTGCTTTACAGGGTGAAAAAAAAGGATTTTTGGAACAATCTAATCCAAATCAGTGAAATTTCATAGGCAGTCAGGTAAAGTAGTATAAGGAAAGTAATAATGACCAGAATTTCATAGACTAAAAACATTCTTTTTATGCAAAATTAAATTTTCCAGGCTCTTCCAGATTTTCCAGGCTCTCTGTAAGAATTCCAGGCTTTTCAATGCCTGGAAAACCCAAAAGCATAATTCCAGGCTTTTCCAGGTTTTCCAGGCTCTGTAGGAAGCCTGTGTTAAAACTATGGAGTGGACATCCGTTTGTACAGTGTTCTAGAGTTAGACAGGACTTCAACTCAAGCCTGGTTTTTTTATCTCTAGTAGGTAGATACGAATGTTATCATCTCATGAAAATATAAGTAAAAGAAGCAAGATTACTGCAGCACACTTCAACTTTATTGTCTCAAACTCATAGAATACATTCTATAGAATAACCTATAAAATGAAGAGCAAACAAACCCAAACCATCCGAGTACATTATATCATATGTGAAAGTAAATATTTTATTGCACTAGTGGATAAAACATATAAAAGAAAATATCCTAAGATCTCTTTCTCTTTGTATACATTGCTGTAGATGTGTTAGTAGAAATAAAATATAACAATGAGATTATGGTATAGAGTGGCAGTTGTAAGCAAAAGCCCACATGGAATGTGTGTAGAACAAGACATCACCAAAATACAACGTATTAACATTCGTTATCAATAATCGCTGGTGATTTGTATAATTCGTCGCTTATTTCCCTTATAACAGTCTCACGATTATAGCACCACATGTCCACAACACCGACACCAGTCATCAGTAACTTACACATACGGTAAAACTTCCTCATAACAAAGCTCTTAGGACCGGAGAAATTACTTTGTAGTATGAGAGCTAGCTAGTGCGTATTCGTCGGAACCAATCAGCTCTTTGCAAACTGATGCTATAAATAGAACAACAAACCATGTTATTCCTTTCACCCAGCGGCGCTGACCAATATCAGCCGCGCTCTCTTAGATCTTCATGGACCGTACCTCTGAACAGAGGTCTATGCTCTGAAGGCGGACGGTTCATTCACAGACTAGTGTAAGCTGTACTGTGATTGGTTCTGACGAATATGTACTAGACAGTGGTGTTAAGCGAGTGCTCCATCGGGCCAGCGGATGGCATGAAATATGTGCCAAACAGTGCCGTGTGACGGCTGGCGTGTGTTCCAGGGTGAGCTCAGAGTATAAAAACTGGTGCGGTGGAACACGTCAGCCCTACACACCCACCAGCTGAACCAGCGATGAGCCATCACAACCTAATGAATTTGGTTTCGCTACCTACCGGCTGGCTACCAGCTAGTGGCAGGCGGCAGCGACCGGTTTGTACAAAATAAGCAATGGCTACGCTGTGCTCATACCGCAGGGCCGGTGGAGCACGCCCTCAAGTATTTTGGAAAATCGAAATGATAAGAGGAGTTTGCCGTCCATAATTATTGATTTGTTCAGATTTCTAATTCTAATGAGCAAAATATCATTTTACTCAGCAAAAATTACTTTATTGAAAATACTTTGTTATAAACGGGTTTTTGTAGTATGGAAATTTATTTAAAAAGATGACCAGGCAAATCACTCTTTTTATAATCGGGTGTTTGTTATGATGAAGGTTTACTGTATATAACATATAATCTGTAAATAAATATGTAAATATTACAATTATTATATAACTATGGCCGTACACCTCCCTTTTAAGGTATATAATATTACGCAAACAGTCTTTCTACATCCCCATACTTAGTAGAATTGTCGATCAGATCTATCCCTCGTCCTTTGGCCTCGGGATACATATGGGCGACACTTTTACGGTGTATGTTTGACATACATAGACAGTCAGCCAGTTTCTGTATACTACTGAACACATCAGGATAACTTTCATGAAGTACCACGGATTGTAAGTTGGTCTCCTAGGTCACTGCCCCCAGTCTCTCTTAACCCTTTCCAGGCGAGCAGGTTGGTGGGTACCAGTAGCTGCAGCGGCTAGAATACCACTGGGCTGTATGTCTCTGGGGGCGAGAATGCTTTGAGGCATTCAGGAAAGTTTCACTTGTCATTTGACCTAGAGAACTTTTTTATTGTCATAGGTCAATTTTTTTGAAACAGTATATAAAATGTATTAATTTCCACACATATCTTTCGATATTTTACACAAACTCTTTAAATTTTTCTTGTATTTATTGGAAAATGCCTGAATATATTGTGAATGCCTGTAGGCATTCTCGGCCCCTGTGTACATAATGTCTGCAGGCATTTTCGCCCTGAATGGGTTAACAATCCACATGCAGATTTTGCAGTTTTCCCACTTGATTAACACGACCTGACACTTACCGCTAAACCCTAAAATAAAATAAAACCCTGAATCATTCCATTCTGGTAAATTCAGAGGATCATTGAGCGTCATCGAATTTCATATCCTTATTTAAATCAGCCAAATATCCGCCAATTTAAATCAAACTCTCTCCAATATTTGGGGGAGAAAATGCAGATCTGTTACCCATTGGCTGATCCTATTGACATATTATACTAATTTTTTTTTTTTGGATGAGCCGCTTTCGGCGAAACCTTGACATATCACCTCTTATGTAAATAACAGCACACACACACACAGACTAACACTGTCCAAAATCCCCCCCTGATCTCTGGAGAGACTCCAGGGCGACCGTTGTTGACACTATGATGTCACGACTGACAGTGCGCTATGGTTACGGTGGTTAGGTACAGTTCTACAAACTGTCACACAAGGTAGCATCGCTGGGATGGAAGGACGTCGCCTCGTCCTGCATTGACATATTATACTAAATATGGATAATTTGATAAGTACTCTCATGCACTGAAGGTTAACAAGTGTTGCTCTAAAGGGTGTGTTCTACGGGGCTTACAGAACGGTGCCGCATGGGTGCCGTGGTAAATAATATCAAGAGACACGAGTTTGAGTCTGACTTTATTTATGCCACGCATTTTGTTGGCTACGTAATTTCACGAGTCGAAGACGAATGACATTACGGAGCCAACAAAATGAGTGGCATAAATAAGCTCAAACACAAACGAGTGGCGTCTGGATTTTATCCTACCCCGTTTCCATATTTTTTCAGTATCAGAAAGTAGTGGCATAAACAACTCTTTATGTCACTACCTGTGACATAAACAAATCCCATGTTAAGCCTATGGCGTTTTTTATTAGGGGTAGGATAAACAATATTAGCTGGTTTCAGATAAAAGCAGTTGTATGCTCCGAGGAGTTGACGCGTAGTAATATCTGAGCGCATCCAAGAATATTGAGTCAATTTCGAGGAGCATACAACTGCTTTTATCTGAAACCAGTCTATATTGTAATTATTATCCACCTTTTCCTGACAAGTGGTATACCAATGTTAGTTCTTTTAGGTACGCACTATTTTTCTGTACGCACTATTTTTCCATATGTGCCCCCGGAGCTTAAAAAACATATTCGTATGTTAAGTGTATGTAGTTACACACTTCCTATGTGTTTTCTTTGGACACCTTGTATTGGGTAGATAATAAATACAAATAGGTGCGGTGGAGCAGGCCACATACTCACCGGCTGCGGCCATGCAGCCAAAGACTGCTAAAACCTGATTAAACTGCTTTTGCCTGCTAATCCGCCGGCGGTGTCTTTATCCTACCCCTAATAAAAAACACCATAGGTTTAACATTGACTCAATGTATTTGATGGAGCATTGAATAAAGTGTTTTTTATGCATCGAGGTGAATAAAAAAACGGACCAATCAGGGATGAGATCACGAAAGTAGATCTGGCAACATTGATAAATGTGGCCATCCTCTGATGAGTGTCAACACGCTACTAACATGGATGATTACAAAAAAATGTCTGTATATTGGTAAGGTGGGGTAGGATAAATACGAAACTGAACTCGAGTTAGCCTTGTCAATGTTTATATCACTCTAGTCAGGTCTGCTACTCACTACACTTGGCTAACGCCTCCTGTAGTAATTCGCCGAGTCATCTGGCGACTTCCGGTTTGAAATACCCTCTGAATTCCCTTAAAAACGGACATATCCGCCATCTTGCTGGAGACAACGAATTGCTGTCAGAGTGGAAAAATAGTGGAAAACTAAAAAAAACTACTTTATAAAGTGTAATTTAGACACGCAATAGTTGAAATAAGGTTATCTACAATATCCAGACATGATTCAAACGTGCCAACTCGAAGAGAATCATTGTTTCGACGATTAGTTGACATCGCGTTTGGAGGCTAAACTGACGCCATCACGTAATCATTTGATCTGAAACTGCCAGGGAGGTCTAGTTTTGTCAAAAGATTGGCTTAAGGGTTACTTAATACATCCTCACATATCAAATAATATCAGAAATGAACGTTTGAATTCACCATAGGCTTAACACTGCGTAGGTTCCTTGCCAAGATGGCTGTGGAGGGGGATTCGAAACGCCACCTACTTCCAGGCTGACTCAACGAATACACAACCTGCCCATCGTGGCATAAACATTGACGAGGCTAACTCTCGTTTGGTTTCTACTAAGTATGGCCAGGCATCAGGCATGGAGCGAGCCTCACTATGAGCGTGTTTGACAGATGCTCGGGGAGTCGACATTCGGCCTGTCCGGTGGAACACACCCTGAGAGAGCATGGTCAGTCAGGATGAACTATACGAAAATATATTTTAAATCTTGGATAGAATCGGGGGGCCGATTTTGTCCAGGAGAGTTCCCACAAATATTGATTCTCAATAGCATTCGGATTGTCAGGTCACACCACAACAATTTCAGAGATTCAGAGATTCTTATCGTAGCACACTTGTGGAGATTCTACATGAGGGGTCCCATACACCATGACACAGTTCGGCATCGCATCACAACTCGGAGTGCGCATGCCCGGCACCGCCCACTCCGCCACCTAGTGTCGCTTCAGCGTGGACCCGCTGCAACGCTTCTCTCGCCTGATTCTCCTCTTCCTCACCAGGTGGCGAGAGGTCTATCTCCAACTTTGGCGCTCGCATCGGAGACTCTGAGAAAGGAGAGAAGGAGTATAACGTTATCTGACTGTTACAGAATGCGAGTTAGGAGCTGATATTGGAAAGCCGAGTCCGGCTACTTATACCCAGGACTCACTAGGCGAGAGTGAATGCTATGAATTTTGTGAGCCCGTGACCGTGTGGCAGGCGGCAGCGGGCGGGCTCCCGTACATGGAAACTGTGCAGGCGGGACACTTTCCTTAACTACATTAGTTTAGGTATAAGAAAATCTTTGGGTGCACCGTGCCTGTAGAGAATGATGCAATGACTTAGTAAGTAAATGAAATGGCATTTTCTCATAAATTTTAGGTATACATGTATGATCATGAGTAAATGTAGTGACTGAGTCCCTAGTGATGCCATTCTCGGTCTTTTGTAATATAAAATATTTCATCTTACAAAAGACCTCAAATGGCCATCCTACGGGCTCAGTCACCATGTTTTCTCTTACTCTTATTATTTTCGTGTTTTCGTACCTGGCGTGTTCGGCTCACTCTCTCCGTTCTCGTCGTCAATCATCTTCAGGAAGTCGTAGCCCGGGTTCAGAGGTTTCCAGTCCCAGTCATCTAGTGATTCTAATAGAAACAGATAAAATTAACATTCAATATACAATTTTTCACATATCATAGTGAACAATACTAATCTATGGGTAAGTCAGACAATCACAACTGATTATTAAAAAGACATTGATATATTTTACTTAGTTCTTATTTTGAATTTCTTTTTAATTGGACTGCATATCTCATTAAAATATGTTGAAAATGAAGTGGGTACAGGTCATGACAAATTTCTAGTGAAATATATACGTTTTTATTAGTGTGTTGTCATAAATGTACACAATGTTACACTCCAGTTTCTCTATTGAGAAACGAGAGTGTGCTTTCCCTTGGCCTAACTAGCTCGCTCCGTGCTAGTCCTGTGGAGGGGGGCAGACTACAACAACATCCACAGCGGCACCGCCCTCCCTCACATTTATCTGTTTGTTTATTTAGCGTCCCAGGGGACCCTGAGGGTATATAGGGACTAACTCATGGTTCAGCTTTTCTCACTGGTTTTACACCACAAGGGTGGTGAATGAATCTATGAGATGAATTCAGGTAGAAATCTACACATTTACAGAGGTGAGAGTTCTTTTACCTCCCACACCACATAAACATGGTATGAGAAGGACTGGCCTTTGATATAGCAGTAAGTCTACCACTGCTGGGGGTGAAGGAGAAAGGTGGCTGTACACCACACCACATAGACATGTTATGAGAAGGACTGGCCTTTGATATAGCTGTAAATCTACCACTGCTGGGGGTGAAGGAGAAAGGTGGCTGTACACCACACCACATAGACATGGTATGAGAAGGACTGGCCTTTGATATAGCAGTAAATCTACCACTGCTGGGGGTGAAAGAGAATGGTGGCTGTACACCACACCACATAGACATGGTATGAGAAGGTCTGGTCTTTGATATAGCAGTAAATCTACCACTGCTGGGGGTGAAGGAGAAAGGTGGCTGTACACCACACCACACAGACATGTTATGAGAAGGACTGGTCTTTGATATAGCAGTAAATCTACCACTGCTGGGGGGGAAGGAGAAAGGTGGCTGTACACCACACTACATAGACATGTTATGAGAAGGATTGGCCTTTGATATAGCAGTAAATCTACCACTGCTGGGGGGGAAGGAGAAAGGTGGCTGTACACCACACTACATAGACATGGTATGAGAAGGACTGACCTATGATATAGCAGTAAATCTACCACTGCTGGGGGTGAAGGAGAAAGGTGGCTGTACACCACACCACATAGACATGGTATGAGAAGGACTGGTCTTTGATATAGCAGTAAATCTACCACTGCTGGGGATGAAGGAGAAAGGTGGCTGTACACCACACCACGTAGACATGGTATGAGAAGGACTGGTCTTTGATATAGCAGTAAATCTACCACTGCTGGGATGAAGGAGAAGGGTGGTTGTACACCACACCACGAAGACATGGTATGAGAAGGACTGGTCTTTGATATAGCAGTAAGTCTACCACTGCTGGGGATGAAGGAGAAAGGTGGCTGTACACCACACCACATAGACATGGTATGAGAAGGACTGGTCCTTGATATAGCAGTAAGTCTACCACTGCTGGGGGTGAAGGAGAAAGGTGGCTGTACACCACACCACGTAGACATGGTATGAGAAGGACTGGTCCTTGATATAGCAGTAAATCTACCACTGCTGGGGGTGAAGGAGAAAGGTGGCTGTACACCACACCACATAGACATGGTATGAGAAGGACTGGTCCTTGATATAGCAGTAAGTCTAGCACTGCTGGGGATGAAGGAGAAAGGTGGCTGTATACCACACCACATAGACATGGTATGAGAAGGACTGGTCTTTGATATAGCAGTAAATCTACCACTGCTGGGGGTGAAGGAGAAAGGTGGCTGTACACCACACCACATAGACATGGTATGAGAAGGACTGGCCTTTGATATAGCAGTAAAATCCATGTATATCTAGGAGAGAACTCCCTGAACCCTCCCGTCTCTCTCGGTCGCCGACACTCACTCAGAGGCGTCGCTGTCTTCTCGGTGACTTCCCGAAGCCAAGCCGCCACTTTAGACGACGTCACCTCCACCGCCTGGTCAAACTCGTAAACGAAGCTCTACAAGAAAAAAAACAGCAAGATGAACCAAGCCAAGGAAGATGAGAAAGTGCGACAAAGTGTGGGAATGAACCTCTAATCATTCAGGATTTCAGTTAAAGGCATATCCTACGATTCACAGTGGCGCCACCTGGTGATTTTTAGATAATGTCAATTATTGGTCAGAACTGGTTTCTTGGGATTCATTTTATTTCTAAATGAGTTAATTTAACATTTTGTCCAGTTTATCCAATCTTAATATTCAATATAGGCCAATTTACATTTGCTTGATGTATATAGGAAATGTACTGAAAAATATGGTTTTCTTTGATTTTATCGAAAACAAGGACGGTGACCTATGATTTTTAAAACCTAAATAAGTAGTACTATGTATGTCCTATATTCCGTGAAAGTTTGTGGAAAATGACATGGGTTTTACTATGTGAAAAAATACCTTTTAGAATTTCTATATATTCTAATATAAAATTATCGGATTACTATTGGGAATTCGTTCTCCATGCCTCTACAAGTATTGCAGTCCGTTCTCCATGGTCTATATCCTGTGTGTCGTCCATTTTTTTAGTGTGTACAGGGGTGAGATAAATACAGAAAGCAACTCGTTTTGGTGAAAGTCGTTGTTCTCCAACTGTTTGAATTCTACATGATATTCACTCGGCTGTCGCCTCGTTCATATCACTCCACATCAAACTCGTGGAGAACGACAACTTTCACCAAAACTTGTTGGTTTCTTCTTTAATATTATATACTCGTGGCTCTATTACCTTTGTAAACTTGAGTTGACGATTTTGTATTTAGTAGTGGATTGGAAAAGCCACTGGAATTACTCGCTCTGGCAGTTTTCTTTTTTATATTTTCTTTTTTTTAGATGTTTTGTTCGTCTTCTTTTCTGATATATTTCTTTTAGTCAGGTATGTCAGTTAGAATCGGAAAATAAAGTGAATATATTTTTGATATGCTATTTGTTTCCTCGGAGAAACAGAGAAAATGTGGAAAACACGTGGGTAGGCTGAGGGTCTGCGAGGAGATTGAAGCCAGTTTTATTCACGTAAATGAGGCTCAATTGATATCTATCTTTGTTTTACATAAGAAACAAGAATTGTAGTGTAATTTGTTTGTTTGGGTGGTTTAACGTCCAATTTGTTCAATAAGACTTTTTTAGTGTAAAGGAAAAATTGTATTTTTATGGATGAATGATAATTCGGAGTGTGTGTATATTTGAGAGGATGACTCACCGTGGAGTGATCGACGACATACAAGGCCGGAGGCTGAGCGTTAAAGTTGTAGGAGACGAGAACCTTACCCGGCAGCCCGTCCTCATTTAGTCTGTACGCGGAGACACAGAAAATAAGAAGAACTAAGTAAAGTTTATCTCCGTTTACCCGGCAGCCCGTCCTCATTTAGTCTGTACGCGGAGACACAGAAAATAAGAAGAACTAAGTAAAGTTTATCTCCGTTTACCCGGCAGCCCGTCCTCATTTAGTCTGTACGCGGAGACACAGAAAATAAGAAGAACTAAGTAAAGTTTATCTCCGTTTACCCGGCAGCCCGTCCTCATTTAGTCTGTACGCGGAGACACAGAAAATAAGAAGAACTAAGTAAAGTTTATCTCCGTTTACCCGGCAGCCCGTCCTCATTTAGTCTGTACGCGGAGACACAGAAAATAAGAAGAACTAAGTAAAGTTTATCTCCGTTTACCCGGCAGCCCGTCCTCATTTAGTCTGTACGCGGAGACACAGAAAATAAGAAGAACTAAGTTAAGTTTATCTCCGTTTGCGAGCAAAGACTTGTAAAAATCATCTTCATGCAGTCTGTCCTCAGAAACACAGAAAAGACCCATATCTTATGTGCTATTGATGTTATACCAAATATCTGTATGGGAGAGGAAGTATGAAACGGGTTCCTGGTGTTAGCTATGTATTCAAAGAACTTTGTAACTTCCCAATGATTTCATTGATTTCAGGGATTTTCATCCATGCATTATCTTTGGTCATTTTTTTTTTTTTTTTGAAAACCGAAGTGTTTAATGACGAAAAGGTTTCACATTATGTGGGTGATTTTTAAACCCAGCCGTCAGAACCTAAAGAGGTGTCAAAACCTACAGACATGACATATCTGCACACCGATAGACAGATTAACCTTGTAGTGTTCGCACTTACATCTTATATCTACTGATACATCGGGCTAGACAGATGGGTACGATCACAGTAAAAGCACATAACACAAAAAACACAGGTAACCATGCCAGGAGGCTAAAATTTTAACAAATACACCGGTATATTCAATAAATTACACTGGAGAGAAAGATCAACTGTGTACGCTATTAACAAACTCACAGAACCCAACTCAGACAATCCGGACTCGCAAATCCAGTCCCCTATTGGCCCTAGTGAGGTATCCCATAATTCAGTTTGTTTACAAGTTCCGGTGTTCGCTGGTTGCCGACGTTGTATGGCGATAGATCCTTGACCCTTAACCCACAATTATCGCAGTTTAACAGTTTTTATAAATCTTCAAATTTGAAATCCGATATCAGAAATAGAAATTTTAGCTATATCTACATATAAATCCGAAATTATATTCAGGTTCTCCAAATATAAATGGAAAAACTATGGTTCATGTGGTCGTGGTGTGCCCAGCCAGTCGCGAGTGGAACTTGCATTTACCCTGGGTGATAATAGGGAGTTTAGTAACCTCTGGAGGGCGTATTGGCCATTTTGAACTTATCTCTACTATTGATACATCGTACTTCTTTGTCAGGCTGTCCCACAGTTTGTCACGGAAAACCCTGAAGATCATGGAAGAAATAATGCACATGTTCAAGAGTGAGTTAGGGCCGGACGATGACCATGTGGAGGAATTGTGGATGTCGGCCGCGCAAAGCGATCATCGGCTCAGATTGGCTGGGACAATCTGCTTGGTGGATCAGCAAATTGGCCAGAATCGACCGGACCAGTCTATTGAAAACCCTGTCGCCCGCACCCATGCGGTTGTCGCCTCTGGTCGGCTGGCCCTGTAAAAACCAGCCGGCCGTCCGCCTCTGGCCGTCTCTGAGCGTCGATTTGGTGGATCACATGCTTTACAGAGAAGTCAGGTTTATGGGGTTCTATAAATAACCTGGGCTTGACATACACAGGTTTATATCAAGGCTTTAACATGCAGAGAACAACCTTTATCCTACCCCTAATAAAAAACGCCATAGGCTTAACATGGGATTTGTTTATGTCACGGGTAGTGACATAAAGTGTTGTTTATGCCACTACTTTCTGATACTGAAAAAGATATGGAAACGGTGTAGGATAAAATCTAGACGCCACTCGTTTGAGTTTGAGCTTATTTATGCCACTCATTTTGTTGGCTCCGTAATGTCACTCGTCTTTGACTCGTGAAATTATGGAGCCAACAAAATGCATGGCATAAATAAACTCAGACTCAAACTCGTGACGTCTCTTGATATTCTGTGATATCCCTGAACTCACATCCGTGAATTACTTACAGCTCCATCCAGCCGAAGTTAAAGTTGGGGAACTCCTTCGTCCTGACCACCTCGGCGACCTGCGCATGCGCCTCCTTCCCCGGAGTGACGTCAGTGTCGAACAGCAACACGAAGGGCAACTTCCGGCCAAAGTAGGCCGGGAAGTTAGCTGACGTCAGTTCCGGCTGAAACACAAAGTAGCGAGTTATGAATGAATTTTATCAAAAAGATTTAATTCAGTTTGCCATAATGAGGTTTTAGGTTGTCTCACGATTATCTATGGATTATAACAACTGATAACAGTGGTTGTCCCCCGACTACAGTAGCGCCATCTTACAATTTCCTGGCGGTTGATGGCAGAACTAGCAATCACTCTGTGCCCTGAACTTTCAGATGTATCTTGGAAAGTGAGAGTAAATTTTAATGGCACAAAGTATATTGTAACGGACGTCAATAAAGACACACGGGAGGCCATCCATAAAGGATGTACACAGAATAATGCCTGGTTTGGGGTTTACAGTCGGTTCTAGTGTCTCCACATGACGTTTGATATACTTATCTGATCCCAGTATTTTTCTCCATAGGCTTAACATTAGGAACTCGTACTCCACGGTTGTGAAGTTTGTGTACCCAATACTCAATGGCTAATCGAGTGATTCATTTCATCAATAAATAATGTTATACGGGGTGAGATAAAATCAGAAACTAACTCGATGAAAATAACTTTGTCCGCGCTCAAACGAGGTGGAATACGGACCAAGCTATTTTCATTTAGTGGGTTTCCTTCTAAATATATGATAAGTAGGTCCGCCTAGATTCGAGATTAACAACATTACATCGAGATTAACATGATGAAGATGTTAAAACTATATTTTTAACATACACATTAAATAACGCCTGTTAAATATAACATGTGTAATATAATCAAAGTCCTTACAAACGATGCCAGAGAGTGTTCCTTCACAAAGTGCACGATGTTTGATGACGTCATGGGTCCTTGGTACACATTCTGCATGTCCCACTTGTCGTGACGTTTGTAGACGATGACGGCCGGCGCGCGTGCGTCAAAACGCGCACACCTGACGTCACGGTAACCATGGCAACAAGAGAGCAGTGAATGACATATCAGCTGAGTATGACGTCATGTTGTTAATATGTAATGATGTATACGGCATATAGCCTATGATCCATGGGGGCTGCTATGACGCCCCCCGAGTAGGTGTTCTTCACTAATGGAGGCGAAAATGTAGGTGTTCTTCACTAATGGAGGTGAAAAAGAAAGTGTTCTTCACTAATGGAGATGCAAAAGAAGTGAGTGATAATTGGGAAGTGTCACAACTCTAGCCTTGCTCACATATGTATTTAAAAGGTTCCATGTGGAAAACCTCATGTCCTGGGTTTAATCATTATCTCATCCTGCTCTGGAATGGGAGTAGAGAGTCAAAGGGACCATGGTAAAACATTAAAAGGTAGTTAAATTTCATAAGAATAAAGAGCCAGAATATAGATCTGTCCCCCGATGGTGCCCGCCATACTGCTAGCCACCTAGTGACTGCTTCATGAACTAACAATGGCTCTGTCCCCTATAAAGGAAGTGTTTTCCTGATGTCCCGAGTGCTACTCGTGTTGATTGATAGTTCATCGGCAGATCAAATATGTGAGGTTTAAAAAAGATCCTAAAAGATACTAAAACCAGTGGCATTTCTTTGTAGGGTTCATTGGATTTCCCTTCATTTGACATGAGCATATATTCGTGTAATGTAGTGATAGTGTACATGATGTTGCTAGGTTACTGTCTAGGTGCTAGTTCTGAATTTACTCATAAATTTATCCAAATCGATCTTTGAAACCACATCGACGTTAATATTGTTTGAAGCTTGGTGTTTCGCAGCTGAAGGCTCTTAGAATTACCATATGAGGAATCTACCCCAGTGCGACTTCTCACTGGCTCTA
The DNA here is from genome assembly GCA_950022655.1 of Alentia gelatinosa. NCBI lineage: Eukaryota > Metazoa > Annelida > Polychaeta > Phyllodocida > Polynoidae > Alentia > Alentia gelatinosa. The sequence continues at coordinate 129,151,060 of OX465581.1, forward strand.
AGACTAACGGTTAATGTTCTCACCCGTCTCTAAGCAGTGAGAAAAGACGAATATCTAGTGAATAAATTAACCCTTTAACGGCCGCACGCCTCACACAGGCGGGAAAGCAGAGGCAGCGCCACCATCGACGTTCGCCTATACTAGAGGCAGGAAAACGTTACATAGTGAACGTGTGAACGGCAGGCGTGTATTGCTGTGATTTTTGCCATTTTCTCCACAAATTGATGATTTATTCAATTCATTTCTCCATATTTTTAAATAATATTGAACCCCTTATATACCTTAATGATATTGATAACCTGAAGGAATTTTGCGAATTCATATATTTTGAAAAAAATGATTTTGGAAAAAAAACACCAAAAAATGCCTCAAGGCATCTTCTTGCCGTATAGCGGTAATGCCTTAAGGCATCCTCCTGCCATACAGTGGTAATGCCTTAAGGCATCCTCCTGCTGTGAAAGGGTTAAGCAACACAGTGAGGTGATACCTAACGATATGTCACCTTCTTATTATCTTTCTCACATGAAATCCAGTTGCATGAAGATGGATAGGAACTTTTAAAGAGAAGGTCTCAGAGAAGTTCGGGGGGGGGGGGGCGTGTGACTGTAGAGACGTGAGGAGAGGGCTGACCCCCCAGAGATATGAATTAACCTGAGTTCCCGTCTCGTCACTTACAGTTCACACTCTCCGTCACTCAGCAGGTAACCGTAGAGCGTCTGTCCGTGCTCCGTCACTGCCGCTTCCTTAAAGGCTGCCAGTTCTGAAATGAGCAAACGACAGGGATATATATTTATGTGAGATCCAAAAGGAACTTTTATATGAATATAAGCAGCCGAAGCTGACCAGACGGGGTACCAGATGGCGTGGTGATCGGAACCAGGACTGGTGGCGCCCTCACCAGGGGGCACCTCAACTAGTCAGTGTGAGGTACGGGCCTCACAACTAGTCAGTGCGTGAGGTACGGGCCTCACAACTAGTCAGTGTGAGGTACGGGCCTCACAACTAGTCAGTGCGTGAGGTATGGGCCTCACAACTACACAGTGTGAGGTACGGGCCTCACAACTAGTCAGTGTGAGGTACGGGCCTCACAACTAGTCAGTGTGAGGTACGGGCCTCACAACTAGTCAGTGTGAGGTACGGGCCTCACAACTACACAGTGTGTGAGGTACGGGCCTCACAACTAGTCAGTGTGAGGTACGGGCCTCACAACTACTCAGTGTGAGGTACGGGCCTCACAACTACTCAGTGTGAGGTACGGGCCTCACAACTAGTCAGTGTGAGGTACGGGCCTCACAACTAGTCAGTGTGAGGTACGGGCCTCACAACTACACAGTGTGTGAGGTACGGGCCTCACAACTAGTCAGTGTGAGGTACGGGCCTCACAACTAGTCAGTGTGAGGTACGGGCCACACAACTAGTCGGTGTCAGGTACGGGCCTCACAACTAGTCGGTGTGAGGTACGGGCCTCACAACTAGTCAGTGTGAGGTACAGGCCTCACAACTAGTCAGTGTGTGAGGTACAGGCCTCACAACTACTCAGTGAGTGAGGTACGGGCCTCACAACTAGTCAGTGTGTGAGGTACGGGCCTCACAACTAGTCAGTGTGAGGTACGGGCCTCACAACTAGTCAGTGTGAGGTACGGGCCTCACAACTAGTAACTGTGTGAGGTACGGGCCTCACAACTAGTCAGTGTGAGGTACGGGCCTCACAACTAGTCAGTGTGAGGTACGGGCCTCACAACTACACAGTGCGTGAGATACGGGCCTCACAACTAGTCAGTGTGTGAGGTACAGGCCTCACAACTAGTCAGTGTGAGGTACGGACCTCACAACTAGTCAATGCGTGAGGTACGGGCCTCACAACTAGTCGGTGTGAGGTACGGGCCTCACAACTACACAGTGTGAGGTACGGGCCTCACAACTAGTCAGTGTGAGGTACGGCCCTCACAACTAGTCAGTGTGAGGTACGGGCCTCACAACTAGTCGGTGTGAGGTACGGGCCTCACAACTAGTCAGTGTGTAAGGTACGGGCCTGACAACTAGTCAGTGTGAGGTACGGGCCTCACAACTAGTCAGTGTGAGGTACGGGCCTCACAACTAGTCGGTGTGAGGTACGGGCCTCACAACTAGTAACTGTGTGAGGTACGGGCCTCACAACTAGTCTGTGTGAGGTACGGGCCTCACAACTAGTCTGTGTGAGGTACGGGCCTCACAACTAGTCAGTGAGTGAGGTACGGACCTCACAACTAGTCAGTGTGTGAGGTACGGCCCTCACAACTAGTCAGTGCGTGAGGTACGGGCCTCACAACTAGTCAGTGTGAGTTACGGGCCTCACAACTAGTCTGTGTGAGGTACGGGCCTCACAACTAGTCAGTGTGTGAGGTACGGGCCTCACAACTACACCGTGTGAGGTACGGGCCTCACAACTAGTCAGTGTGTGAGGTACGGGCCTCACAACTAGTCAGTGTGAGGTACGGGCCTCACAACTAGTCGGTGTGTGAGGTACGGGCCTCACAACTAGTCAGTGTGAGGTACGGGCCTCACAACTACACCGTGTGAGGTACGGGCCTCACAACTAGTCAGTGAGTGAGGTACGGGCCTCATAACTAGTCTGTGTGAGGTACGGGCCTCACAACTAGTCAGTGTGAGGTACGGGCCTCACAACTAGTCAGTGAGTGAGGTACGGGCCTCACAACTAGTCAGTGAGTGAGGTACGGGGCAGTCAGTGTGAGGTACGGGCCTCACAACTAGTCAGTGAGTGAGGTACGGGCCTCACAACTAGTCAGTGCGTGAGGTACGGGCCTCACAACTAGTCAGTGAGTGAGGTACGGGCCTCACAACTAGTCAGTGCGTGAGGTACGGGCCTCACAACTACACAGTGTGAGGTACGGGCCTCATAACTACACAGTGTGAGGTACGGGCCTCACAACTACACCGACCGCCACAGAGCGCACACAGAGACAAACCTTCTTTTCTTCTTGAGACTTCTAGTGACACTTCTATCGCACTTTAAAAATAAGGAAGTGTTCCAAGTGCTTGAGAGAATTTGACGCTCGTTCTAACAAGGAATGTCCGTTCTGTAAAATCGCGGAAGAAGTGGAGGAATTGGTTAAGGCGGACCAAGAAATAGAAAAACAAGGTATGGCTACTTCTTTAGGTCGACCTCGGCGAAAACAAGATGGCGGCGGTTCACAGTGCACTGATGGTGCCCCGGCACCATGGCTTGCTTCTTTACAATTTGAAAATGCAACCATGCGGCAAGAAATGAACGATTTGAAGAACGAATCGTTTAACGACAGCTTCAGATGATTCCCAGAAATCGCGCCATCAAGAAGACAACTTATTCTCCACTCCACAAAGTGAAGGCGGTTCAAGGAGCGGCAATGGCCTCGAGAGGGGCCTCGAGAGGGCCGGCAACACGGTGTCAAGAGCACTTCAGGGCAAGTCACCCGGCAAGCGGACGAGAGATGCCAAGTCGTTGATGGTGGAATCAGTCTCTACACTGAAATCTTTAAAATGGTATCGATACAAGTCATGACAAATGACTGAACAGCGTTTGATGGATGTTTTGCCTTGTACATAAATGCATGTGGCTGAGGATGCTGCTACAGCAAAGACCCCAACATTAAAACTTAGTCTCCATTGTGACCTAAAACTGATGGTGGTCTATATTCATAGAGCTAACGAGTTTAAGACAAAATACAACCTTTCGTATTTAAAAATATTTAAATTTTGAAATTACTAAAGTGTATAGAAGCTCTTTGCCTTTTAAAATATCAGCCTTCAACAATCTGAAAGTTCCTCATTCTGATCTATAAAAGAAGGTAGAATATTGACTTCCGAGATCAATCATAGTTACTTTAGTCTCTAGTATGAGTTTCGTGTTCATCTATAATTACCTTGTATATTCATATAAAGATTATTTTATATCGCTACACATTACCTCGGGTGTGTCCTCCACTGAACAGCCCCAGTACGCTGACGTCGGTGTAGTTGTTAAAGTTTGTGGGAAACGCGCCTTCACATAAAGATTATTCTATATCGCTACACATGACCTCGGGTGTGTCCTCCACTGAACAGCCCCAGTACGCTGACGTCTGTGTAGTTGTTAAAGTTTGTGGGAAACGCGCCTTCACATAAAGATTATTTTATATCGCTACACATTACCTCGGGTGTGTCCTCCACTGAACAGCCCCAGTACGCTGACGTCTGTGTAGTTGTTAAAGTTTGTGGGAAACGCGCCTTCACATAAAGATTATTTTATATCGCTACACATTACCTCGGGTGTGTCCTCCACTGAACAGCCCCAGTACACTGACGTCTGTGTAGTTGTTAAAGTTTGTGGGAAACGCGCCTTCACATAAAGATTATTTTATATCGCTACACATTACCTCGGGTGTGTCCTCCACTGAACAGCCCCAGTACACTGACGTCGGTGTAGTTGTTAAAGTTTGTGGGAAAAGCGCCTTCACGTAAAGATTATTTTATATCGCTACACATTACCTCGGGTGTGTCCTCCACTGAACAGCCCCAGTACACTGACGTCTGTGTAGTTGTTAAAGTTTGTGGGAAACGCGCCTTCACATAAAGATTATTTTATATCGCTACACATTACCTCGGGTGTGTCCTCCACTGAACAGCCCCAGTACGCTGACGTCAGTGTAGTTGTTAAAGTTTGTGGGAAACACGCCTTCCAGGAAGAGTGTCGCCTCCTGGTGAGTGTTCAGGGAAACCGGAGCATCGGCAGACAACCTGCAGAATTAATGTCAGGGAGTTTAGTAATGTCTGGAGAGTGTATAAAGCATGCAGTATCTTAATATACGTAACAACCTACAGAATTAATGTCAGGGAGTTTAGTAACATCTGGAGAGTGTATAAAGCACGCAGTATCTTAATATACGTAACAATCTGCAGAAGTAATGTCAGAGAGTTTAGTAACGTCTGGAGAGTGTATAAAGCACGCAGTATGTTAATATACGTAACAATCTGCAGAAGTAATGTCAGGGAGTTTAGTAATGTCCTGAGAGTGTATAAAGCACGCAGTATCTTAATATATGTAACAACCTGCAGAATTAATGTCAGGAAGTTTAGTAACGTCTGGAGAGTGTATAAAGCACGCAGTATCTCAATATACATAACAACCTGCAGAAGTAATGTCAGGGAGTTTAGTAACGTCTGGAGAGTGTATAAAGCACGCAGTAACTTAATATACATAACAACCTGCAGAAGTAATGTCAGGAAGTTTAGTAACGTCTGGAGAGTGTATAAAGCATGCAGTATCTTAATATACGTAACAACCTGCAGAATTAATGTGACGGAGTTTAGTAACGTCTGGAGAGTGTATAAAGCACGCAGTATCTCAATATACATAACAACCTGCAGAAGTAATGTCAGGAAGTTTAGTAACGTCTGGAGAGTGTATAAAGCACGCAGTATCTTAATATACATAACAACCTGCAGAAGTAATGTCAGGGAGTTTAGTAACGTCTGGAGAGTGTATAAAGCACGCAGTATCTCAATATACATAACAACCTGCAGAAGTAATGTCAGGGAGTTTAGTAACATCTGGAGAGCATATAAAGCATGCAGTATCTTAATATACGTAATAACCTGCAAAAGTAATGTCAGGGAAATTAGTAATGTCTGGAGAGTGTATAAAGCACGCAGTATTTTAATATACGTAACAACCTCCAGAAGTAATGTATCCCATAATGTAGTCTGTTTACAGGATGTTAGCTGGTGCACGTCGTGGTACAATCATAGACCCTTGGGCCACATCCCACAATTACTGCAGTTAGACGTTTTTTTCATATATCTTGAAATCGGATATCAGATGCCAGAAATGGAAATTTCAGATACTTCGACATGTAAATGTACGTAAATCTGTTTCCTCTTTTCGAATGAGTTGCACAAGTTACGTATTGTACGTAAGTGGCCAACGTACCCACGTACATAACTTTGTGTTGCACAACTTAAAGACCGCATGTCGTATGTTGCAATAGGGGCCCGTTTAATAATCTATGATCCTACATGTAGACCGTAGGCATCCAGGGACGATGTGGGTCAACTTAGTTTAATACTTATGGACAACCTTATAGACGGCTAATACTGTCTTAGCGAACAAACTTATATAGTATTAGACGATAACCTTCTTAGAAGGTACAGAAAAGGATATTTATGTAAGATCCTAGATAATTCAAAGGGCCCTGGTTATAACATTGTAAACATAAACAGTTAGGGGAGGGTGTGGGATTTCAATTAAAAAAAACCAGTTTGTATTATCCACCTGTAAACTCCATTCAAATTGAGGGTTAATACAGAAGAGTGAAGCTTGTATTAAAAAAGAAACAAACAAAAAACAGTATTGCAGACGTGGCTATTATTTCAAAATTATTATTTCCAATTTTAAATAATTTTTTTAATTATTTTTAATTTCAGATTTTTTCATCACTACAAAGATAAATAAAGACTTACAGTTTAGCGAGGGCTATGACAGGGTCTGCGCCCAGCATACCGGAGTAGTCGTAGGGCGCCCGGCCCGCCTGGTAAACCCTCACTGCGGGGTAACTGGTGATGTTGTTCTCACTGCACACATCCGTCCAGTCGAAACAGTCTACTGCCGCCAGAGGGTGCAGCGACTCGGCGGCCAGCACGTGGGAGGCTTCGATGTAGGAGTGTAGGAAGGCCACGCTCCTCGCGTCAACTAAAACCCGAAACACACTCAAATATAAATACTGTTTAAAGAAACTTAGTCAATTAAAACCCGAAACACACTCAAATAAAAATACTGTTTTACAAAACCCAGTCAACTAAAACCCGAAACACACTCAAATATAAATACTGTTTTACAAAACTCAGTCAACTAAAACCAGAAACGCACTCAAATATAAATACTGTTTTAAAAAACTCAGCGGCCAGCACGTGAGAGGCCTCGATGTAGGAGTGTAAGAAGGCCATGCTCCTCGCGTCAACTAAAACCCGAAACACTCAAATATAAATACTGTTTATAAAAAACTCAGCGGCCAGCACGTGAGAGGCCTCGATGTAGGAGTGTAAGAAGGCCATGCTCCTCGCGTCAACTAAAACCCGAAACACACAGAAATATAAATACTGTTTAAAGAAACTTAGTCAATTAAAACCCGAAACACACTCAAATAAAAATACTGTTTTACAAAACCCAGTCAACTAAAACCCGAAACACACTCAAATAAAAATACTGTTTTAAAAAACTCAGCGGCCAGCATGTGAGAGGCCTCGATGTAGGAGTGTAGGAAGGCCATGCTCCTCGCGTCAACTAAAACCCGAAACACACAAATATAAATACTGTTTTACAAAACCCAGTCAACTAAAACCCGAACCACACTCAAATATAAATACTGTTTTAAAAAACTCAGCGGCCAGCACGTGAGAGGCCTCGATGTAGGAGTGTAAGAAGGCCACGCTCCTCGCGTCAACTAAAACCCGAAACACTCAAATATAAATACTATTTATAAAAAACTCGACATCCAGCTCGTGAGAGGCCTCGATGTAGGAGTGTAGGAAGGCCACGCTCCTCGCGTCAACTAAAACCCGAAACACACTCAAATATAAATACTGTTTAAAGAAACTCAGCGGCCAGCACGTGAGAGGCTTCGATGTAGGAGTGTAAGAAGGCCATGCTCCTCGTGTCAACTAAAACCCGAAACACTCAATTATAAATACTGTTTTACAAAACCCAGTCAACTAAAACCCGAAACACACTCAAATATAAATACTGTTTTACAAAACCCAGTCAACTAAAACCCGAAACACACTCAAATATAAATACTGTTTTAAAAAACTCAGTCAACTAAAACCCGAAACACACTCAAATATAAATACTGTTTATAAAAAACTCTGCGGCCAGCACGTGAGAGGCTTCGATGTAGGAGTGTAGGAAGGCCATGCTCCTCGCGTCAACTAAAACCCGAAACACTCAAATATAAATACTGTTTTAAAAAACTCGGCGGCCAGCATGTGAGAGGTTTCGATGTTGGAGTGTAGGAAGGCCATGCTCCTCGCGTCAACTAAAACCCGAAACAAACTCAAATATAAATACTGTTTATAAAAAACTTGGCGGCCAGCACGTGAGAGGTTTCGATGTTGGAGTTTAGGAAGGCCATGCTCCTTGCGTCAACTAAAACCCGAAACACACTCAAATATAAATACTGTTTAAAAAAACTCAGTCAACTAAAACCCGAAACACACTAAAATATAAATACGGTTTATAAAAAACTCAGCGACCAGCAAGTGAGAGGCCTCTATGTAGGAGTGTAAGAAGGCCATGCTCCTCGCGTCAACTAAAACCCGAAACACACTCAAATATAAATACTGTTTTAAAAAACTCAGCGGCCAGCATGTGAGAGGCTTCGATGTAGGAGTGTAAGAAGGCCATGCTCCTCGCGTCAACTAAAACCCGAAACACACTCAAATATAAATACTGTTTTAAAAAACTCGACATCCAGCACGTGAGAGGCCTCTATGTAGGAGTGTAAGAAGGCCATGCTCCTCGCGTCAACTAAAACCCGAAACACACTCAAATATAAATACTGTTTTACAAAACCCAGTCAACTAAAACCCGAAACACACTCAAATATAAATACTGTTTTAAAAAACTCAGTCAACTAAAACCCGAAACACACTCAAATATAAATACTGTTTATAAAAAACTCTGCGGCCAGCACGTGAGAGGCTTCGATGTAGGAGTGTAGGAAGGCCATGCTCCTCGCGTCAACTAAAACCCGAAACACTCAAATATAAATACTGTTTATAAAAAACTCGGCGGCCAGCACGTGAGAGGTTTCGATGTTGGAGTGTAGGAAGGCCATGCTCCTCCGTCAACTAAAACCCGAAACAAACTCAAATATAAATACGGTTTATAAAAAACTCGACATCCAGCACGTGAGAGGCCTCGATGTAGGAGTGTAAGAAGGCCATGCTCCTCGCGTCAACTAAAACCCGAAACACACTCAAAAATAAATACTGTTTATAAAAAACCCAGTCAACTAAAACCCGAAACACACTCAAATATAAATACTGTTTTGAAAAACTCAAGTCAACTAAAACCCGAAACACACTCAAATATAAATACTGTTTATAAAAAACTCAGCGGCCAGCACGTGAGAGGCCTCGATGTAGGAGTGTAGGAAGGCCATGCTCCTCGCGTCAACTAAAACCCTGAAACACACAGAAATATAAATACTGTTTATAAAAACTCGGTCAACTAAAACCCGAAACACACTCAAATATAAATACTGTTTATAAAAAACTCAGTCAACTAAAACCCGAAACACACTCAAATATAAATACTGTTTTAAAAAACTCAGTCAACTAAAACCCGAAACACACTCAAATATAAATACTGTTTTAAAAAACTCAGTCAACTAAAACCTGAAACACACTCAAATATAAATACTGCCCTCCCAATGAGTGTAGGAAGCTTAGTTAATTGATATCATAGTCTAACTTCCTGTACTCTTCATCAAAATACTCAAAAAATGAGAATGAGATTTAGGGGCTACGAGAGAACTGCAATCTCCAACCATGATAGCCTGTAGTGCGATACTACAACCGTAACTAAAGATCTGCTGGCAGAAATCACTCTTCCAGCAGAGATTCTGACTCTGGTAGTAAGAAGATCAGCTGGGAGAGTGCCAGTCAGGGTGGCGCAGATCAGACTCCACCAGAGTTGACGTCAGTGTGCTCTGGTGTCCAGAATCGCCGGAGAGAGGTTATGAGAGGAGTGCCCTCAGAAGGCGAGCGGTTTAACGGGATAAAATGTAGACTCACAAGTCAGGTAGAAGAGGACGATGCGGAGTGGATGCGTGGTCGTTTCAGGGGTGAAGGTCACATCGGTCAGGGCCGGCACGAAGGTTCGGTTCAGCTCCTTGTGGCTGAGCTGGGACACGGCCTCCGCTACTTGGTCATCCTGTTTCTCTACCGCAGCCAGTAACTTCTCTTCAGCGGTGTCTGTAAAAACAGGGAAAATATCACTAAATTACATTGTAAACTATAACGCTGTAATATCATGAAATATTAAATGGATGAGACAAGACACGGCCTCCGCTACTTGGTCATCCTGTTTCTCTACAGCAGCCAGTAACTTCTCTTCAGCGGTGTCTGTAAAAACAGTGAGAGTATCACTAAATTACATTGTAAACTATAACGCTGTAATATCACGAAATACTAAATGGATGAGACAAGACACGGCCTCCGCTACTTGGTCGTCCTGTTTCTCTACAGCAGCCAGTAACTTCTCTTCAGCGGTGTCTGTAAAAACAGTGAGAGTATCACTAAATTACATTGTAAACTATAACGCTGTAATATCACGAAATACTAAATGGATGAGACAAGACACGGCCTCCGCTACTTGGTCATCCTGTTTCTCTACAGCAGCCAGTAACTTCTCTTCAGCGGTGTCTGTAAAAACAGTGAGAGTATCACTAAATTACATTGTAAACTATAACGCTGTAATATCACGAAATACTAAATGGATGAGACAAGACACGGCCTCCGCTACTTGGTCGTCCTGTTTCTCTACAGCAGCCAGTAACTTCTCTTCAGCGGTGTCTGTAAAAACAGTGAGAGTATCACTAAATTACATTGTAAACTATAACGCTGTAATATCACGAAATACTAAATGGATGAGACAAGACACGGCCTCCGCTACTTGGTCATCCTGTTTCTCTACAGCAGCCAGTAACTTCTCTTCAGCGGTGTCTGTAAAAACAGTGAGAGTATCACTAAATTACATTGTAAACTATAACGCTGTAATATCACGAAATACTAAATGGATGAGACAAGACACGGCCTCCGCTACTTGGTCATCCTGTTTCTCTACAGCAGCCAGTAACTTCTCTTCAGCGGTGTCTGTAAAAACAGTGAGAGTATCACTAAATTACATTGTAAACTATAACGCTGTAATATCACGAAATACTAAATGGATGAGACAAGACACGGCCTCCGCTACTTGGTCATCCTGTTTCTCTACAGCAGCCAGTAACTTCTCTTCAGCGGTGTCTGTAAAAACAGTGAGAGTATCACTAAATTACATTGTAAACTATAACGCTGTAATATCACGAAATATTAAATGGATGAGACAAGAAACTGCCTCCGCTACTTGGTCATCCTGTTTCTCTACAGCAGCCAGCAACTTCTCTTCAGCGGTGTCTGTAAAAACAGTAAGAGTATCACTAAATTACATTGTAAACTATAACGCTGTAATATCACGAAATATTAAATGGATGAGACAAGACACGGCCTCCGCTACTTGGTCATCCTGCTTCTCTACAGCAGCCAGTAACTTCTCTTCAGCGGTGTCTGTAAAAACAGTAAGAGTATCACTAAATTACATTGTAAACTATAACGCTGTAATATCACGAAATATTAAATGGATGAGACAAGACACGGCCTCCGCTACTTGGTCGTCCTGCTTCTTCCCAGCAGCCAGTAACTTCTCTTCAGCGGTGTCTGTAAAAACAGTAAGAGTATCACTAAATTACATTGTAAACTATAACGCTGTAATATCACGAAATATTAAATAGATGAGACAAGACACGGCCTCCGCTACTTGGTCATCCTGCTTCACTACAGCAGCCAGTAACTTCTCTTCAGCGGTGTCTGTAAAAACAGTAAGAGTATCACTAAATTACATTGTAAACTATAACGCTGTAATATCACGAAATATTAAATGGATGAGACAAGACACGGCCTCCGCTACTTGGTCATCCTGCTTCACTACAGCAGCCAGTAACTTCTCTTCAGCGGTGTCTGTAAAAACAGTAAGAGTATCACTAAATTACATTGTAAACTATAACGCTGTAATATCACGAAATATTAAATGGATGAGCCGAGACACGGCCTCGGCCACTTGCTCATCGTGCTTCTTCCCAGCAGCCAGCAGCATCGTCTGTACATGTTTTACACTAGGATGATGTGTTGTCAAGAGATGATATTTAAGTGGTTGAGATAATTTACAACCATCAATACCTGATTGTCTTGCATGGAGCAGTTTCTTTTAGCAGTTTCTGTAAACATGATACAAGCATCACATTCCATGTTTTAATGATGATGCTGTAATATATGATATTTGGCTGAGACAGGTGACACCTAATCCTCCCCCTTCTCAATGGCAGCTTCTCTGCGGCGATCTCTGTCCAAACAGCGAGAAGATCACTAAATTTCACATTGTAACCTATAATGCTGTGATTACCTACTTTATCTATTAAACTACGATTCTGGTCGGATCCGCTTAGAGATTATCCCGCACATAGAGACAGAGTGAACCAGACCTAGGCATGGAGAATGAAGGGCCACGAGAGTGAGATTCTCGTGTAGTGTTGAATTCGAACCAGTTCTCCTTTTTTTGTAGATCTATATCAAGCCATGCCGAAATCAAAGATTAATATTATAGTTTATTGATCTACTTTTCTTGTGAGAAACCAACTTTCGCTGGTTCTAGGCGAAACCTGTGTCGTGTGAAATGATAGCCTGTAATACGGCCACCATTCACCAGACGGCGTATCCCACATTCAATAAACACAATATATCTGCAGTTTTAGCACAGTCAGGGGTGTCAGTTGGGGTCATGTAAAAAGAGAGGAAATATTTTTCATGCGGAATTCACTGCCTCAGGCTGACAATGAACACGATGCTGACTGGTGACCTGCGTCCATGTAGCGGTCGTTGTCAGTCTCGATAACCTGATCTAGTTTTAGTACTGACTGACAACATGATGCCGACTGGTGACCTGCGTCCATGTAGCGGTCGTTGTCAGTCTCGATAACCTGATCTAGTTTTAGTACTGACTGACGATGAACACGATGCCGACTGGTGACCTGCGTCCATGTAGCGGTCGTTGTCAGTCTCGATAACCTGATCTAGTTTTAGTACTGACTGACAACATGATGCCGACTGGTGACCTGCGTCCATGTAGCGGTCGTTGTCAGTCTCGATAACCTGATCTAGTTTTAGTACTGACTGACGATGAACACGATGCCGACTGGTGACCTGCGTCCATGTAGCGGTCGTTGTCAGTCTCGATAACCTGATCTAGTTTTAGTACAGACTGACAACACGATGCCGACTGGTGACCTGCGTCCATGTAGCGGTCGTTGTCAGTCTCGATAACCTGATCTAGTTTTAGTACTGACTGACAACACGATGCCGACTGGTGACCTGTGTCCATGTAGCGGTCGTTGTCAGCCTCGATAACCTGATCTAGTTTTAGTACTGACTGACAACACGATGCTGACTGGTGACCTGCGTCCATGTAGCGGTCATTGTCAGTCTCGATAACCTGATCTAGTTTTAGTACTGACTGACAACACGATGCTGACTGGTGACCTGCGTCCATGTAGCGGTCGTTGTCAGCCTCGATAACCTGATCTAGTTTTAGTACTGACTGATAACACGATGCCGACTGGTGATCTGCGTCCATGTAGCGGTCGTTGTCAGTCTCGATAACCTGATCTAGTTTTAGTACAGACTGACAACACGATGCCGACTGGTGACCTGCGTCCATGTAGCGGTCGTTGTCAGTCTCGATAACCTGATTTAGTTTTAGTACTGACTGACAATGAACACGATGCTGACTGGTGACCTGCGTCCATGTAGCGGTCGTTGTCAGTCTCGATAACCTGATCTAGTTTTAGTACAGACTGACAACACGATGCCGACTGGTGACCTGCGTCCATGTAGCGGTCGTTGTCAGTCTCGATAACCTGATTTAGTTTTAGTACTGACTGACAATGAACACGATGCTGACTGGTGACCTGCGTCCATGTAGCGGTCGTTGTCGGTGAGCGGCCTCGATAACCTGGGGCCTGTTTTTCAGACAGCGACGTCTTTATTTGGAGTGATCACAAAAGAGTGACCAGTTGGGCGACCAAACCAGTGATCATGACCAAAAAGTGTTCCTCAGACCCAGTCACTGTTCAGCTGTTATGATCACTGTTGGTCAAAGGCCCATTCAAAAACAAAAGCATGTCTCACATGTATATTACTCAACAGAAAATTGCGAAATTTGGGAATTAGATAAAACAGATATAGATAATTCATCGCAGTAAATATTGGTTCATTTGATGCAGTGGAAGTGTATAAAATGAAATATGCCATCATTTGGGCTAAATGGTCACCAACTGGTCACAACTCTGGAACCCAAAACAGTGACCACGACAGTTTACCCCGCTAAATGGTCGGACATGTTATGACGACTTATCTCTGGGACCCAAAGGTCTCCAGACGGTCACTTACTGGTCACCATAGGAAATGGTCATGACTAAAAAACAGGGCCCTGATCTAGTTTTAGTACAGACTGACGATGAACACGCTGCTGACTGGTGACCAACCTGCGTCCATGTAGCGGGCGCTATCATTGAGCGGCCTCAATAACCTGATCTAGTTTTAGTAAAGACTGACAACACGATGCCGACTGGTGACCTGCGTCCATGTAGCGGTCGTTGTCAGTCTCGATAACCTGATCTAGTTTTAGTATAGACTGACAACACGATGCCGACTGGTGACCTGCGTCCATGTAGCGGTCGTTGTCGGTCTCGATAACCTGATCTAGTTTTAGTACAGACTGACAACACGATGCCGACTGGTGACCTGCATCCATGTAGCGGTCGTTGTAGGTGAGCGGCCTCGATAACCTGATCTAGTTTTAGTACTGACTGACAACATGATGCCGACTGGTGACCTGCGTCCATTTAGCGGTCGTTGTCAGTCTCGATAACCTGATCTAGTTTTAGTACTGACTGACAACACGATGCTGACTGGTGACCTGCGTCCATGTAGCGGTCGTTGTCAGTCTCGATAACCTGATCTAGTTTTAGTACAGACTGACAACACGATGCTGACTGGTGACCTGCGTCCATGTAGCGGTCGTTGTCAGCCTCGATAACCTGATCTAGTTTTAGTACAGACTGACAACACGATGCCGACTGGAGACCTGTGTCCATGTAGCGGTCGTTGTCAGCCTCGATAACCTGATCTAGTTTTAGTACTGACTGACAACACGATGCCGACTGGTGACCTGCGTCCATGTAGCGGTCGTTGTCAGTCTCGATAACCTAATCTAGTTTTAGTACAGACTGACAACACGATGCTGACTGGTGACCTGCGTCCATGTAGCGGTCGTTGTCAGTCTCGATAACCTGATCTAGCTTTAGTACAGACTGACAATGAACACGATGCTGACTGGGGACCTGTGTCCATATAGCGGTTGTTGTCGGTCTCGATAACCTGATCTAGTTTTAGTACTGACTGACAATGAACACGATGCTGACTGGGGACCTGTGTCCATGTAGCGGTCGTTGTCAGTCTCGATAACCTGATCTAGTTTTAGTACAGACTGACGATAAACACGATGCCGACTGGTGACCTGCGTCCATGTAGCGCTCGTTGTCAGTCTCGATAACCTGATCTAGTTTTAGTACTGACTGACAACACGATGCCGACTGGTGACCTGTGTCCATGTAGTGGTCATTGTCAGTCTCGATAACCTGATCTAGTTTTAGTACAGACTGATAACACGATGCCGACTGGTGACCTGCGTCCATGTAGCGCTCGTTGTCAGTCTCGATAACCTGATCTAGTTTTAGTACTGACTGACAACACGATGCCGACTGGTGACCTGTGTCCATGTAGCGGGCGTTATCGGTGAGCGGCCTTGATAACCTGATCTAGTTTCAGTACTGACTGATAATGAACACGATGCCGACTGGTGACCTGCGTCCATGTCAGTCTCGATAACCTGATCTAGTTTTAGTACCGACCGATAATGAACACCTTACTGACTGGTGCCCGACCTGCGTCCATGTAGCGGTCGTTGTCAGTCTCGATAACCTGATCTAGTTTTAGTACAGACTGACAACACGATACAAACTGGTGACCCACCTGTGTCCATGTAGCGGTCGTTGTCGTTGAGTGGCCTCGATAACCTGATCTAGTTTTAGTACTGACTGATAATGAACACGATGCCGACTGGTGACCTGCGTCCATGTAGCGGTCGTTGTCAGTCTCGATAACCTGATATAGTTTTAGTACAGACTGACAACACGATGCCGACTGGTGACCTGCGTCCATGTAGCGGTCGTTGTCAGTCTCGATAACCTGATCTAGTTTTAGTACTGACTGACAACACGATGCCGACTGGTGACCTGCGTCCATGTAGCGGTCGTTGTCAGTCTCGATAACCTGATCTAGTTTTAGTACAGACTGATAACACGATGCCGACTGGTGACCTGCGTCCATGTAGCGGTCGTTGTCAGTCTCGATAACCTGATCTAGTTTTAGTACTGACTGACAATGAACACGATGCCGACTGGTGACCTGCGTCCATGTAGCGGTCGTTGTCAGTCTCGATAACCTGATCTAGTTTTAGTACAGACTGACGATGAACAGATACTGACTGGTGACCTGCGTCCATGTAGCGGTCGTTGTCAGCCTCGATAACCTGATCTAGTTTTAGTACAGACTGACAACACGATGCCGACTGGTGACCTGCGTCCATGTAGCGGTCGTTGTCAGTCTCGATAACCTGATCTAGTTTTAGTACAGACTGATAACACGATGCCGACTGGTGACCTGCGTCCATGTAGCGGTCGTTGTCAGTCTCGATAACCTGATCTAGTTTTAGTACAGACTGACGATGAACAGATACTGACTGGTGACCTGTGTCCATGTAGCGGTCGTTGTCAGTCTCGATAACCTGATCTCGTTTTAACACTGACTGACAATAAACACGGTGCTGACTGTAGACTCACCTGTGTCCATGTAGCGGTCGTTTTCGGTGAGAGGCGGAGTCCGCAGCGTGGATTCCAGGACGCGTCCGATGAAGTTCTCCACGGCCAGTCTGATGAAGCGGCCGGTCACCATGGGCACGGGTTCATGCTGAGTAATCAAAACAGACGCATTCAACTCTCAGCGAATTATTTAAGATTCACACTTATGTGAAGTTATTTCAGTCATTTCTTTTAAATATTTTCAGCAATGTTTATAACAATAAAAGAGAGGTATTTCTTTCAAAAAGTTACTTATATCTTACTTTGGTGCCATTTCGTACAACAATTTCATGTCGTTACCTTTTTCTGAGTATTTTCTTCTAAGTGTATAGACCCTCTAATGTGAAAACAAACACGCTCTGGGTTTTATGTCTGAGTCATGCAACACTGGGATGGGTAACGAGAGACAAAGGAGGCATTGTAAAGGTTTAAACTTCTCAAATTTAGTAAGAATAAAGTGCCACAACACAGGAACTTCTCTCACTCCGGTGGCGCCATCTGGCCTATACTACAGTCACCTGGTAACTGTTTGATGAACTAGCACACTCTGTCCCCTGTAGGCCACATAGCTATTGTGTTATGGAAGCGGCCATCTTGCCCCCCCCCCCCCCCCCCCACGTTATACAAACACCAGGTGGTGGGTCCAGTCATCACAGTCAAACAATCTTGGGATTACAAGTCCAGTGCTATCTAGCACTGAGCTAACTCTCCACCCCGGTCGCTTTAGTTATGCTTGCGTGCGAGCATATCCGGTCTGCACCACGAGGAAGCGAGGTGACCAAGAGGGTGAAGAGATTGGTAATTTCTGTCCACCCCAGCAGACCTACGTTGATAGATATATGGAGAGACTGTATCTATGGCGATAGATATATGGAGAGACTGTGTACCTATGTTGATAGATATATATAGAGACTGTGTATCTATGTTGATAGATATATATAGAGACTGTGTATCTATGTTGATAGATATATGGAGAGACTGTATCTATGTTGATAGATATATGGGGAGACTGTATCTATGTTGATAGATATATGGAGAGACTGTATCTATGTTGATATATATATATGGAGAGACTGTGTATCTACGTTGATAGATATATGGAGAGACTGTATCTTTGTTGATAGATATATGGGGAGACTGTATCTACGTTGATAGATATATGGAGAGACTGTATCTACGTTGATGGATATATGGAGAGACTGTGTATCTATGTTGATAGATATATGGAGAGACTGTATCTATGTTGATAGATATATTTAGAGACTGTATCTTTGTTGATAGATATATGGGGAGACTGTATCTACGTTGATAGATATATGGAGAGACTGTACCTATGTTAATAGATATATGGAGAGACTGTGTATCTATGTTGATAGATATATGGAGAGACTGTATCTATGTTGATAGATATATTTAGAGACTGTATCTTTGTTGATAGATATATGGGGAGACTGTATCTACGTTGATAGATATATGGAGAGACTGTACCTATGTTGATAGATATATGGGGAGACTGTATCTATGTTGATAGATATATGGAGAGACTGTATCTTTGTTGATAGATATATGGAGAGACTGTATCTATGTTGATAGATATATGGAGAGACTGTATCTATGTTGATAGATATATGGAGAGACTGTATCTATGTTGATAGATATATGGAGAGACTGTATCTACGTTGATAGATATATGGAGAGACTGTATCTACGTTGATAGATATATGGAGAGACTGTATCTATATTGATAGATATATGGAGAGACTGTATATATCTATGTTGACTCACAGTTCCCCGCAGCAGTACGGAGACTCCAGGCACAGCGTTGACGCCGCTTGTGTATCCAAACATGGCCGCCTGCGGGTGTTCCCTAGAAACAGAGATTTTACAAATATTCAACAGTACATATAAAAAATAACCAAATATTTAACGATAGATGAGTTAAATAAAGTTGATTTCAGCCACAACCTGGGTAGAGGATTTTACAAATATCCAACTCTTAATAGAGAATGGGACATCCTCCGTTCTAGGCCAAAGTGTCCCCCTTTAATTTTCCCTTTAAGTGTGACAAATTCAAACATTTGATGGAGAGTAACAATAAACAAAAAGATAATTAGAAATATAACAATGAGCATGATGAATTATCTTTCGCGAGTTACCAGTTGAGCTGGCAGTGGACAGCAGCGGTGACTGGGCCGGAGGGTTGTACACTATATCATGCATGTTTGGCAAACTCTCGGGAGTCGAGGTCACCATTCTGTACCGTCAGTACCCTGTTGTTATTAGGATTCTTTGACTACTGATGGCTATTTATTGTACATGTTTATGGCTACAATATAACCAGTTGAACGATTGAGCACTTTAATTCATGGTTTTATTGTCATTAAAGCATCTGATCCACCAAATCGACGCTCAGAGGCGACCGGCCGGCTGATTTTTACAGGGCCGGCTAGCCAGAGGCGACGACCACATGGTCGTGGGCGACAGGGTTTTCAATGGGAAGTCAAAGTTACGAGGTAAGGCTTGGAAAAACTACTACCCAAGGCCTTGGCCGCGGGCAGTAATTTTTCCAAGCCTTACCGAGTAATTTTGACTTCCTTTCACTGGTACTTGGTTTCCCTATTCCTATATACCTTCAAATGTGGTTTAATAAAGATAATTAGCGTTATTTGCTCATCCACCATCAAACCTGAAGCCAGATCCAACCTTATTGAGTAACTTGACACTTTATGTTTACTCCCAACTGCGCTTTTCATATGAATTTTGTAAGAGACAATCTGATTGGTCTAAATGTCAACCTTGGGTAGTATACGGCAACCTTGGGTAGTATACGGCAACCTTGGGTAGTATACGGCAACCTTGGGTAGTATCCATAAGTTACTCCACCCCCCAGAACGTGGTGTAAGCATAGAGTGTACAGCCATAGGTATATAGGAATAAGGCTTTTGCATCTCTCGACGTTACCACAAGACAAGTAAATCTCTGACAATCAGGAATTTGATATGGTACAGATGACAAAATGCATTGAGGCAGAATAAATTCAGGGAATATGTTCCTCTCCGTCCGTTAGATTGGAGGATTTTTGCTTACAAAGTTTCAATATTTATATGGTTGCAGTTATGAAAAGTATGACTTTAATATAAGGTACGGTTCGCTATCAAAAAAAAAAAAAAAAAAAAAGAGCAAGCTCGGAAATTTCTGAAATTACAATTTAGTATTGATGGTATTGATATATCATATAAGAGAATAATAGTTCATGTGAAACATGGAAGAAAACCCATGTGTTAGAAAATAAGAATTGATGTGAAATTAAGAAAGCTTTCTCAATAAAAAAAAAACAACAAAAGAAAACAAAAAATCTATAAAAACCACAAAAACTCACACGTCGACCAGGACGACGCCGATCACGCCGTAGAAACACTCCTTCATCAGGTCGGCCATTTTGAGGGCCTGAGGCCGGTTTTCACGACTGTAGTAGAAGAAGACCTTGTGAAGGTCGTAGTCATCAAACTGGTGCCGGACTCCGTCCACGGCGACGTCGTGCTGAAGACAGTCACAGACAATGTGTTGTAAGTGTGAGAGAATAAAAAACAGCGTTATCCATGAATCACAGACAACGTGTTGTATGTGTGAGAGAATAAAAAACAGCGTTATCCATGAATGACAGACAACGTGTTGTAAGTGTGAGAGAATAAAAAACAGCGTTATCCATGAATCACAGACAACGTGTTGTAAGTGTGAGAGAATAAAAAACAGCGTTATCCATGAATCACAGACAACGTGTTGTAAGTGTGAGAGAATAAAAAACAGCGTTATCCGTGAATCACAAACAATGTGTTGTAAGTGTGAGAGAATAAAAACCACCGTTATCCATGAATCACAGACAACGTGTTGTAAGTGTGAGAGAATAAAAAACAGCGTTATCCATGAATCACAGACAACGTGTTGTAAGTGTGAGAGAATAAAAAACAGCGTTATCCATGAATCACAGACACATGTTGTAAGTGTGAGAGAATATAAAACAGCGTTATCTGTGAATCACAGAGAATGTGTTGTGAGTGTGAGAAAATAAAAAACAGCGTTATCCATGAACCACAGAGAATGTGTTGTGAGTGTGAGAAAATAAAAAACAGCGTTATCCATGAATGACAGACCATGTGTTGTAAGTGTGAGAGAATAAAAAACAGCGTTATCGATGAATCACAGACAACGTGTTGTAAGTGTGAGAAAATAAAAAACAGCATTATCTATGAATCACAGAGAACGTGTTGTAAGTGTGAGAGAATAAAAAACAGCGTTATCCATGAATCACAAACAAAGTGTTGTAAGTGTGAGAGAATAAAAAACAGCGTTATCCATAAATGACAGACAACGTATTGTAAGTGTGAGAGAATAAAAAACAGCGTTATCCATGAATCACAGAGAATGTGTTGTAAGTGTGAGAAAATAAAAAACAGCGTTATCCTATTTTTTTTTATGAATGACAGAGAGCCTATTAATCTAGGATCGAACCAGAAAATCAGTTTTTTCTTTTATAAATGATAAATGTGTGACCAAATAAAGGAAATAAATGACAGTGAACATGTCAAAAACAGGAAAATCAAATATTCAATAACGCATAATCCACTACTTAACCTGTATCACACACTGCCGTGGTTCTCGATTCAGAAATAAATAGATCTTACCATAAAGTTGATGTCGAGGGCTTTAAGGTACAGGGAGAGTAAATAGATCTTACCATAAAGTTGATGTTGAGGGCTTTGAGGTAGCAATGTGAGTAAATATATCTTACCATAAAGTTGATGTCGAGGGCTTTAAGGTAGCGGGAGAGTAAATAGATCTTACCATAAAGTTGATGTCGAGGGCTTTAAGGTAGCGGGAGAGTAAATAGATCTTACCATAAAGTTGATGTTGAGGGCTTTAAGGTAGCGGGAGAGTAAATAGATCTTACCATAAAGTTGACGTTGAGGGCTTTAAGGTAGCAGGAGAGTAAATAGATCTTACCATAAAGTTGATGTTGAGGGCTTTGAGGTAGCGGGAGAGTAAATAGATCTTACCATAAAGTTGATGTCGAGGGCTTTGAGGTAGCAATGTGAGTAAATATATCTTACCATAAAGTTGATGTCGAGGGCTTTAAGGTACAGGGAGAGTAAATAGATCTTACCATAAAGTTGATGTTGAGGGCTTTGAGGTAGCGGGAGAGTAAATAGATCTTACCATAAAGTTGATGTCGAGGGCTTTGAGGTAGCAATGTGAGTAAATAGATCTTACCATAAAGTTGATGTCGAGGGCTTTAAGGTACAGGGAGAGTAAATAGATCTTACCATAAAGTTGATGTCGAGGGCTTTGAGGTAGCGGGTGAGTGAGACGAGGTCGAAGTTGTCGGCGACCTTCACCTGGTCACATGACACGTTGGGTACAGCTTTCTTACAACGTAGAAACCAGAGCATGGCGCTCTCCCCGGTCCCGCTCCCTCTGTGTAGACGGGAAGAGAAAAATTATATCCATCTCCTCTAATTGATTAAACCAAGGACTTGCCATATTCAATTGTATGTGAATATGGACTATTTCTTTGCTCTGTATTACAAAGTGACTATTTTCCCATGAACCATGGCATTGAGGCTGTATACAACAGGTTTGAATCCATATACCACAGTTATGGTATGTGACAGGTTTTATATAATGGGTCGCAGTTTACATACATTTTCAATGGGGTCTTCGTATACGATGGATAATAAAAGCAAATACATCGTTTAAAGGTCCGTTGAGTTCAATCAAATTTATTTACATCACTACAGGGATGCAAGTCGGGACTGAGGAAAAAGTCGGAAATTTAGAACCCTTATGATAATGAAGCAATTATAATATTATTTCGGAACAGAATGGCTAGGAATAGATATACATTTTAATTTCCCTTGATTGCATTGTAACTTTTAGTATTTGAAGAGAGAAAAATTTACCTATTAAACAGGCAACACTTGTTTATTTTCTTTCAGCTTCTTTTTGGTTAATTGATCAAAGGATCTAATCTTTTTACGTTTTGAGGCAATAGACCTTGAAGGGTTGATGCTACAAACACTCTTGTTTTTGTCTTCTTTCCTTTCCATTTTAGACTTGTTGTATGACAGATGTGCTTTGTGTATGTGCCTACAAATGACAGGGTCCTAGGACATAGGGTGAAGTCAGACTGAGAGGGTAAGTGAGTGTGAATGACCTAGTTCTATTTAAATGAGCTGGGGAATCCCCTACTTGCTCAGAAGCGAAACATTAGATTAGCCTCAGTCTCTGAGTAGAGAAGATATTTTCAGAATCATTGGAGTATCATAATAAATCAAAAATTACAAAATAGAGCACCAAAACTTTGATATATATGACTGTTGAATTTGGAACATGTAAGACAAGAAATCTGTCAATGAATATATGTTAAAAGCCAAAGAAATAAAATATAAGATATAAGACTTGAATAACTCTATGCCGGCCCAAAAGGCTGGCGTTTGACGACACCAGGTTGGCAGTGAGCACGGTAGTGAGAGCGTTTTACAGCCGCAAAATGAGGCCCTGTGGCTGGCGCCGTTTCCCGTGCATACCCGCCGACTTTGCCGGCCCATAGCGCGGCCGACTGAGGCCCAGAGGCTGGCACAGATAGCCGGATAGTGCCGTGTTTGTTGCTGGCCCTTGGTGCGGCCGTCAGGCTTCAAAAAACGCCCTAAACCTCTAACTGCTGCCAGTGACTATGAAAGGTCGGAATTCCGTCAATTGACGGAAAACTTGCATCCCTGTCACTACATCACACATCACTACATCCATCACTATTAGATGTGTGATGAGTCATGTACAACTGTATGGCCATAAAACCTTCTGTCCAAACAGAAATCATATTCTTGTTGGTACTTGGATGGGGTAAGGTCACCTAGTGACTCTACAAGCAGGTGTACTACAGCAGGCTATAGCCATAACCATAACCGTCCACCCTTTAATAAAATAGAGGTTTTAAACTAATCAAGATATAGGCGAGACACTTACATCATATTTTTATATACTTTTCCTTCGGTCGTTATGGCGAATTTGTACTTGTGCTGGTACGCAAACGCAATCTCCATCAGCACCCGGTGTTCTGTGTAACAGCGGAAAAAAGACAAAATTAGTCTCCGCAAACACATCAAGTGGTCTTTAATAAGATAACTAACAGCGCAAAGCTATTCTTATATATCAGCTGCAAACTTTACCTTAGTCTATAAATCAGTTAAGGAGACAGAGTGGGGACTGGTCTTAAACATACTCAGAGCTGTGGAATGTGTGTCTATAGATCAGTTAAGGAGACTGGACAGTGTGGAGACTGGTCGTAAAACATGCTCAGAGCTGTGGGATGTGTGTCTATAGATCAGTTAAGGAGACTGGACAGTGTCGAGACTGGTCGTTAAACATGCTCAGAGCTGTGGGATGTGTGTCTATAGATCAGTTAAGGAGACTGGACAGTGTCGAGACTGGTAGTAAAACAAGCTCAGAGCTGTGGGATGTGTGTCTATAGATCAGTTAAGGAGACTGGACAGTGTGGGGACTGGTAGTAAAACATGCTCAGAGCTGTGGGATGTGTGTCTAGAGATCAGTTAAGGAGACAGTGTGGAGACTGGTAGCAAAACAAGCTCAGAGCTGTGGGATGTGTGTCTATAGATCAGTTAAGGAGACTGGACAGTGTGGGGACTGGTAGTAAAACATGCTCAGAGCTGTGGGATGTGTGTCTATAGATCAGTTAAGGAGACTGGACAGTGTGGAGACTGGTACTAAAACATGCTCAGAGCTGTGGGATGTGTGTCTATAGATCAGTTAAGGAGACAGTGTGGAGACTGGCAGTAAAACATGCTCAGAGCTGTGGGATGTGTGTCTATAGATCAGTTAAGGAGACTGGACAGTGTGGGGACTGGTAGTAAAACATGCTCAGAGCTGTGGGATGTGTGTCTATAGATCAGTTAAGGAGACAGTGTGGAGACTGGTAGCAAAACAAGCTCAGAGCTGTGGGATGTGTGTCTATAGATCAGTTAAGGAGACTGGACAGTGTGGGGACTGGTAGTAAAACATGCTCAGAGCTGTGGGATGTGTGTCTAGAGATCAGTTAAGGAGACAGTGTGGAGACTGGTAGCAAAACATACTCAGAGCTGTGGGATGTGTGTCTATAGATCAGTTAAGGAGACTGGACAGTGTGGGGACTGGTAGTAAAACATGCTCAGAGCTGTGGGATGTGTGTCTATAGATCAGTTAAGGAGACTGGACAGTGTGGAGACTGGTACTAAAACATGCTCAGAGCTGTGGGATGTGTGTCTATAGATCAGTTAAGGAGACAGTGTGGAGACTGGCAGTAAAACATGCTCAGAGCTGTGGGATGTGTGTCTATAGATCAGTTAAGGAGACTGGACAGTGTGGGGACTGGTAGTAAAACATGCTCAGAGCTGTGGGATGTGTGTCTATAGATCAGTTAAGGAGACTGGACAGTGTGGAGACTGGTAGTAAAACATGCTCAGAGCTGTGGGATGTGTGTCTATAGATCAGTTAAGGAGACTGGACAGTGTGGGGACTGGTAGTAAAACATGCTCAGAGCTGTGGGATGTGTGTCTATAGATCAGTTAAGGAGACTGGACAGTGTGGGGACTGGTAGTAAAACATGCTCAGAGCTGTGGGATGTGTGTGTATAGATCAGTTAAGGAGACTGGACAGTGTGAGGACTGGTAGTAAAACATACTCAGAGCTGTGGGATGTGTGTCTATAGATCAGTTAAGGAGACTGGACAGTGTGGGGACTGGGAGTAAAACATGCTCAGAGCTGTGGGATGTGTGTCTATAGATCAGTTAAGGAGACTGGACAGTGTGGGGACTGGGAGTAAAACATGCTCAGAGCTGTGGGATGTGTGAATATAGATCAGTTAAGGAGACTGGACAGTGTGGAGACTGGTAGTAAAACATGCTCAGAGCTGTGGGATGTGTGAATATAGATCAGTTAAGGAGACTGGACAGTGTGGAGACTGGTAGTAAAACATGCTCAGAGATGTGGGATGTGTGTCTATAAATCAGTTAAGGAGACTGGACAGTGTGGAGACTGGTAGTAAAACATGCTCAGAGATGTGGGATGTGTGTCTATAAATCAGTCAAGGAGACTGGACAGTGTGGGGACCGGTAGTAAAACATGCTCAGAGCTGTGGGGTGTGTGTCTATAGATCAGTTAAGGAGACTGGACAGTGTGAGGACTGGTAGTAAAACATACTCAGAGCTGTGGGATGTGTGTCTATGATACACTTACCGTAAGTTCCTATCGCAGACTGGTAACTGAAGAACATGTCGTGCTTCCCCTTGTTCGCCTCCTCCAGCTCAATCCGTTCAAGTTCCGTCTGGAAAATTGGCACTTCTCGTAGCAGGGCAATCCTGTCCAATCAGAATTACCGTTACAAATCTCTGCTCTCAAGATTACTAACCTAATCAAAACATTATATTTTACTCATTTTGGTATTAAAATAAGTCACAAGGAAGATATAATATCAATAACTAAAAATCACCAGGTGGCACCACTGTGAACGGTGGAATAAGCTGCCAGGTCTCCGCAACTTCACTGGTCAAGAGTGTGTCACTTCCAGCCGAGCCGCCATCTTAAGGGCGTGCTCCACTGGGCCGGCAGTATGGCTTCAAATGAGCGCCGCGTGTGCATTGTTTATAGTGTACAAACCAACTGGCCGGGTAGGCTGGCAGTTGGTAACTGGCCGGAACCTGGCAAGACCTAATTCATCAGCTTGCGTCTGTTCCGCGCCATGTGGGCGTGTACCTGCTCCACCGCGCCGGTCTCTATACACGGGCACCGCCGCACAGCTCCGTGTGGTACACGTTTCAGGGAAAACCATGGCCCGGTGGAACACTCGTTTTATAATGATAGAGCCAAGTAGAGTGACCACCATATCGCTAAACCTCATCAAAACAAACATGCTGCAAAAAGTAAATACAATTTATCACAGATGATATGCGGGCGCCATCTTTTAATCTGTGGCTCATTGTATGTGAAAGAAAATTGGCCGAAAGGAATCTTTTTTAATGGTAATATGGTGTGGTAACCATAGTGCGATGTATACATCATTGATAAAACTGTTTAAGCTGACTTCACTTTTAATAACTTCAAGAAATCAAGTTGTAATAAGTTGAGTTTGCTGCCTGCAGAAGACCAGTCTCAAGGACTGACCTTTACACTTTATCTCATCCCTGGTATTTTGCCCCCATAGGCTTAATACTGGGAACTCGTATTCAACACACGTGGAGTATTGTACAACAAAAATTAGAATGGGGATGATGTCACAAATGTTAGCCAATCAGTCAGTGATAGGGGTGAGGTAAAATCTGAATCTGCACTCGATCCATAGCCGCTGGAAATGCACCATTTATTTTGGTTTGCTACATAATCTCACTCACTTTGCCTCATGAGAGTGCT
This sequence comes from Alentia gelatinosa, assembly GCA_950022655.1. Lineage (NCBI taxonomy): Eukaryota > Metazoa > Annelida > Polychaeta > Phyllodocida > Polynoidae > Alentia > Alentia gelatinosa. Next base: position 129,178,317 of record OX465581.1, read on the forward strand.
TCACAACTAAAACTCGTGTTATGTTTTCCTGTGGCTTTGGATCATGATGCACTTCCTTAAAGTCTAATTTCGGATGGAAACACTGCCCGCACTTCAACCCCGGAAGTTTCCACTGCTGGTACCCGGCAAACGCCGTGTCTCTGTTATCTGACTGACCAGAAACAAGCAATAACCTCTCACTCGGCTTTGCCTCATGAAATTACTCCGCAAACAAAACTCATGGCATATTTTCAGTGGTCATGGATCTTTATGAGGTTCCTTCTTATTATCCTACCCCCATAGACTGAACATGGTGTGACTGTATGCCACAGTTATGCCATAAAATATTTATATGCCACGGGTGACATGTGAAGTTAAAAACATGTGACGGGGTAGGATAAAATCTAAACATCACTCATTTTCATATAATTGTTTACATGGTGTTTGTTGTCTTCCGCTACAGATATCACTCAGCTCCGCTTCGTTATCATTCTGTGAAGACAACTCACGCCATGTGAAAAATCATATGAAAAATCTTCTTTTTTCTTTTCTTTTTTTGAGCATAGGGAACGGACGTTGCCTCGTCTTACTTCTGAAAAATCATATGGAATTGATGATATGTCGGGATGTATAAGTGGATAAGCAGAAAACTTCTTACTGCAGCACGTTGGACATGATGGAGTTGACATCGAAGGTGTTCTCCAGCGCCAGGGCCAGAAGTTCATGACCCGCTCTGCAAGAAATAAGCATGATATGTAAATGACGGGAATAAAGCCATGAACCAATCACAAATAGGCATTATATGTAAATGATGGGAATAAAGCCACGAACCAATCACAAATAGGCATGATATGTAAATGATGGGAATAAAGCCACGAACCAATCACAAATAGGCATTATATGTAAATGATGGGAATAAAGCCATGAACCAATCACAAATAAGTATGATACGTAAATGATGGGAATAAAGCCACGAACCAATCACAAATAAGCATGATATGTAAATGATGGGAATAAAGCCACGAACCAATCACAAATAAGTATGATACGTAAATGACGGGAATAAAGCCACGAACCAATCACAAATAGGCATTATATGTAAATGACAGGAATAAAGCCACGAACCAATCACAAATAAGTATGATACGTAAATGACGGGAATAAAGCCACGAACCAATCACAAACAGGCATGATATGTAAATGACGGGAATAAAGCCACGAACCAATCACAAATAAGTATGATACGTAAATGACGGGAATAAAGCCACGAACCAATCACAAATAAGTATGATACGTAAATGACGGGAATAAAGCCACGAACCAATCACAAACAGGCATGATATGCAAATGACGGGAATAAAGCCACGAACCAATCACAAATAAGTATGATACGTAAATGACGGGAATAAAGCCACGAACCAATCACAAACAGACATGATATGTAAATGACGGGAATAAAGCCACAAACCAATCACAAATAAGTATGATACGTAAATGACGGGAATAAAGCCACGAACCAATCACAGATAAGCATGATATGTAAATGATGGGAATAAAACCATGAACCAATCACAAATAGGCATTATATGTAAATGATGGGAATAATGCCACAAACCAATCACAAACAGGCATTATATGTAAATGATGGGAATAAAGCCATGAATCAATCACAAACAGGCATTATATGTAAATGACGGGAATAAAGCCACAAACCAATCACAAACAGGCATTATATGTAAATGATGGGAATAAAGCCATGAACCAATCAGAAATAAGCATGAAATGTAAATGATGGGAATAAAGCCATGAACCAATCACAAATAGGCATTATATGTAAATGATGGGAATAAAGCCACAAACCAATCAGAAATAAGCATGATATGTAAATGATGGGAATAAAGCCATGAACCAATCACAAATAGGCATTATATGTAAATGATGGGAATAAAGCCACAAACCAATCACAAACAGGCATTATATGTAAATGATGGGAATAAAGCCACAAACCAATCACAAACAGGCATTATATGTAAATGATGGGAATAAAGCCATGAACCAATCAGAAATAAGCATGATATGTAAATGACAGGAATAAAGCCACAAAACAATCACAAATAGGCATTATATGTAAATGACGGGAATAAAGCCACGAACCAATCACAAATAGGCATTATATGTAAATGATGGAAATAAAGCCACGAACCAATCACAAATAGGCATGATATGTAAATGACGGGAATAAAGCCATGAACCAATCACAAATAAGCATGATATGTAAATGACGGGAATAAAGCCACAAACCAATCACAAATAGGCATTATATGTAGGAGTTTAAAGAGTGATTTCCTCTAGGTACAAGGTAGATCACAACTTGAGGGTTGGTAGTTTGCCAACACATCCTGTAAGGTGTTTTACTATATACCCATGTTGTATATACTGTAAATACGCATCGTTTCGCCATATAACGTAAAAATACTGTACGGACCACTGGTCCATGCAGTATTATACGGACTACCTACCCATACTAGTTTATCAAAATATTGGTTGTTAAGCCAAATGAAATTAATGATCTTTAAAAAATTCGGGTATATAGTAAATATATAACGTCCAACCATGCTTGTACAAGTCACAAGTCACAAAGCTCGATGATAATTTACCGTTTGTACGAAACTCGGCGTAAACGCCTCGTTCCGTACGAACTCTCCCTGAGACAGCGTCACGGTGTTTGAGTCTAACCACTTTAATACGACACTTATACATTTACAATCTCCATTTAGAGTACTTGGCGCTAAACACTTCTGGCGCCAACCGAAAAAAAAACACCATACCCGGAGCATACAGATATATCCACCTAATACAAAGTGTCCATAGAAAACACATAGAGAGTGTGTATCACCATACCCGGAGCATACAGATATATCCACCTAATACAAAGTGTCCATAGAAAACACATAGGGAATGTGTATCACCATACCCAGAGCATACAGATATATCCACCTAATACAAAGTGTCCATGGAAAACACATAGGGAGTCTGTATGGACATACCCAGAGCATACAGATATATCCACCTAATACAAAGTGTCCATAGATAACACATAGGGAGTGTGTATCACCATACCCAGAGCATACACGGAGTGGACATATGTGGCATATACAGATTTGTTATATGCTGGGGGGAGGGGGGCAAATGAAAAAATAGTGCATAATTAATACAAAGTTATATCGGGATGCCACTGACTTGTCCAGAAAAGTGGATAATAAATACATAACAGACTGGTTTCAGATAAAAACAGTTGTATGCACCTTGGAGTTGATTATATGCAAGTGCTCAGATATTACTACGCGTCAACTCCTCATAGCAACGGTCGCTTGTATCTGAAACCAGTCAGTATTGTGTATTAATTCACTAAACAGAATCAGGAACCGCGAAAACGTGGAAAACACACTGGCGTTGGAGAGGTTCAAGCCGCTGTTATATTATCATGAATTAGGCTCAATTTATATTATATTTGTTTTACTCAAGAAAAAAGAATATTGCATACTGAAAATTAAAAAAAATGGATTTCCATGGAAAAAGGAAAGCTGCTACCTCTGACAGAAAACACATTCCTTGTATCCCTAATGCATTGTGGGAAATATCCCTAATCTCTGACGCTTTGTGGAAATCGAGTGATGATTTGTTTCTTTCTCGGTAGAGGATGTGTCGTGTCCGCCCCTGGCTGTGAGTAACAGAGCCGAACCCGTGCACACAGGTGCTACGGGGTCCCCCCTTGTTACGTAACCTGACTGGACATATAGTCAGGGTCGCAGCTAGGCCGGCAGATCACTCGTCATGCTTGTTGAGAGAGGGGCGTACCTGGTTTCTCACTGAGTGTGGAATTTTCCGTACTCTTTCGGTAGTCGGGTCAGCGTTATTCAACTTCGCTTGATTATACCCGACCCGCTTGTGAGTTACCTAGTTTCGGCTACGTAGAAAGAAGCATCCTAATATGGTGACTAAACGCTTATTTACTGTATATGTGTGTTGGAGTCTTGGTTTGGGTTGAAAGGCCTTCGGTTCTTCCCGGCCTTGAGCTGACCTGTGACGTGGCAGATCACAGGGTAGCATTATCTGACGTCGGGTTAGTTCAACGATCATGGTCAAGTTACTAAACTAACCCGGCGACCACGACATTCTCAATAATATGTGAGTGTGGTTAATATCCTGTAGTTATGTTTGTGTGACGAAGAAGTAAACCAAACGGTTTAAAAAAAAATGTATATCACCTCACCACGCCACCCCAGAGGGAGGGCAGTAACGGTGTATATATATTTCTTTCAAGAAAAAAAAAAAAATAATAAAAAAAAAAAAAAAAAAAAAAAAAAAAAAATAATAATAATAATAATAATAATAATAATAATAATAATATCCTGTAGTTAGTTCACGGACGTGGTAGGAGACCGCACATTAATCCACTGGAGTGGAAACTCAATTTAATATCCCGACTTGATTGTTCTCATTGATTGGTGAGAACCGAGACAAAGACTGTTATTTCAGGTACATCATGTGAATCACGCGCCTCCTGCCCACAGTGTCCATAATTGGTTCGATTATATTTCCGCTTGAAATATGGTTCTTAGTAGTTCTACAAGATTCCTAGTATTAACGGTCTCTAGGCTACCCCCCCCCCCCCCCCCCCCCCAGCGCGACTGAAGAATCCACTATGGTTTGAAATTATGAGCAAGATATTTTCAATATCTAAGATGCGAACATTACCTGCTTCGAAACTTGTGAGTCACTGTCACTCTTATCAACACAAATATTACTGAGTGTAATCCTTTATCTTTTATGATTCTCTAATTTCACATTTCTGGTAACTCGAACCCTATCCACTGTTTTTTATTTCGTGTTTCTACGATCATTATTAACGGAGTTGTCACCCGGAGTGTATTTGGGGGCCGGCACAACCTGCTACCTTCCACAAGCTGTCTTCTCTATTATCGTATACCTCAGCCCGAACTTCTATGAAGCACTACCTGCTGCTAGGGGTGCAGTATAAATAAAGTTCGGGCTCACTGTGACGTAGTGAATGACCAACAGCATTCGGTAAACAGGCTGCGAATCTACGACTTAATAAGTGACGAAAATGGTGTTTTCTCATCAATTTGAGGTGTATAATAAAAAGAAAACATTATCACAACCAATTTTCAGTCTTATCTCAGACCAAAACGGAAAAATTCCCGGCACTTCAACCCTGAAGGTTTCCACTGCTGGTGCCCGGCAAGCAATGCCGTTCACTCTTACCACTTTACGTTTTATCTTCATCAGTGAGAACTATAGACTTACCTAAAGGCGTAGAGACGGTCTTTTGTCATTTAGAGATATAGACTTACCTAAAGGAGTAGAGACGGTCTTTTGTCAGTTAGAGATATAGACTTACCTAAAGGCGTAGAGACGGTCTTTTGTCACTGTGAGATATAGACTTACCTAAATGCGTAGAGACGGTCTTTTGTCATTTAGAGATACAGACTTACCTAAAGGCGTAGAGACGGTCTTTTGTCATTTAGAGATATAGACTTACCTAAAGGCGTAGAGATGGTCTTTTGTCAGTTAGAGATATAGACTTACCTAAAGGCGTAGAGATGGTCTTCTGTCCCGTCTACATCGCAGTATACAGCTGCCTCTGTCGTATCGTCAGAAAGGCAGTCCAACTGGAGGAACATCACAAGTTTAAGATATAAATCAACATATTGCCTAATTCACAAGTCAGACCTATGATTATAATTGTATCTGATGGTATGAGTGTTTTCTGTGTAAAATATTGAACCAAACGCTTAGAAGTATAAATGTGCTATATCATAACAATATTGAATTATATCATAAAATAAAATCTATATATACATATGAAAAACCAATATCGAACCATTATCACCATTATCAATTAACTTTTTTTTTTCTTCTTTTTTTTCGGTCTGTATACACCAAGTATGCAAACCTGAAACAAAAGGAAAACACTGTCTTTTCCTCTGAAATAAACCCAGATTACCCCAATCCACCAAGGAGCACAAACAGGTTTTATTAACCTGCCACACCCAGCTGACAGGACCGCAATCTTGGATTCTGGTTTAATATGATAACTTGTCATCTTAATCCACTAACATCAGTGCAGCCTGAAGATTCCCTAGGATGAAACCGCTGTTGTTGTCATGCCCACACCCTGACAACATCTGACATACCCAATTTGTTACTCACAAACCGTGTTGTCAACAATTGACACTAAGCAAATCACCACGATTCCGCTACTGTCACTATGGTCGTCACAATCGAACGGTTCCGATGACGTAGCCAATAACAGACATCGAGCTCATTCAAGCGGTAGCTGCCAATGAATTGACACCTAGCCTCGTATGAAATAACACCATTATCAATTAATATCAAATTATTCAAACCTTTATTGAGGAAAATACTGTTTCTAATTTTTAGAACCACGGTTTCAGATCTTGTGTCTGAAATGTGTGTTTGGTCTTCAATTCATTTTTTCAATCTTTATTTGGAAAATGTCACACTCGCCAAGCGGATCTTCAGTCTCAAGTCTCAGGAATGGACATAGACAATAATTGTCTGTCCACATAACCATCGTTTTGTTGCATTTATTATCCATGTTTTCAAATAAATTAAACCCATTAATTGCCATATTAAAGGGTATAACAACGGGGACTATTTCTTTGCTCTATAGCACAAAGGAGCTATTTTCCCGTATACCATGGTTTTGAGGCCGTTTACCACAGATTTTAATCTGTATACCACAGTTATGGTATCTGACATGTTTTATAATGGATAGTGGTTTACGGAGTCCCCATACATTTTCAATGGGGTCTTTGTATATGATGGATAATAAAAGGATAACCACAACACTGTGCGAAAACCACCAGTTTATTCATATATACGCCATCGCGTAAGTGCATGTATCGGCTGTATATTGACACGTTTCCTCTTCTATACGTCAGCGTAATGGCTGTATTTGCTGCAAAGCGTATATGAAGAGAAATATCGTGAGCGGGACATGTATACGCGGGTCGTATACATTTTACACGCCTATAGGTGAGGCATATACACAACGGAAAATAGGACTATCTTGTATACGCAAAATCATACCTATATACGCCGGGTGTATGCATATATAAACTGGTGGTTTTCGCACAGTGCAATAAATTCAGTATACTAACATGTACAGTAGAACCTTGCCTACTCTTCACATCAAAAACATGATCTTCATATTCAAGATATATCCTTTTCATAAATTGTATCTGAACTTTTGAAAGTGCAAATGACCTACTTACTTTGGCCAGTTCGAGATTATATATTTGAAGAAGTTTGGCGGATTTTTCATATTCCTCCAGGAAGTTCTGGATAGGAGTGACATCTGAAAAGAGATTAAAGGAATATGAGAGCTGTGTTGTTGACTATATATCATACATTCTAGGAACTTTAATGTGTGATTATGTGAAATATGGGAACTAAGGCAGGATGATTGTGGATTAATATGGCAGCATTTATTCCAATGTCTTCATGATACCAAGGCTATGGACAGAGAGAGAGGGAGGGAGGGGGAGGGAGGGAGGGAGGGAGGGAGGGAGGGAGGGAGGGAGGGAGGGAGGGAGGGAGGGAGGGAGGGAGGGAGGGAGGGAGGGAGGGAGGGAGGGAGGGAGGGAGGGAGGGAGCAAGAAGTATGTAACAATCCCCTGTTCCTAGAAATACCACATAGAGGTCATACATGAGTAGTTGTTAGAGTTGCTCACAGATGGCAGCAGCTTACAGTAGGAGTGTCATGTTTGCAGTAACACATTTATAGACTAAAATTAGACATTAGATGCAATGGTAAACAAGGATACCACAGGAACCAACTACTGCAGCTACCTAAAAGTGCCGCTTTAGGAAGAAAACGGCAATGATTTCATGTTCGGAATATAGTAAAACCCTGCATAAGCGGACACCCTCCGATCCGGGCCAAAGTGTCCACTTACTAGGGCTGTCTGCTTACACAGGGTTTCCAGACTTTATTGGCTATACATTTAATGCATCCTTGACATCAGGAGATTTAATTTGATACTAAATACACATACCTTTCATAATTTCTATCAAGGTTCATCTTCTAAAATCGTTTTTTTCTGATGCGCACGGTGATGAGAAACAAGTTTGTTTTTTTGAGTGGCCTAACCATGGCTTGCTCATAACTGTGACATCACAGAAAGTATGATAACTACAACAACTCCACTGTATCCCAGTATATGGATAGATATTTAGTGGTGGCTGGTCGGACGGACAGCACCGCAGCAAGCTTTGCCACCATTAGCGTTGACTTCTCCCGGGCCATACCTCATCGAATGCTGTCAACATGAATGAATGGCAACTAGCCGCAAGCCCACGAGCTGAGACCGAAAGTTCAGACAGTTGCGGTAGTTTTAACCTCAATAAAGACGGTGTTAAGCTCAGTATTCACAAGACTAGATATGGTGATTCTGTAGACGTATAAAACAGTGAGCCACTTTCAAGAGGGAACAGATATTGACACCCCCAGAACCTGTGTAAAGGAGCGTAGACTTAGCGTAGACTTAGTCCAAGCCCCCACCCCTCCCCCACATCCCAAAGCAAGTTCTTCTTGGGACTTCACCCCCAGGAGGAGTTTAGTGCCAGTACTCGTCACCAGGTACCCTCACAGCCCGACCCTGCTGCCCGGTGAGTCCCCGTTAGTCTGGTACTCGTCACCAGGTACCCTCACAACCCGACCCTGCTGCCCGGTGAGTCCCCGTTAGTCCCGTACTCGTCACCAGGTACCCTCACAACCCGACCCTGCTGCCCAGTGAGTCCCCGTTAGTCTGGTACTCGTCACCAGGTACCCTCACAACCCGACCCTGCTGCCCGGTGAGTCCCCGTTAGTCCCGTACTCGTCACCAGGTACCCTCACAACCCGACCCTGCTGCCCGGTGAGTCCCCGTTAGTCTGGTACTCGTCACCAGGTACCCTCACAACCCGACCCTGCTGCCCGGTGAGTCCCCGTTAGTCTGGTACTCGTCACCAGGTACCCTCACAACCCGACCCTGCTGTCTGATGAGTCCCCGTTAGTCTGGTACTCGTCACCAGGTACCCTCACAACCCGACCCTGCTGTCTGATGAGTCCCCGTTAGTCTGGTACTCGTCACCAGGTACCCTCACAACCCGACCCTGCTGTCTGATGAGTCCCCGTTAGTCTGGTACTCGTCACCAGGTACCCTCACAACCCGACCCTGCTGTCTGATGAGTCCCCGTTAGTCTGGTACTCGTCACCAGGTACCCTCACAACCCGACCCTGCTGCCCGGTGAGTCCCCGTTAGTCCCGTACCCGTCACCAGGTACCCTCACAACCCGACCCTGCTGCCCGGTGAGTCCCCGTTAGTCCCGTACCCGTCACCAGGTACCCTAACAACCCGACCCTGCTGCCCGGTGAGTCCCCCTTAGTCTGGTACTCGTCACCAGGTACCCTCACAACCCGACCCTGCTGCCCGGTGAGTCCCCGTTAGTCCAGTACTCCACCAGGTACCCTCACAGCCCGACCCTGCTGCCCGGTGAGTCCCCGTTAGTCCCGTACTCCACCAGGTACCCTCACAACCCGACCCTGCTGCCCGGTGAGTCCCCGTTAGTCTGGTACTCCACCAGGTACCCTCACAACCCGACCCTGCTGCCCGGTGAGTCCCCGTTAGTCCCGTACTCCACCAGGTACCCTCACAACCCGGTGAGTCCCCGTTAGTCCCGTACTCGTCACCAGGTACCCTCACAACCCGACCCTGCTGCCCGGTGAGTCCCCGTTAGTCCCGTACTCGTCACCAGGTACCCTCACAACCCGACCCTGCTGCCCGGTGAGTCCCTGTTAGTCTGGTACCCCACCAGGTACCCTCACAACCCGACCCTGCTGCCCGGTGAGTCCCCGTTAGTCCAGTACTCGTCACCAGGTACCCTCACAACCCGACCCTGCTGCCCGGTGAGTCCCCGTTAGTCCAGTACTCCACCAGGTACCCTCACAACCCGACCCTGCTGCCCGGTGAGTCCCCGTTAGTCCAGTACTCCACCAGGTACCCTCACAACCCGGCCCTGCTGCCCGGTGAGTCCCCGTTAGTCTGGTACTCGTCACCAGGTACCCTCACAACCCGACCCTGCTGCCCGGTGAGTCCCCGTTAGTCTGGTACTCGTCACCAGGTACCCTCACAACCCGACCCTGCTGCCCGGTGAGTCCCCGTTAGTCCAGTACTCGTCACCAGGTACCCTCACAACCCGACCCTGCTGCCCGGTGAGTCCCCGTTAGTCTGATACTCCACCAGGTACCCTCACAAACCGACCCTGCTGCCCGGTGAGTCCCCGTTAGTCTGGTACTCGTCACCAGGTACCCTCACAACCCGACCCTGCTGCCCGGTGAGTCCCCGTTAGTCTGGTACTCCACCAGGTACCCTCACAACCCGACCCTGCTGCCCGGTGAGTCCCCGTTAGTCTGATACTCCACCAGGTACCCTCACAACCCGACCCTGCTGCCCGGTGAGTCCCCGTTAGTCCAGTACTCCACCTGGTACCCTCACAACCCGACCCTGCTGCCCGGTGAGTCCCCGTTAGTCTGGTACTCCACCAGGTACCCTCACAACCCGACCCTGCTGCCCGGTGAGTCCCCGTTAGTCCAGTACTCCACCAGGTACCCTCACAACCCGACCCTGCTGCCCGGTGAGTCCCCGTTAGTCTGGTACTCCACCAGGTACCCTCACAACCCGACCCTGCTGCCCGGTGAGTCCCCGTTAGTCCCGTACTCCACCAGGTACCCTCACAACCCGACCCTGCTGTCTGGTGAGTCCCCGTTAGTCCAGTACTCGTCACCAGGTACCCTCACAACCCGACCCTGCTGCCCGGTGAGTCCCCGTTAGTCTTGTACTCCACCAGGTACCCTCACAACCCGACCCTGCTGCCCGGTGAGTCCCCGTTAGTCCGGTACTCATCACCAGGTACCCTCACAACCCGACTCTGCTGCCCGGTGAGTCCCCGTTAGTCCCGTACTCCACCAGGTACCCTCACAACCCGGCCCTGCTGCCCGGTGAGTCCCCGTTAGTCCCGTACTCCACCAGGTACCCTCACAACCCGACCCTGCTGCCCGGTGAGTCCCCGTTAGTCCAGTACTCGTCACCAGGTACCCTCACAACCCGACCCTGCTGCCCGGTGAGTCCCCGTTAGTCTGATACTCCACCAGGTACCCTCACAACCCGACCCTGCTGCCCGGTGAGTCCCCGTTAGTCCCGTACTCGTCACCAGGTACCTTCACAACCCGACCCTGCTGCCCGGTGAGTCCCCGTTAGTCCAGTACTCCACCAGGTACCCTCACAACCCGACCCTGCTGCCCGGTGAGTCCCCATTAGTCTGGTACTTCACCAGGTACCCTCACAACCCGACCCTGCTGCCCAGTGAGTCCCCGTTAGTCCAGTACTCGTCACCAGGTACCCTCACAACCCGACCCTGCTGCCCGGTGAGTCCCCGTTAGTCCAGTACTCCACCAGGTACCCTCACAACCCGACCCTGCTGCCTGGTGAGTCCCCGTTAGTCCCGTACTCCACCAGGTACCCTCACAACCCGACCCTGCTGCCGGGTGAGTCCCCGTTAGTCTGGTACTCGTCACCAGGTACCCTCACAACCCGACCCTGCTGCCTACACCCCCCGTTAGTCCCGTACGGTGAGGTGAGGGGGAGATAGTCACTCGGACCTTGTTTACTGGGACGGAAAAAGTCACGCTGAATTTAACAGAATAAAGCAGTCGTTAGAGGAGTGATTTACAGCCTTGTTATGAAGGATTGAGGATCTACTGGAGCTTGGCTAAAAGCCACAAGTCCTTGACAGTTATTCTCATGACCATCTTGTACACTGCACACACCCACTACACACACCCACTACCCACACCCACTACCGACCACTACATACCACCCACTACACACACCCACTACCCACACCCACTACACACATCCACTACACAAACCCACTTCACACTACTACCCACACCACTACACATCACATGGTGTGGGCAGTGATGAATTTAGGTAGAAATCTCATCCCTACACATTTACCGAGGTGAGAGTTCTTTTATTTCCGACACCACATAGACAAAGTATGAGAAGGATTGGCCTTTGATATAGCAGTTAGTCTACCACTGCTGGGGAGTGAAGGAGAAAAGTGGCTGCAGTGAGACTCGAACCTACAAAGTCTGACAACCTTGGGTTTTGAGTCCAGTGCTCTTTGCCACTGAGCTAACTCCCCACCCCGGTCGCTTTAATCATGCTGCATACAAGCGTACCCGGCATCACACAAAGGTGAAGGACCGGGAGGGCGACCAGGGCCCTGTTTCATAAGTAGCGGCAGGGCCGTTAATAGTGGTTAGTTCGTTAATAGCGTGAGCTCCCGTTGCATAAGGCGAGCAGTTTTATGGCCTCGTCCGCTTCCCGAGTGAGCGGGAGGAAATGGGGGTAGGTTGCGTTTCATAACAAACAGCGGGTCGGTCAAGCAACCGCTATTTTGGCCTAAAAGCTCTCGCAATGTACGAGAGGGTCGACCCTCTCGTAAGTGCTTCTTCTTCACCCTGAGCAACTCCAAGATGGCCGCCGGTTTCAATCGACCTCGTGCGGCAAAGTTATATAGGAGGCGTATCGACCCTGTGGACGAGTTGCCCGAACATCTTTTCCTCAAAAGGTATAGGTTATCAAAGCAGCTAACAATTCGACTAACAGAGGCTTTCGAGGCTTCCGGATTTTGTTCAACTAGCCGTTTGCAGGGCGGCGCATTGCAACCGACTGCACGGGTAAGTTCTAATTTGCCTTCAATTGTGTTGCTCCCGTAATGTGGGTTAAATTTCCGCACTTCCTATTCTACAGACATTCTACAATTTCTATTCATCCTTGTAGGGTATTATGTATATCACACATGCATATTATGTGGGCTTGCTGTGTATGTACATGTGTGGTTATATGCAGTAGGTATTGTACACTATAGTAGGCACTAGTCTACCTGTATCATGTTAGAATGTGGCAATACATGTCATACATCTTTACTTTGCCAATATAATATGTTATTTTTCCTATTTTGGTGTTTCAATTGTGTATGGTTCATAGAGTACATCCCTCCCTATATAAAAATTGACATTATATTGAGAACGCTACATTACTATTATATGTGCCAACATATATACTGTCTGTTTATATATTTTTTTATTCCTTTTCTTTTCAGTTCTGTCTTGCTTTGCGTTATTTTGCCACTGGGGCAAACTACAGTGTTATTGGCGACTCTCAAGGTGTCTCCAAGAGTACCGTCTCTCGCTGTGTTCACGAGGTTCTTGATTGGTTTGACCACGTAAAGCACCACCTAGTTACATGGCCACATACTTGGGCAGAGAGGCAGCAGAATGCCCAAGCTTTCTACGATAACTTTGGCGGTAAGCCATTCTGCATAGGGGCAGTAGACGGTACTCACATCCCTATAATCGCTCCTGTTGAAAACGAAGTTGAGTACGTTAATCGTAAGGGTTACCACAGCATAAACGCAATGGTAAATATTCCCTCAATATTAAGGGTTTTTTTGCAATTTTTTATATCCATGTTCTAAGGTTAGATATTAGTATTAACTCTGTTTTTTGGAACAACTACAGTTATCAAGCTCTTTATTGACACTCAATTACAATGTATGGAGACATTCTATAAAAATGATAAAAAAAATTAGTAATAACACATAGTTACACATTACACAATGATACGAATAATCAAAAGAATGTCCTTCTTCTTGTTCCCATTTCCTACAAATGATAATATATAATGATCTAATATATCCACAGGTGGCAGTCGATGCGGACAAGCGATTCATTTACATTAGTGCCCGATATCCTGGTTCTGTTCACGACAGTTTTGCTCTTAGGCAGTCTGGCCTATGGGATATCATCGAAGCACGCCAGCTGGGCGATTTCTACATTCTGGGTGATTCTGGGTAAGGAATTAAAAAACTGTTTCCTTTTGTAATTTATCCTTTCCATATATACAATACGATCGAATATCCGCAGGCATAGTTAAAACAAGCTTCTGGTTTTGGGTGATTACTTTTTTTATAAAAAGCTCTTAAACAAAATTTAAATTAGATGTTTTTTTTGGTATATATTATCATTACTAATGTATTTTCACACCATTTGTAGGAATGGGGTTATTCTATCCTGGCTTGTTTAACTCCAGTCTCATATCCTATATCCTTTACATAGCTTGCCTTCACGATTCAATAGTGTTAAATGATTTTGTTTCAGCTATCCTCTCAGGCAACGTCTGCTGACACCCTTCCTCAACCCAAGAACAGCTGAACAACAGAGCTACAACCATTGGCACACCACTACACGTGTGGTTGTGGAGCAGTCCATTGGTCTACTGAAACAGCGCTTTAGGTAAGTTTGTTAGTCAACTTGTTCTTATTATTATTTTGATGAATGACCAAATAACATGTGCAACGATTAGATGTGTTTACAACTGGAGAAGGCAGTCCCTATAATGCTGGCTTACTTATCCATTCCCTCCGCTTTCAGGTGCCTGGACGGTCATGGTGGCTACCTGTACCATCTCCCCGCCCACTGCGTGAAAATAATTAATGCGTGTGCATGCCTCCACAACTTGTGTCTGCAAGTCCGTGTGCCAATGGCTCCCGATGACGCCTACGATGACCTTCCCATCAACCCCATTGCGGTCCCAGCAGTACCGCCGCACGAGCGGGCACGTGATAATCCAACCCAACGGGCAAGGACAAGGAGAGAAGATTTCGTTAATCTTCTATTTAGAGATGTGGCCTGAATTGTTTCCTATGTAGTGTCAAATAACCCCCATATTTTGAGAAATAGCATTCTTTATAATCGTAATATGCTAAATCACATTTCAATAAAAGAGTTAAAACAAAAGTACGGTTCTACCTCTTTATTGTAAAGCATGAACAATATATTCGATCGCGACCTATAAATGGCTTTGCGTAGGTTCACTCAATTTGTGCAGTAAATTCACAAAATATTCCTATATCTGTGCATACGAATGAGGAACGAAACAATGGAAAACTTTAACTTTAAGTTTGCATCAACAACGAAACAATGTTTTCAGACATATTTGCTACTGTTTCTAAACTTTAAGAAAACCACCACCAACTACCATTCGTAAAAAATAAATACAGATAAAATTACAACTACTAACATATAGGTAGAAACAAGTGTAAATGTCAACTATGGCAAATATTTAAAACCTTAACAGACGGAAAAGATCCATCACACTTTCCAAACATAAAATTGTAGACCTGCTACCATTTTAGAAAGATATACAAATACCCTTGTTAACGTCCAACAACAAAAACTAAAGTAATACTGTTTAGATTACTCTCAAGAAACCACCACCGACTAGTACTGGACTACGTTGCTCACAAATGTAAATGCTTATGTTATCATAACAATATAATCGAACTGAGGCAATGTCCTTAATCTCTCAAAGAAGAGGGAAATATATAAAAACTCTATAAAACCCAAGTGTATATTTAAGGTTATAGCACCTAAATCATAATTACTATCACCTTTTCGAGCACCAACTGAAAAAGAAACTACTATAGTCCATTTCAGTAATCAGTGATTACTTTTGGTTTCCGAGTACGACATGACTTCCTCACGGGCGATGGCGGTATGGTGGGGGGGATGGCATCTGTATCTTCGTCTTCATTATCTTCTTCACTCTTCTCCCCTCTCTCCATGTCCTTCTCGCCATCGTCTTCACTATCAGGCTGAATATTCGCCTCTTCCTCCTCTTCCTCACTCTCCTCCTCCTCCTTACTCTCCTCCTCTTTCTCGCTATCCTCCTCCTCCTCACTCTCATCCTCCTCCTTACTCTCCTCACCGTCCTGCTCTGTCTCATCCCTCCTTTCAACGTCGGGCTCCGCCCACACCTGGTGCTCATTCACACTCTCATGCTCTTCATCTTCTTCCCATTCAATTGGCGCTGCCAGCTCCTCTTCCTCATCACTCTCGCTGTCGTCATCTTCTTCGACGTGTTCTTTCAACTTTAAGTTAGCATCAACAAATGCACGAATCACCGTGGCATTGCCACCACTATCTTCAGCGCTGCTATGTGGGCTTCTTCCACTGCTAGAGGGGGAGCATTGCCCATACTCCTGTGTAGGTGTGAGCTCTCCATGAAGGGAGACACTAGTGGGTCGCGTTGATGGCTCTGATTCCGAAGTCTCTCGGACACAATCCGGCCCGCTGGTGCTATCCATGGAGTCGGGATCCATTTCAGTGTCCGGTACCAGCACTATATTTAAACAAAAGGAAGACTACCTTTTAATGTCTTGCTTCAATTCCTATTAAAAATTCCAGAGTATACCGAGGGCGCATCAGCAGGTTATTGCAAACCTTCGTAGTTTAATACAAAAGAATGGCACTAGTTTTGTTGCAATTTTCATTCTCTCGAAGTTTACAATAGGTATTACTCAGAAAACAAAATGTTCTCTATTAATAATTATGTGTGTTAATACACCGAACACCTTGCAGCTTTGCAAACGTAGTTAACCGGTAGTAAGGAGTTTAATCACATATACACTTAAGAAATTAATAAAAACATAGTGTTCCCTTACTCACCTTCACGTTGCGGTCCACTCGAAATAGTTGAGGTAGAGCATGGTGAGAGTACACGTTCCAGTACCTTCTTCTTCACGCGGGTTGATACTTGGGTCTCAGAGCTGTTGGGCCAAGCAGAGGATGAACTGTCCGTGTTGCTGTGAAGAAGAATTGTATCCTGATTGGCACGTGCCTCCTCTGTTCGTGGAGGCCTTGTTTGGACTGGCCCTGTTGTAAGCCAAGAAAGGGGTATAGCTTATACAAAATGTCGTGTGTGTTACCAGAACAAAATTAATGTAAGTTACAAAAATTAGTACTTGTTGATATGTTTATATTAGTCTAACGAAATAGTCTTTCTGTGAAGCCAATGTTCTGCTCCATAGCGCGATAGTATGTGGAGAAGTACGTAATTCGTCTCTCGCATTACATATCTCATTTCAACACCCAAAACGTGTGATTCTATAGTCGGTTGTGTGCGTTATTGCATTTGAGTCACAATTTGATTAATGCGTGGAAGTTAGACTAACCTTTAATTTCCAAGGAACTCGCCGATGGGATGGGGGGGGGGCAGTACTGGGTACCCATGTCTGCCACCTGGACGCCAGCCTGGGTATGCCGCGAATATATGTCAGTCCGGGGAGTCATTTGGACTTTGACATGCCTTCGTGACCCGGGTAACTTCCGCATCTGGGTGCCACGGTCCGCGAAGCTTTCAGATGGGGTTTGTGACTCGCTTGTTGTGGCAGTAACTTCATCTGTCTGCATGTCAGAGTGGCGAGTCTCTGTGGTGGTGGTTTGGGAATAGGAGGAGGTGAACCGCCGTCTCTTAAGGGTATCCAAGTCCTCCTTCCACCCACGCAGCACTGTAAAAATATCATTCAGAAACATAAGAAATACCATCCAGAAACATTAGATCATGTGCACATTTCAGACGAACCATCCATTAAATTTGTGAAATTCCATTTCGCGCAACTGTACTGTATATAGTGTTATAGAATATAAGCATGACCACTTACCTTCTGTAAAGACCGGATCAAAGGTGCACACCGGCTGCTGCCACACAGCCCGGATGGTTTCACCCAAGCGCACCACTTCCCTGACAAGCGCCTCCTGTTGTTCGTTGTTCCTCGCAGACTGGGTTTGGCCAGTTTGTGCCCCAACCTCCCTTCCAGTTATCACAATGTCCTGACGAAGCACTGGATCGGGCGGGGACAGACGTCGCACTTCCCGTTCCTCCACAGCCTGCGCCCGGGCTACCAAGTCATCCACTGACAAATAAAAAAAATAATTGGCAGTCAAGGCTCGGTTCGCTTATTACTTGTAAAACAAATTTCATACAGATTGATAGATTTTGCCGCAAATTCCTGATTAGGTTAGGTAACCAATTATTTAGGAAACGCTAACAAGCAATGGGAAAGTATTTCCATAAATATGAAAGTCTAGTGTTTAGGTGAATGTGAAACCTTAGTGTAGGCGTCGTAGTTAATGGAATATACAGAATGTATGAAAAAAACCTACTGCCGCGGTTGTCCGTCTCTTCTTCGGGTGCCACGCAAACGGCGTGGACCACTCCGGCATGCTGAGCGGGTTCAATAAGGGACGTATCCTCCTGTGACGCTATGCAAAGAAAGACGGATGTAACACGGTGTTAATCAAATTGTTTACCCACGAAAAGCTATCCACAATGATAACAGTTATTAGTACCAATGAGACAAAACAAATTTTCCACTTTTGAGCCAATTAAACTAGCAATGTTAACATCTTCAGGTAGTGTAGGTCGCTTGCAATAAATTTTGCAATCGTAATTTTGTCGCAATCGTATTTAGTAGGGTTATATTTAAAACTGGCGATGTTTTCTGTTGTGGACTACTGAATTGTGTATGCCCTCCTTCATATTATTGCGGACTCCCAACTACGTTGCCAAAAACACACGGAGATCTAGTAGTTAATACAAGTGTGCACGCAGTCTCTGTGACACTTACCGGGCACCGGGTACATCTGCGTGGACACGATAGCTATGGAGTGTTCATCATCATCTCCCAACGAAAAATCTTCATCTGCGACCGTATCGTTGTGATCTGCCGACGACTCGACGGTAAAGTTTAAGGTGGCCACCTCAGGTAGTTCGCTGGGTTCTGTAAAGACCACGAAAAACAAACAATCAAAGAAAAAAACCATACTACAGCTAGTACGAATAGGTAAATTCTCCCAACCTCCCCAACTTTCGGTTCTGTACACTACAGTACTGTGCGGCCTAGTCACTTCCGGAAGACACTCCAAAGGAGCAACACCGCGAAACAAACCTGCGAGCAATCTATCACGGTAGGAATCATTTATTTATCTCATAGCTTATCACATACTGGCTGGTATGATCGAACATGGTCCCAAGAAGATGTTATTGAACCTAATTCATCTTGTGATATTACGATTACTTCAAATTTCGTTGTACAGTGGCGGAGTTTACCGGTGTGCGGACCGGCCGGCACGGTGTTGACGGCCGTCGGGCCACGCTCTGCCTGTAGGCCGGTAATTTTTTCTTCTAGGGGCCCTCCATAAAGTATGTACGTCCAACTTCGCAAATTTTCAACCCCACCGCTTCCCCCCTTCTGAGTATGTTAGCAATTATACAATGAGGCTAGATAACCAAAATGCAGGAAGTTTCTGAACCCCCACACCCTTCAGCATCGCCTACAGAGTTTGTTGGTGGACCCATAGCGCATCGTCCGGGGTAGTCTTGGGTGAAGGGGAGGCGGGGATTGTGTGTTGGGGATTGTGGTTCTGTAAAAGTACTTGTAAGTACATGCTCGTGTACTTCAGATGCCAAAACGTGTATTAAGCCCCCAACAGAAGGAAGCCAATAGGTTGGCCGTGGCGCGTTGGCGCGAGAGGAAGAGGGGCGACGTGGACTACTGGGAGAGGGAAAGGGAGAGACTGAAAGTGAGTGTGATCAATGTGGCTGTAGACATGTTACCTTTTACAATCCGTCTTTGACAAAAGTTGGTGGTATCATCTGTGTTCACGTGAAATACTATATAAGTATTACATAGTCGCACAACAAGTCTGAAATTCGGAAATTAAACCTTTGTACTGCTAACCATTCGAGGTCCTAATACACAGACTGTTGCTGTTTGTGCATTCCTTAGAGGTACAACAAGCGCAAGGCCGATAGGACCCCAGAGGAAAACACAATAATTAACGCTAAAAAAAGACGCTACATGGAGGAGTGGCGTGGGCGTCGCCGTTTGGCAGGTGATTTGGTCAATAGGCCAGTAGATATTGGGTTACATTTTAGCTGTACAACCACACACATCTTTCATGCGTGGTTTGGGTTAATCTTTGAAAGCTTTTCCTTAAATGTTTAAACTGTACCTTGTACAAGCATTTTGTTTAGTTATAACCTTCCACAACATGTGTTACAGTTGGGTTTTCAAATTTTTTAATTGGCTGTGTACAAATTAAAACCGAAGTTCATGGCATTCTATATGTGTGAGGCCTGCATTAAATTTGATGGTCGTTATCGTATTGTACTGTGTTTATGGAACAACCAATCTGCTTTGGTCCTATCTTTTAATAATATTTTCGCAAATGTCGTTGTCATTGTGAATTATTTGGTAATACACTCGCGACCCATAATGGAAGTATTATGACTGTTACTCTTGTAATGCAGGGAAATAAGTTAAATCTCTATGAAATAGGTACATTAGTGGGGGGTGTTTATATTTCGTTGAATACCTAACCTAGTCGGGTATGCTTCAGGTCAATAGATGGGCTATTCTAAATCGATATATATCATAAATATCAAATACCATACAAATACACAGTGTCACTACATTCGGAAGGAACACTGTTTATTACAAAATAAGGCGCACAATAGTGTAGCACACTTTACATATTCACAGTTTAAAAAGATGTAAAAATTTGTTTTCAATTCCCTAATGTGGGGTTTCGTAATATGTTCTCTCTGCATACGGCTTACTACACGGTGGTAAAATTTTTTTTGTGGTTTGGTCAGGCCTTGCTTTGGTGGAGCCGCAGTACGGGTGGCTAGAGGATGGGAACGAGGATGAGGTTCAAGGGGAACTTTTGCCGCAGTACGTTTTCTCTTCCCATATTTTACTGTAATTTGTTAATACATATCCTGGAAAGAAAGTGGACTTATCTTTTCATGTTTTGCAGCCCTATTATGGCCTTGTATTCAGACAAAGAGCCAGATATACCTGGGTGATAGAGGGTTATTTACTTCTAAATAAACCCCTTAAAACAGTGATTCCTACCGCTGGCGAATTCGGAGATTATTTGTGGAAATAATTATGTTGGTTACATGTAGGGTGCCCATCTACAACGGAGGCGCGGTGTTCCAGGAACTAAATGAGGAGGGGGTGGACGTGGAGAACCCCGCTCAAGCTGTGTTCCCGGAACTAAATGAGGAGGGGGTGGACGTGGAGAACCCTGCCCAAGCTGTGTTCCCGGAACTAAATGAGGAGGGGGTGGACGTGGAGAACCATGCCCAAGCTGTGTTCCCGGAACTAAATGAGGAGGGGGTGGACGTGGAGAACCCCGCTCAAGCTGTGTTCCCGGAACTAAATGAGGAGGGGGTGGACGTGGAGAACCCTGCCCAAGCTGTGTTCCCGGAACTAAATGAGGAGGGGGTGGACGTGGAGAACCCCGCTCAAGCTGTGTTCCCGGAACTATCTGAGGAGGGGGTGGACGTGGAGAACCCAGCCCAAGCTGTGTTCCCGGAACTATCTGAGGAGGGGGTGGACGTGGAGAACCATGCCCAAGCTGTGTTCCCGGAACTAAATGAGGAGGGGGTGGACGTGGAGAACCCCGCTCAAGCTGTGTTCCCGGAACTAAATGAGGAGGGGGTGGACGTGGAGAACCATGCCCAAGCTGTGTTCCCGGAACTAAATGAGGAGGGGGTGGACGTGGAGAACCCCGCTCAAGCTGTGTTCCCGGAACTAAATGAGGAGGGGGTGGACGTGGAGAACCATGCCCAAGCTGTGTTCCCGGAACTAAATGAGGAGGGGGTGGACGTGGAGAACCATGCCCAAGCTGTGTTCCCGGAACTAAATGAGGAGGGGGTGGACGTGGAGAACCATGCCCAAGCTGTGTTCCCGGAACTATCTGAGGAGGGGGTGGACGTGGAGAACCATGCCCAAGCTGTGTTCCCGAAACTAAATGAGGAGGGGGTGGACGTGGAGAACCATGCCCAAGCCGTGTTCCCGGAACTATCTGAGGAGGGGGTGGACGTGGAGAACCCAGCCCAAGCTGTGTTCCCGGAACTAAATGAGGAGGGGGTGGACGTGGAGAACCCCGCTCAAGCTGTGTTCCCGGAACTATCTGAGGAGGGGGTGGACGTGGAGAACCCAGCCCAAGCTGTGTTCCCGGAACTAAATGAGGAGGGGGTGGACGTGGAGAACCCCGCTCAAGCTGTGTTCCCGGAACTATCTGAGGAGGGGGTGGACGTGGAGAACCCAGCCCAAGCTGTGTTCCCGGAACTATCTGAGGAGGGGGTGGACGTGGAGAACCCCGCTCAAGCTGTGTTCCCGGTGGACTTGAGTGCACCAACAATGCATACCCTAAGGGCATACCGCCACCGGGCCTCCTGTGCCCTCCGCCCCTCGGCGCAAAGTATCACCCACTATAGAAGGTATGTATTTTCTCTCCATGGTCAAAGTAGTGTCCCATTGTACCTTTTTAGTTTATATTCAGACTTCCACAATATTTTTTTTTCAAATAGTACATAGACTGAAGTGTGATTTGGGTATAGTATACTAAAGGGTGTAGAGTGCAATGAGATTTGGTAAATAAAGAAGGACAGGCGAATCAATAATTTCGAATATTAGATTTTCAAAATATTCCCATTTACTGGTGGATTGGCTCAACCCTTGGTTTGTCGTTTGATAAACATTTGGTATCGCATCATTAATTTCCAGATCAGTGTCATATCCGTTGAGAGCATGTATAAAAATTTATAATATACACATACATTTATTACAGACACGAACCACGTCGTCCCAAACACCACCCCTACTCAGAAGGGAATAACCACCAAGGTGCCAAGGAATATCTCCAACCGACTGCGTGAGTACAATTTACCTAAATGCAACGCCATCGCACATAGTCCTACACAAATTGTATATATACTTAAATATATGTCTATATATATATATATATATGACCCTATATATATATATAAATATATACATGTATGCCTTAGACCAAAATCCGGTTTTTTTTTTACAGTGACGAGAGTGTGGGTCTTATACAGAGAACGAAGAAGGTACTTCTGGGAATGGCGGCGGGGGCAGCGGCGGGGGCAGTGCTCACACTACCCCTGGTTTGGAACTTTTGGAGAAAGGATTGAAAAAAAACACACCATGCGATTGCCCAACAATGAGATATTCAAGTATTTGCTAAAAGTGGGGAGGTTTTTGGTGAAATGCACATACTAAAGTAATACACTCGTTCGGAAGGATTTCTAGCCCCCACCTAGAAAAAGTATCATCGTATTGACGTCATAACTATGTTTTTATATAGAATGTAATTGCATTCCACTTGGTATGTTAATTGGTCTCTCCTAGATTTAGTTTCAAATATGTCCATCCAATAACAGTGGATTAAAGTGGCTAATCTTCCTGATATTTGATAAGATTGTAGTCCACATATTCCTCTAACTGGCATGTGATTTTGAAAACAAAATTCCAGAAAGAAGGTGTGCAAAGATGTTCATCACAGATCTGCTCTGGACTATGACTATGACCGGGGCAAATTTATGGTGGAGCAGCATTTAGATTGTCATATTGTGTATGTTTAAGTACCTATAATATGTAGAAAGTGTAGGAGGACAATGTTCTGAGCATTAATGTATTCATTCACCCTCAGGAATCCACTGATCCACTGACCCTATGTTGATATCATTTTTGCAACATATTTTATCCTAGTTGTATTGAGTTTTAAATGCGTCCACCCGCTAATTTGGCTTTCAAAAGCCTACTTTCTTTTTGGTCAGTCTCAGTTATTCTGGAGGGGGTGAGATTCAAGGAGAAAAATGTGACTATTTGTGTGTGAGAGCTAATATTGAATTACCGGCAGCAATTCTTTTTTGTATTGTATTGCGAGTAACTGTAAATAAACCTTTGTAGACTCAAAAATTTGATGTAACTTTTTTCTAATAGTGAAAATGTCCTATTCCACAGTATGGTAGCAATGTTGCTATTTAATGAACTTTAAACCCACCATCGAAATCCTCGGGAAGAGGGGAAAGCAGAGGCAGGGGGGGCTCCACTTGTATCTCCAGCATCAATTCCTCCTTTGGAGGCACTGCAGGCAATGTAAAAAAATTAGGACGATATTAGTAGTGGAATGTGCATTTGTCACATGAGATAGAAATTGGAGTAAATACAGTAAATTAAGGGGAAAAAAATAGTGTCATACATAACGCGTAGGAACAGTTCTCCTGATGCTTCAGTATTGAAGGTATATAGTTGTCATAGAACAACAGCATTTTCTGTGGTTTACCTTAATATTAGGTAATTAAATTTTAGGATTATGAACATCAGACAGGTTAAGACTCACCTGGCTGAGGTACTGGGGTGACTTTTCTCCTTTTGGGTGGAGCCAATTCGGTACACGGTTCCCTTTCAGCCACATGCTTCTTTTTCTGGATGGGCTTAGATGCGTGGTTCTTGGGTGGCCGCTTTTCACACACCGGGGTAGATGAATAGCGGGGGGCTCCAATGAGCGCCTGAAACAGTTCTGGGGGTAAAGGCTGCTCTTCGGCGTGGGCGGGTTCTGCAGGTGGGGCTCTGCCCAATGCCGCGGAAGGAGGTGGATGTCTCCGCACGATTGGACCTTGTCCCGTTGGCCGTACAAGTTGAGGGACCGTAGGCGCTGGTTCGGTAGGCGCTCCGACAGCAGCAGTCTGTGCAGGGTGCCGCCTGTCAGTGGGTGCCTGCTGAGAACTCCAGGGTGCTCTGCCGGCAGCAGCAGATGGTGGTGGACGCCTGCTTGTGGGTTTCTGTTGCGGGCGTGCGTGGTGATTGGAGGGGGGGGGCCCGGCCCACAGCAGAGGATGGACCTCTTGACTGCGACTGACCTTGTGGGGTTGGGCGAGAAGGCGGAGCTGGAACCCTGTAGGCGGGGGGGTTGGGCTGAGGCTGAACGGGAGGGGGAAGTCGCGCTGGATTATTATTAGGGAGACGCCCGCCACATTCTGCCGTCTCGCCAACTATACCTGTGGAGGAGGGGGGTGAATAAGTTATCACTTATAAGTTATCACGAATTAACAAAGAGTAAAGGAAAGTCAATGTAAAATTTGGGTGGCAACAACAGGGATAATAGGAAATATAATTTAAATATAAAAATGTAGGTACATAAGTTGTGATAGGAGGTAATTTGTTATTCATTGCTTACCATAGACGGTGATTGCCGAACCATATTCCAGGGCCATCTCGTGCAGAGGACTGAGTTCTAGCCGAGAAGGAACTGCCCCATTCCCCGACTGGCCTACCCATTTGTTGCGTTCACCGGCCTGGTAGGAACGAAGAAAAGATTTATTAATTCCAGTGCAAAATTTAAAACTAATGTAACCTATAGAGAATAGTTACATTCAAGCAAATTGCAAATTTTAGGTTGATTCACAATATTCGTTCATTTATGACAGGTTTTAAATCAGAGTATTTGTTCCACGGCTTGTGGAAATTTAAGCATGGATATGTACACGTTTGGTGTATATAACTCATGAACTATAACCTAGCTTGACTGTATATAACTATACTGGATGGGTTAATCAATACTTACACGTCCACGAGCCTCAGAGGTGTAGTAAGAAAGTTTTTTTCTACACTCCTTTTCCGATCGATTCTGCTGGGACAATGCATTCACAACGGCTGTAAATAGAATATTTAGGGAAGGTTCAAATATTGTATACCATTGGGAAAGACAGCAGTACTAGCACTTTCAAAATTGCTTATTATTTCTTGAAGGTTTCTAAATTAAACATCTGGAATTTGTGGTACAACAGGTAATTTTCGGAGTGGTGCACAACTGGACTAGAAATCCGCAATGGACGTTGACCAAGAGTGGGCGTGACCCAGAAAGAAGAGGAAGCAGTGAAGGAACACCTACGACCTATTGCACAAACTTGGTAGGAAACGCAACACTTTATTATTACTATTTTATATATATAATTTGGTATATTGGTTAATTATTATTACCTGCAATCCTTGACCATGCCTCATCTCGCTCACGTTTCCCACCTCCGGAGCCTTTGAAGTTTCCCTTCAAGATGGGCTTCTCGATGAGAGCAGCTTGCAACAGAGCCATAAGCTCATCTTGTCGCCACTGTGGTCTGCGACGTTGAGCCTCGTTGTTATCGTTGGTGGTATTCATCGCGTCGTTTTCCTCCTCCTGCTGTTCCTGCGGTTCCTGTGCATTGATCTCCCACTCATCTTGGTCTTCGCCAGCCATTTAGGAGTGAAACTTATCTAAAAATACAAAGAGCAGTTCTCATAGAATTAGAGTATAACAGATTAATGTGGAATAATTCTTGTACACTTACTAATTAAGAAACCATTATGAGGAAACTTTTGAGAGGTAAATATGGAGGAAGGGGTGAAATGTAATACAAGTGTTAAGGTACTACGAGAGCACTAGATACATATTTGCTAGGTATTTCCAGGGGAACATCACCACGTTATTAGCTTGTGTAATTACGAAAAGTGTAACCCGAGACATTACACCAATGTACAAAATTTTATGCAGTAGCAGAGTGTATAACGTAAGCTACGTAGGATAATTGATTTCCATAGGTAACATGTCAAAATAATCGTCTTCTGTAGCACCTGTTGCTCACGAAACATAAGGGCTGTACACGACGAAGTTGATACAAGGCAGTGGCCTAATTAGGTAAATGACATGTGAGCAACCCGGGGCCGAAAAGCCATCCTCTTCGAGAATAAATCAAGGGTGTGACCATACAACACATTTTGCAGAAAGCGCAATCAGTCGATGTAGACACTGGATTATTAGGGGGATGGAAATAGAGTGTGTTAAATACGTAATAACTATGTAAAGTAGCACACGAAACACATGGCTTATAGACAAGCTACTGTAGGTGTAAGTAGAGACCCTGATATGCAAGTTCTTAATTTGTCCATCCTGACAAAAATATGCTATGACACGGGTGATAAAATACATGGGGACATGCCCCACAAATGCACACGTATACCACACAATAATTAGAAGACAAAATATAGGTTTTAAATGTGAGATACCTACCTTTGCTGTTGTAACACCACGTTGTTGCTCCCGAGTACCCGCGGATTTTGGTCTTGTTTACCTGCTGTGCGTGACCTCTTGACCCCAATCTCGCGGGAAAAGCCGTGAAAACGCGAGAGGTCACGGGCTGCGCTGGTACCTTTCCAGCTGTGAGCGGAAGTTCTTACGTAACCGGGGTGTAACCGGGCGGTTTCGGCGCGAACAAGGAGCAGCCCGGGCCGGAGGCAATAAAATAACGAACGAACGAGACTTCTCAGTAACGAGACGTGTTATGAAACGCAAAATTAATGGGCACGTTGTTCGTCTCGCTATCCCAGCCACTATTCTAGGGGTCCACTCGCAAATACCTGCCGCTACTTATGAAACAGGGCCCAGATTGATCATTACTCTCCACCCCAGCCGGCCCCTCCACCCACACTCACCATCTATCTGTAGCCTAAACGTGGGAAGACATGGTCTGGTTTAATACCGGTAACTATGTAACAGTCTCCATGTAGAGGTCGAACTACAAGCACATCACATCAAAAACCCACCTGTTTAGATAAGATAATAACATTAACATGCAAAGTGTATCCTCTTGCCCACTTAATCCATGGTACTAATCTATTGTCCGTTTGTTCCTTGTGCCATATTCAGGGGGATCGTACCATATGGATTAGTTCCAGGTGCACAGTTCCATTCCCCAGTGTCCTATTTTGTGTATAAGAATATTATCTATAATGGATTTGAGAGGTTGCGTGCATCCACAAATCTCATTTCAGATGGAGTCTTACTAATGCCATTAATTATCATTACATAATACCGCCTCTGCTCCTCAGAATTCTATACAGAAATGGTTTGATGTTAAACTATCATAAGAAGAAGTTTGTCTATTTGCCATATATAGAGATTGATAAACGGCAATTAACAATCCACAAAAAATAAGTAATTTTTCCATCATGGAACAACCACTTAGCAGACTAACACTATAATTGGTCATTTTAATAGGTAAATATAGATTCGGTATTCTAAGGCTCTAAATCTGAATTTTGTGGAGCGGAATAACTAACATAATGTCTGTTATAATGTCTAAGCGTGGATTACTTCTACGATGAATATCAGAGCAGGAGGGGTCGAGAAGGTATCAGTGGTAAACTGAGGGGATAAACCAGTCAGCCTGGGTGCTGGGCGAGAGACTAGAGTAGAGAGGCACTTACCTTTCTTTAGGAAATAAATAATGGTAACGTCCGGCTTCTGAGAAAAGGTAGAGAAGTCCTTTCGTGTTATAGCTTTCACATATGTCTCTTGGTTTCCGTCTAGGTTCTGTGTGTGGGCACACATCCCCATACAGAGGGTGAAGGCAAGTAAACACGGTAGTTTCATCGTCGCTGTCATGGTACGCTCTGATCAAGTGCTCCGAGACCGCGACCTAAAAATCAAAACAACAGGAAGTAGGTCCGACAGGCTCATTCCTACCGCCCGAGGGGGGGAAGGTTGGTCGCCATCAGATGTCATGTAAGTCTGTGCAGATTATACAATGATCATACTGATTAAACCATCATATATTTATAGTATTGATAGGATACACGAAAATATGTTATCTGGATTATGTATATGTTAGGAACAATTTGATATTTTAGTGAGTAAGCGCGCTTGGTGTTAACTAGGTCAGTGACACAATTCCTGCGTGATGTCACAGTACGCGTGCGTACTCCCCTACGTACCCACAATGCACTGCACTTCGGCCATCTTGGATCGATTCACACTTTACTTCCGAAAACCATCATAAAGGAAAGGTGCAAGTTCTGGATATTACAGAGTATTTGTGTTTGGAATATCGTTAGCATGCGGATCACCCTCGAGGATTTTACCTTTACGTGAGTCAGTCATTTGGAGGAATAGAGGAACGCTTTCAGCAGGTATGTAGCTTTGGAAGTCCTTCCTACAACACCCTCCCTGTCTCTGCTTGTAAACTCAATCCCGATCTAGTTCCACCGTCAACTACACAACACTTGAACCCCTTCGTATTTAAATACCATTTAATAAGTCCCCCTCACATCCACATAGTCCCCATCCAGTTTGAAGCCATGTCATAGCACTGCCTGTATGATTAATTCACGACTATTGTGAACGTTATGTTGACTTGGACGCTGTCTGTGTGACCGCAGATGTGGCTGTGTGGATAAGTTGGGGCTTCTCGACAGCGATCGGTCCGTCAGCGCAATGGAACGTACCCCAGCGAAACAGAGACTGCAGAGTTTGGAGCAGTTGTACCTTCGTGGTGTGCAGAATAGCAGTGGACAAGCTGTCAGCGTGGAAACCCTGCTTGACGTGCTCATCTGCCTCTATGATGAGTGCTCAAGTTCGACTCTCCGGAGGGAGAAAAGTGTCTCCGAGTTTGTGGAATTTGGTGAGTAGATTTTGTCAAGTTTTCGACTTGTTGAAACCACTCTACTAGTGACTCGTTAGATCTCATGCTGTGCATTGGACAATTTCTTTTCCAGTTGGTGTTTATGTTACGAACATTTATTGCAGGTTACAGACATTTTATTGCAGGTAATTTAGACTTGTTGCCACAAGTGTTGCTGCTGCTATACCACTGACAGTGACTTGTTTTGGCTGCGTCAGTGACACTTCTTTGACTTTATCATAACAACATTCCAGTGACATTTTAACTCCCTGCGGTACAGGGTTAGCTATAAATATAATAGAATCATAAACTTAACACCATTAGGCGCAATACAGAAACAGTACAACAAATATGCTAAACAAGCTGGCATTGTATCAATTTGTAAAAAAAAAAGATCACTGAAAGCATGAGGGAAAATCCAAATGAGGCATCATGACCCAAATAAGTCAAATTAATAATTGACAATGGAATGAGCCATGCGTAGGGTATAATTAGGATTATACATACACAATTAAAAAAATATACATATTTCTGTATGTGCCAATATGTAATGGATTGGTGGATATGCCATACCCTGATACCGTTTTTTTGGTCACCATTAGATATATTAGGGAGGTAAATTAACACATATGATCTAACTTATCGAATATTATTTGTTATATATACACTGCCATGTAGTACTTTTTTGGAGGCACATTATTTGGGTGAACTCGAATAAATCCAGATAAATGACAGTAAGGTGTGTCAGAGTTAGGTATGTTTTAGAAAGATCATGAACGACTGAAAAAGAAAGGGTTCAGTATCTCTATGAGTGGAAATGGGGTCGATCATTTTTGTAAATGATACCAACTGTCAAACCAGATTGTATCCCCATACATTACAATTACTCAACGAAAAGGTTCCTGTCCTAAAAAGTATTATTATGTCACTCCTGGTATTTCCCCCCATATACATTTTAAATTCGTACTCAACGCCCATAGAGTACTGTAAAAAAAAAACTCAATGGAGGATGATCTCACAAATATTACCCAATTCGTCAATCATAAGCATGAGGTAAAATCTGAATCTGCACTCGATCCATAGTCACTGATGACAGGTGATTGACAGTAAACCCTGCTTAAGGGTCACCTCGCTTAAGAGTCACCTCGCTTAAGGGTCCACCTCGCTTAAGGGTCACCTCGCTTAAGGGGACACCCTGCTTAAGGGGCCACCCCGCTAAAGGGGACACCTCGTTTAAGAGTCACCTCGCTTAAGGGGACACCTCGCTTAAGGGGCCAGCTCGTTTAAGGGGACACCTCGTTTAAGGGGACACCTCGCTTAAGGGGCCACCCCGCTTAAGGGGACACCTCGCTTAAGGGAACACCTCGCTTATGGGGTCAATTTCCTTGGAACGGAAATTTTTTACTCTATCAAGAGTTTATATTTTTACCCCGTTTAAGGGGACACCTCTCTTAAGGGGACAGTTTGCTCGGAATGGTAGCTGTCCCCCTTAAGCAGGGTTTTACTGAATGTTGGTTTGCTCCGCTACCAAAATTCATGGTATATCTTCAGCAGTTATGGATGTTGATACATGTTTTATGATTTACTCCCCCGCCCGTTCATGGTGTATTTTAGTTATGGATGTTGATACATGTTTTATGATATACGCGCCGGCCCGTTCATGGTATATTTTAGTTATGGATGTTGATACATGTTTTATGATATACGCGCCGGCCCGTTCATGGTATATTTTAGTTATGGATGTTGATACATGTTTTATGATTGACTCCCCCGCCCGTTCATGGTATATTTTAGTTATGGATGTTGATACATGTTTTATGATTGACTCCCCCGCCCGTTCATGGTATATTTTAGTTATGGATGTTGATACATGTTTTATGATTGACTCCCCCGCCCGTATATGGCCGTATTCGTGCTGCAGATACCGTCCGGGTTCTGACGGGAGGGTCTCGACGTTGACACGGGTCTCTTATCAGCGTGACACAGATAAGGAACACTCCAGACACAGATTTCGATCTGCTCACTGAGGATCGCACCAGACAGATAACAGTCCCGGTAGAACCTGAAGATCTGATCCGCGGGGTTGTTGATACGCGCCGCGCGGACCGCGAGTCCGACCAGACACGTGCCGAGAGAGAGCTGAGGGCGGGAGGGAACGTGAACGGGGAGGTCACAGCTGGACAGATTCCTGTTTTAGGTTTGCAATTTGCGCAGATTTGTCCGAAATCCCGGACGACTTTAACGTCCAAAGGGTGATTTCTGAGAGGATCATGGGAGGCAATTTAAATTGTTTTCTTTTAAATTTTGTGGATGGGGGTGGGCGGGGTCAAACAGTCATGGGTTTATCATCTATTGTATATATATATATATATGTGTGTGTGTATATATATATGTACATTACTGAGAACAGAAAAGTTCGTTGTTGTAATAACACAAACCGAGACAAATGCCCGAATATAAGGTTTTTTTTGTAGTTTTGATATTTTTCGACAAAAACAGAAAAGTTGACTGAATATCTGAGACTGTAGGGCATGCCCTGGATATCCACCGGGGGGTGGGGGGGGGGGGTGCAGCCCCCAACCCCCCATAAATTTCCCCTTTTTTTTAATGGGGGGGGGGGTGGATGTTGTTTGGACATGGCGAGGTGTGCATCAAATGGCAGAATAATCTGGATACATCAACAAAAGTATCACTCAATTTGACATGAAACGCGAACAATGCTCACCACACGTTTGATGGGAACTGAAAAGAAACTGGAGGTGGCGGCAGTTGAAGAGGAGAGTTGAGGTTTGGTGATCGTGCGGAGCGCCCTCAGACTTCACTGGCCGCTGTTTTTGTCTGCACGCATTCTGTTGATGCCAGATTCTAAAGCCAAGAGTTAATGACGACAATTACAGGGTTGTCGGCCTGCGCCACTTTGTTATTAGGATCTGTATTTATATCAAATTGACCCCAACTCCAGTCACTTCATATTTACGCATATACACTTTATGCATAAGGTGAATGACCACTAACTCCTACTGGTAATAAAGCAGACAACCAATGGCCCACAGTTAGACTGCATTCTTTGATATACTTAAAAGATTTACACATATTCAGTGTAATCTTTAAGTGTTATAGTATACATATCTAACTTAAAAATCGGCAGTCGCCGTACTAGTTTTTGATTTAGATATCAATATTATGATTATTTTATAATAGACTATATAGACATTTTTAAATGGTTTTTTTCACAGTAAAACCATTCTCAAAGCTCCACAGAATATAGTAGATGTATAATTATTAACAATCAAGTTCTAAACTTCATGGGTCAGTGTCCTTGTATTTAAAAGAATTGAAGAACACCATATGTTTCTGTCTATTTCCCATGTAAATCAGGTAAATGTAGATCGGCCTATTTCACCTATGAAGGCTGGATAAACTGGACGAAACGTTTAATTTACTCATTAGGAATCAGAATGAATCAAAAAGAGAACCAGTTTGGACTGATAACTGACAATATTTAAAAATCACCAGGTGGCGTCATTGTGAATTGTAGGATATGCCTTTAACCCGGTGATATCTGGAGCAATATTATGGTTCGTGAAAATAGTATTTCAGTCTCACAGACGGCGTTGTAGCAGACGAAGCTCTCTACCCGAGTGATGCTGGTTAACCTGTCATCAGATCTTATTGTGAAACACGATTCTGACTCAGTGTGGACCTCTGAAGACGCCTATTTGTAGATGATCGTTAAACTCTAACCCCGCTACCTTGTCGTTCTCACTTCCCATCGTAACACGCTCCTCCTCTCTCACGTGACTACCCGCTACCTTGTCGTTCTCACTTCCCATCGTAACACGCTCCTCCTCTCTCACGTGACTACCCGCTACCTCGTCGTTCTCACTTCCCATCGTAACACGCTCCTCCTCACTCACGTGACTACCCGCTACCTTGTCGTTCTCACGTCCCATCGTAACACGCTCCTCCTCACTCACGTGACTACCCGCTACCTCGTCGTTCTCACGTCCCATCGTAACACGCTCCTCCTCTCTCACGTGACTACCCGCTACCTCGTCGTTCTCACTTCCCATCGTAACACGCTCCTCCTCTCTCACGTGACTACCCGCTACCTCGTCGTTCTCACTTCCCATCGTAACACGCTCCTCCTCTCTCACGTGACTACCCGCTACCTTGTCGTTCTCACTTCCCATCGTAACACGCTCCTCCTCACTCACGTGACTACCCGCTACCTTGTCGTTCTCACGTCCCATCGTAACACGCTCCTCCTCACTCACGTGACTGCCCGCTACCTTGTCGTTCTCACGTCCCATCGTAACACGCTCCTCCTCACTCACGTGACTACCCGCTACCTTCTCCTTCTCACTTCCCATCGTAACACGCTCCTCCTCTCTCACGTGACTACCCGCTACCTTCTCGTTCTCACTTCCCATCGTAACACGCTCCTCTCTCACGTGACTACCCGCTACCTTGTCGTTCTCACGTCCCATCGTAACACGCTCCTCCTCACTCACATGACTACCCGCTACCTTGTCGTTCTCACTTCCCATCGTAACACGCTCCTCCTCTCTCACGTGACTACCCGCTACCTTGTCGTTCTCACTTCCCATCGTAACACGCTCCTCCTCACTCACGTGACTACCCGCTACCTTGTCGTTCTCACTTTCCATCGTAACACGCTCCTCCTCACTCACGTGACTACCCACTACCTTGTCGTTCTCACTTCCCATCGTAACACGCTCCTCCTCACTCACGTGACTACCCACTACCTTGTCGTTCTCACTTCCCATCGTAACACGCTCCTCCTCACTCACGTGACTACCCACTACCTTGTCGTTCTCACGTCCCATCGTAACACGCTCCTCCTCACTCACGTGACTACCCGCTACCTTGTCGTTCTCACTTCCCATCGTAACACGCTCCTCCTCACTCACGTGACTACCCGCTACCTTGTCGTTCTCACTTCCCATCGTAACACGCTCCTCCTCACTCACGTGACTGTGGTGGTGGGTGCTCATTCTGATGACTCAGGACTACTCCTTATTAATCTCCCCAGTAAAAAACACAATCTTCCGCCCAGTCATCGGGTCCGGTTAGTGAGATGATGGATTAAGACTGAGTCCACACCTTGCGGCTGCCATGGCCACTTAGCTACAGGGTTTTGTTATATACCTTTGTCTCTACCTGTGCCTTTTGTACTATTAGATAAATCCCTCCGCCTCTGGCGTTGGGGCATATTTTATAGAACAAAATACCTCGAATGGCGACCCTTACGGGCTGAGGAACCACGTTTACTCTGAATACTCCTTCTCCCCATCTTACTGTGGTACACAACGCGGAGAGAGAGACTGAGATGTGCAGTCTGTGTGTGGGTAATAAGTCAACACGGAGAGAGAGACTGACGTGTGGTTGTGTGTCTGTGTGTGGGTAATAAGTCAACATGGACAGAGAGACTGACGTGTGGTTGTGTGTGTGTGGGTAATAAGTCAACGCGGAGAGAGGACAGAGAGACTGACGTGTGGTTGTGTGTCTGTGTGTGGGTAATAAGTCAACACGGAGAGAGGACAGAGAGACTGACGTGTGGTTGTGTGTCTGTGTGTGGGTAATAAGTCAACGCGGAGAGAGGACAGAGAGACTGACGTGTGGTTGTGTGTCTGTGTGTGGGTAATAAGTCAACGCGGAGAGAGGACAGAGAGACTGACGTGTGGTTGTGTGTCTGTGTGTGGGTAATAAGTCAACGCGGAGAGAGGACAGAGAGACTGACGTGTGGCTGTGTGTCTGTGTGTGGGTAATAAGTCAACGCGGAGAGAGGACAGAGAGACTGACGTGTGGCTGTGTGTCTGTGTGTGGGTAATAAGTCAACGCGGAGAGAGGACAGAGAGACTGACGTGTGGCTGTGTGTCTGTGTGTGGGTAATAAGTCAACGCGGAGAGAGGACAGAGAGACTGACGTGTGGCTGTGTGTCTGTGTGTGGGTAATAAGTCAATGCGGAGAGAGGACAGAGAGACTGACGTGTGGCTGTGTGTCTGTGTGTGGGTAATAAGTCAACGCGGAGAGAGGACAGAG
This sequence comes from Alentia gelatinosa, assembly GCA_950022655.1. Classification (NCBI taxonomy): domain Eukaryota; kingdom Metazoa; phylum Annelida; class Polychaeta; order Phyllodocida; family Polynoidae; genus Alentia; species Alentia gelatinosa. Next base: position 129,213,677 of record OX465581.1, read on the forward strand.
AGACTGACGTGTGGCTGTGTGTCTGTGTGTGGGTAATAAGTCAACGCGGAGAGAGGACAGAGAGACTGACGTGTGGCTGTGTGTCTGTGTGTGGGTAATAAGTCAACGCGGAGAGAGGACAGAGAGACTGACGTGTGGTTGTGTGTCTGTGTGTGGGTAATAAGTCAACACGGAGAGAGGACAGAGAGACTGACGTGTGGTTGTGTGTCTGTGTGTGGGTAATAAGTCCACCTCAGCAGCGTATCCTGGTCATATCGCGGGTAACGTCTCTCCTCGTCTGTGTCCTGTGAGTTGTCTCTTATTGTCATTAACTCTGTTCTCTGAACAGTTATCTAAGTACTGCTGTGCTGAAGGCACGGGTAGACGTACTGCTATATCAAAGGCCAGTCCTTCTCATACCATGTCTGTGTCGTGTGGTGTACAGCCACCTTTCTCCTTCATCCCCAGCAGTGGTAGATTTACTGCTATATCAAAGACCAGTCCTTCTCATACCATGTCTATGTGGTGTGGTGTACAGCCACCTTTCTCCTTCATCCCCAGCAGTGGTAGATTTACTGCTATATCAAAGACCAGTCCTTCTCATACCGTGTCTATGTGGTGTGGTGTACAGCCACCTTTCTCCTTCATTCCCAGCAGTGGTAGATGTACTGCTATATCAAAGACCAGTCCTTCTCATACCATGTCTATGTGGTGTGGGAAATAAAAGAACTCTCACCTCTGTAAATGTGTAGGGGTTATCACGTACAGCCAGAGTAACCCTGTTTATATTATCATATTCGGGTGGTCGTATGTCCTACGTACACCGCCCGCTCCTACCCGTGTCGTATTTATGGCCGTACAACACGTATATGGCGTACGGGGTATATACTAGCCCTACCTAACAAATCACCCAAAAGTCAAGAATATAATGATACGAAAACAGGAATACTGTGTGATCTGTACTTGGTAACATTGACGATTAGAAGAACCTCTACCTCCGGCCTCGGTTCATCTGAGTGTCAATTCACCGCGTATGTATCACGTGCAGCCACAGTCAGCCTGTTTCCGTATAGTACCCCTGAGATCCCATTGAACAGAGTGAGGGGTCGGGGCTGCCCACTAGGTGGTGGCTGCACCTCGCAACCCGTACCTTTATCTCACGCCAGTCTCATTTCTGTTGGCACATGTCTGATGTGAAGGCCGGCCGTCGATATGGCCATCATGAGGAGAACGGGGGCCTTTTGTTGGCAGGCTAAGTCTGTATGTAGGCCGCCGAGACATTCCGCTGTAGGCAGTTAAATCAGGGCCCCGAGAATGCAGCGTAAAAAGTTAATTCACTTCTTACGGTAAGACGTTACACATAGCTGACATATCACCACAGACCGGGAGGTGCACGGGGAGGTGCACGGGCACGGAGAGAGCTGACATATCACCACAGACCGGGGAGGTGCACGGGGCAGGGGGGAGAGAGCTGACATATCACCACAGACCGGGGAGGTGCACGGGGCAGGGGGAGGGCTGACATATCACCACAGACCGGGGAGGTGCACGGGGCAGGGGGAGGGCTGACATATCACCACAGACCGGGGAGGTGCACGGGGCAGGGGGGGAGGGGGGCTGACATATCACCACAGACCGGGGAGGTGCACGGGGCAGGGGGCTGACATATCACCACAGACCGGGGAGGTGCACGGGGCAGGGGGAGAGAGCTGACATATCACCACAGACCGGGGAGGTGCACGGGGCAGGGGGGGGGGAGCTGACATATCACCACAGACCGGGGAGGGGCACGGGGCAGGGGGAGGGCTGACATATCACCACAGACCGGGGAGGTGCACGGGGCAGGGGGGGGGGGGGTGACATATCACCACAGACCGGGGAGGTGCACGGGGCAGGGGGGGGGGAGCTGACATATCACCACAGACCGGGGAGGTGCACGGGGCAGGGGGGAGAGGGCTGACATATCACCACAGACCGGGGAGGTGCACGGGGCAGGGGGAGAGAGCTGACATATCACCACAGACCGGGGAGGTGCACGGGGCAGGGGGGGGGGGGGTGACATATCACCACAGACCGGGGAGGTGCACGGGGCAGGGGGGAGAGAGCTGACATATCACCACAGACCGGGGAGGTGCACAGAGCTGACATATCACCACAGACCGGGGAGGTGCACGGGGCAGGGGGAGAGAGCTGACATATCACCACAGACCGGGGAGGTGCACAGAGTTGACATATCACCACAGACCGGGGAGGTGCACGGGGCAGGGGGGAGAGAGCTGACATATCACCACAGACCGGGGAGGTGCACGGGGCAGGGGGGAGAGAGCTGACATATCACCACAGACCGGGGAGGTGCACGGGGCAGGGGAGAGAGCTGACATATCACCACAGACCGGGGAGGTGCACGGGGCAGGGGGAGAGAGCTGACATATCACCACAGACCGGGGAGGTGCACGGGGCAGGGGGGGGGGGGGGGGCTGACATATCACCACAGACCGGGGAGGTGCACGGGGCAGGGAGCTGACATATCACCACAGACCGGGGAGGTGCACGGGGCAGGGGGCTGACATATCACCACAGACCGGGGAGGTGCACGAGGCAGGGGGGGGGGAGCTGACATATCACCACAGACCGGGGAGGTGCACAGGGCAGGGGTTCTATAGGTTTAGTGTGGAGACTCTGTATTATACAGAAACAGGGTTAGTGTGTGAGTGATATTATCACTGCTATGTGATAGGTGGATAATAAGGACGTAGGCTGAGTGTCGACGAGACTCAACATAAATCAGTTTAGGGTGAATCTAGGAGACTATTTATTAACCTGTTGTTTACCATTCCTCACTGGCTGACCCTACGACTGTTGTTGCTTGTTGTATTATTGTATACACTTGATAAAAAACATCTGTCAGGGAGAAGAATGCACCACATGGGTGTAGTGGGCACATAGACATCATCGTGTGGGGCTGCCATTTGCCCTCGTTCGCCATCGAGTTTGGAGCACGCAGGAATCTGAACGAGGCGAGAGTCGAGTGAATATTCTGAAGTACACCAAATAAGATGGCAATCGGGGACACAGACCAAACACGAATATGTTTCTGATTTTATCTTAACCTGGACAAGTTTTTTTGTTTATCGCCCATTTAGTATGAGTTACCGTACTCACAAGCCTGTTGAGTATGAGTTTCTAACGTTAAGCCTATGGACGTTTATACCAGACTAAGATAAAGCACATGGTTAAGTTAAGGGGACATTATCTCATGAGTCACACTGGAATTCCCACTTTCTACTGGCGGATGATCAGAGAACTAGGGTACGCTCTGTGCCCTATGTCTTCAGACAATCACGAGCCTCGTATTGGTCTCCCACCTGCAGTCACGTGACCCTGAGGAGGGCTGTGATTGGCTGGCTCTATGGTGGGTGTCCTGACACCCCCATTGTGATTGAAAACGAGGCAAGTAACTTACAAGGTTTCCCTGATACCAACATTAGTGGTAAGCTTTGTAGTTTGACACAGACATCTTATGTTCCTCTAGATTAAGGCCCGATTCGGTGCCGATCACCACTCAAGCCCTAATCGGGGGCTGCTTTAGCCCTGATCTGAACAAGAACCGAACATGGCCCGAGCAGGATCGGGACATGATTCGGGGAAATGGAATCCCGCCTTTAGACTGACTGACTTGATCCAGACTGTGACGTACAGAACACGGCGAGGCTACGATCGGCGATCAGCGCTAATGTTGACGGGGGTCGGGGAAGATGGGGTTAATTAGCGGGAGAAGTGGCCGGCCGGGCAGGGTTACAGTAAAGTGACGCCTCCCCCTGTACACCCCCCACACCCCTGTACACCCCCACCCCCCCCCCCTACACTCACCCTCCTCCTCTCCCCACCTCACCTCGCCAACTCACTCCTCACACCACACTCCACACTAGACAGACTTGGCACGCTCACTACAACTAGACGGGCCCCAGTCCCTGTACGCCTACCTCACCCCTCCTACCCCACCCCTCACTGTGATACAGTGAGGGGTTATTAGCGAAATTATGTTGATTGTTTCATTGATTTAGGGTATATATTAAATATAAAACGACCCACCATGCTTGCACAAGCTACAAACTCGATGATCATTTACGGTTTGTACAGAACTCAGCATAAACGCCTCGTTCCGTACAAACTATCATCTCGTATTATGGCTTGTACCGCATGCTCAGGTCGTTTTATATAAATATTGTTTATAATGGAGGCCAGTCTTGTCAGTACGTATCTAGATATGTTAATACCCAGAACACCACAACCTGTGAGATATACCTGTCAGACCAGGTATATCCATGGAGAGTGGACAAGGTATTGGGATATCCGACATTTAAGTATTAAAGCCCATACACACTGTACGATTTCGGAACATGAATGTTCCTTTCTCGGCGACAAAAGAACAATCGTAAGCTCAGGCGAGGCCTAGAAAATGTGTCGGCCAGTGTGGCACCCCCCTACAGTAATTTGCCTAAGATTTGGAAATCCCACCCGTGGCGATGTACCTTTGTCGCCGACAAACTGCAGTCCAATGTTCCGAAATCGGGAGCGATAAATTAAGGAACGTGTTCCTTCCCGTTGTCGCCGACAACGGAGTTTAAGAAATGCCCCCCGTGGTTCCTACCAACTTTGGCCCATAATTAGTCGCTGGGTGACCAGAAATACCCCTGCCACACACAGACTGAGGCCAGCTCACCGATTTAACTCCCATATACTGAGATTTATTACTTGTTCCTTTATCTGTGGCCTCGAATTTCCGAGAAAATCGGAAGTCAGTCGTCCAGTGTGAACAGAATTTGCTTAAGATAAATTCACACTAATGACCTCCACCCCTACCTATAAATCCTGCTGTGATGGTCGATGCCAAGCGCAAATTCGCCTGAGACAAGTTAAAATGCCCTTCCGATTTAGGGAGTTAATCGGTGGGAACGAAATCGTACAGTGTGTTTCCCCTTTTATAGTATTTATACCCATACGTCACACTGTGACGTATGGGTATAAATACGCCATGGGTAGGAGCAGGCAGTATACGTTGTTAATACAGCCATGGGTATACATGTATATATATACCTTTGGCCACATGTCTCTCAAATACTACCCGCTGCTAGGGGTGCAGTATGAATAACGTTCGGGCTCACTGAGATGTAGTGAATGATTTCTGAATTTATAACTTAGCTAATGAGTAAAATGGTGTTTTTTTTAATAGTCACATTGAAACTTACCCTGAAGAGTCTCCAAACTGCCCAGGATATAAACAGACACACAGACAGACAGACTGGGGTAAAGCAGGCAGGCAGGCAGGCAGGCAGGCAGGCAGGCAGGCAGGCAGGCAGGCAGGCAGGCAGGCAGGCAGGCAAGCAAGCAGGCAGGCAGGCAGGCAGGCAGTTAGACAGGCTGGCAGGCAGGCAGGCAGGCAGGCAGACAGGCAGGCAGGTAGACAGACAGACAGGCAGGCAGGCAGGTAGACAGACAGACAGGCAGGCAGGCAGGCAGACAGGGAGACAGGCAGGCAGGCAGACATGCAGGCAGGCAGGCAGGCAGGCAGGCAGGCAGGCAGGTAGACAGGCAGGCAGGCAGGCAGGCAGGCAGGCAGGTAGACAGACAGACAGGCAGGCAGGCAGGTAGACAGACAGACAGGCAGGCAGGCAGGCAGACAGGGAGACAGGCAGGCAGGCAGACATGCAGGCAGGCAGGCAGGCAGGCAGGCAGGCAGGCAGGCAGGCAGGTAGACAGGCAGGCAGGCAGGCAGGTAGACAGGCAGGCAGACAGGTAGACAGGCAGACAGGTAGACAGGCGGCTGGTTCTGGAAGCTGGAGCTGGGAAAGTTGGCAAAGTGGCCAAATAATGAGAGTGAAATAATCCGTCTTAGGGTTATCTAATTACAGGTAATTGCCCGGATAATGAATGTCATTAGGAGCCGAGTCTGGAGGCAGCTTACTCCTGTCTAGAACCTCGTCACACTATACATGCTGCACTGCGCCAAGTACCCAACCACATACAACAATGTCTAGAACCTCGTCATACTATACACGCTACACTACGCCAAGTACCCAACCACACACAACAATGTCTAGAACCTCGTCATAGTATACATGCTACACTGGTACCCAACCACATACACAACAATGTCTAGAACCTCGTCATAGTATACACGCTGCACTGGTACCCAACCACATACACAACAATGTCTAGAACCTCGTCATAGTATACACGCTACACTACGCCAAGTACCCAACCACATACACAATGTCTAGAACCTCGTCACACTATACACGCTACACTGCGCCAAGTACCCAACCACATACACAATGTCTAGAACCTCGTCACAGTATACACGTTACACTGCGCCAAGTACCCAACCACATACACAATGTCTAGAACCTCGTCACAGTATACACGTTACACTGCGCCAAGTACCCAACCACAAACAATGTCTAGAACCTCGTCATAGTATACACGCTACACTGCACCAAGTACCCAACCACATACAACAATGTCTAGAACCTCGTCATAGTATACATGCTGCACTGCGCCAAGTACCCAACCACATACAACAATGTCTAGAACCTCGTCATAGTATACATGCTGCACTGCGCCAAGTACCCAACCACATACAACAATGTCTAGAACCTCGTCACAGTATACATGCTGCACTGCGCCAAGTACCCAACCACATACACAATGTCTAGAACCTCGTCACAGTATACACGTTACACTGCGCCAAGTACCCAACCACATACACAATGTCTAGAACCTCGTCACAGTATACACGTTACACTGCGCCAAGTACCCAACCACAAACAATGTCTAGAACCTCGTCATAGTATACACGCTACACTGCACCAAGTACCCAACCACATACAACAATGTCTAGAACCTCGTCATAGTATACATGCTGCACTGCGCCAAGTACCCAACCACATACAACAATGTCTAGAACCTCGTCATAGTATACATGCTGCACTGCGCCAAGTACCCAACCACATACAACAATGTCTAGAACCTCGTCACAGTATACATGCTGCACTGCGCCAAGTACCCAACCACATACACAACAATGTCTAGAACCTCGTCACAGTATACATGCTGCACTGCGCCAAGTACCCAACCACATACAACAATGTCTAGAACCTCGTCATACTATACACGCTACACTGGTACCCAACCACATACACAACAATGTCTAGAACCTCGTCATAGTATACACGCTACACTACGCCAAGTACCCAACCACATACAACAATGTCTAGAACCTCGTCATAGTATACATGCTGCACTGCGCCAAGTACCCAACCACATACAACAATGTCTAGAACCTCGTCATAGTATACATGTTACACTGCGCCAAGTACCCAACCACAAACAATGTCTAGAACCTCGTCACACTATACACGCTACACTCCGCCAAGTACCCAACCACATACAACAATGTCCAGAACCTCGTCACACTATACACGCTACACTGTGCCAAGTACCCAACCACATACAACAATGTCTAGAACCTCGTCATAGTATACACGCTACCCTGCGCCAAGTACCCAACCACATACAACAATGTCTAGAACCTCGTCACAGTATACACGCTACACTGCGCCAAGTACCCAACCACATACACAACAATGTCTAGAACCTTGTTATAGTAACATGCTGCACTGCGCCAAGTACCCAACCACATACACAATGTCTAGAACCTCGTCATAGTATACATGCTGCACTGCGCCAAGTACCCAACCACATACAACAATGTCTAGAACCTCGTCATAGTATACATGCTACACCGCGCCAAGTACCCAACCACATACACAACAATGTCTAGAACCTCGTCATAGTATACATGCTGCACTGCGCCAAGTACCCAACCACATACACAACAATGTCTAGAACCTCGTCACAGTATACACGCTACACTGCGCCAAGTACCCAACCACATACACAATGTCTAGAACCTCGTCACACTATACACGCTACACTGCGCCAAGTACCCAACCACATACAACAATGTCTAGAACCTCGTCATAGTATACATGCTGCACTGCACCAAGTACCCAACCACATACAACAATGTCTAGAACCTCGTCATAGTATACCGCTACACTGGTACCCAACCACATACACAACAATGTCTAGAACCTCGTCACAGTATACACGCTGCACTGCGCCAAGTACCCAACCACATACACAATGTCTAGAACCTCGTCACACTATACACGCTACACTGCGCCAAGTACCCAACCACATACACAATGTCTAGAACCTCGTCATAGTATACATGCTACACTGCGCCAAGTACCCAACCACATACAACAATGTCTAGAACCTCGTCACACTATACATGCTGCACTGCGCCAAGTACCCAACCACATACAACAATGTCTAGAACCTCGTCATAGTATACACGCTGCACTGCGCCAAGTACCCAACCACATACAACAATGTCTAGAACCTCGTCATAGTATACACGCTACACTGGTACCCAACCACATACACAACAATGTCTAGAACCTCGTCATAGTATACACGCTACACTGCGCCACGTACCCAACCACATACAACAATGTCTAGAACCTCGTCATAGTATACACGCTACACTGCGCCAAGTACCCAACCACATACACAACAATGTCTAGAACCTCGTCATAGTATACATGCTGCACTGCACCAAGTACCCAACCACATACACAATGTCTAGAACCTCATCACACTATACACGCTACACTGCGCCAAGTACCCAACCACATACAACAATGTCTAGAACCTCGTCACAGTATACACGCTACACTGCGCCAAGTACCCAACCACATACACAATGTCTAGAACCTCGTCATAGTATACACGCTACACTGCGCCAAGTACCCAACCACATACACAATGTCTAGAACCTCGTCATAGTATACACGCTACACTGCGCCAAGTACCCAACCACATACAACAATGTCTAGAACCTCGTCACACTATACACGCTACACTGCGCCAAGTACCCAACCACATACAACAATGTCTAGAACCTCGTCATAGTATACACGCTACACTGCGCCAAGTACCCAACCACATACAACAATGTCTAGAACCTCGTCATAGTATACACGCTGCACTGCGCCAAGTACCCAACCACATACAACAATGTCTAGAACCTCGTCATAGTATACACGCTGCACTGCGCCAAGTACCCAACCACATACAACAATGTCTAGAACCTCGTCACACTATACATGCTGCACTGCGCCAAGTACCCGACCACATACAACAATGTCTAGAACCTCGTCATAGTATACATGCTGCACTGCGCCAAGTACCCAACCACATACAACAATGTTTTGTCCTTTGGCGATGCCAATGAATAGCGGGCACAGAGTGATTGTTAGATCCACCATCATCCGCCAGGAAATTGTAAGATAGCACCACTGTAGTCGGGGGACAACCATCATTATCTGCTGTCATGATCTAATGATAATCATGAGACGAGGCTTAAACCCACTTATGGCAAACACCCCAAAAATATTTTTGATAAAATCCATGGATAACTGGACCCGCCACCTGGCTGGTGTTTTGTTGGGAGGGGGAGGTGGGGGCAAGATGGCCGCCTCCATAACACGATAACTATGTACCCTATATAAAGGTCACAAAAATGATGCAGTCATAGTAGAATATGAAGAATATTATCTCCCTGATTAAATTAGACCAGTTTTAATTCGCATCTTTATATTTGCTCCGAGCAGAGATATAATTAGATCGGTTACTTCCGTTTTTTTAATTGTGTACCACATTATCATTAGTCATGTAAAGACTCGAAATGAATCATCGAAGAAAAAGTAGATCTGGGTAAAGATATACACAGATAAATGTCACTCTCGTGGTACTCCACTCTTCATGCGTAGGTTTAGTTAGATCCGTCTCTATGTCGGGGTACATCTCCAAGCATATCCGACCACAAAACAACTTTTTATATCTGGAGTAAAATAATATCATGAAACATCACGAAATTTCATATGATGGTTTATATGGTGTGAGTTGTCCTCATGGAATGATATCACGAAGCGAAGCTGAGTGATATCTGTAGCGGAAGACAACAAACGCCATGTAAACAATTATTTGAAATTGAGTGATGTTTAGATTTTATCCTACCCTGTCATGTATTTTCAACTTCATATTTCACCCGTGGCATATACATATTTTATCGGATAACCGTGGCATACAGTCGCACTATGTTAAGTCTATAGAGATTTATATGAGGGTAAGGATAATAGGCGTGGCATACAGTTACACCATGTTAAGTCTATGGAGATTTATATGAGGGGTAGGATAATAACCGTGGCATACAGTCACACCATGTTAAGACTATGGAGATTTATATGAGGGGTAGGATAATAACCTTGGTATACAGTCACACCATGTTAAGTCTATGGAGATTGATATGAGGGGTAGGATAATAACCGTGGCATACAGTCATACCATGTTTAGACTATGGAGATTTATATGAGGGGTAGGATAATAACCGTGGCATACAGTCATACCATGTTAAGACTATGGAGATTTATATGAGGGGTAGGATGATAACCCTGGTATACAGTCACACCATGTTAAGACTATGGAGATTTATATGAGGGGTAGGATAATAACCGTGGCATACAGTCACACCATGTTAAGTCTATGGAGATTTATATGAGGGGTAGGATAATAACCGTGGCATACAATCACACCATGTTAAGTCTATGGAGATTTATATGAATGGTAGGATAATAACTGTGGCATACAGTCACACCATGTTGAGTCTTCGGAGATTCATATGAGGGGTAGATAAAGAATGAAGATAAACAAGATTGGGAAATGGTCAAGTTTTTCTTTCCAAAATGTCCTCGTCATCTGTGGACTCGTTTGTTTGACAGTAAAGATGTAAACTGTCGTTAGAACATCATGTCCCACACTGATGAGAAGTTTAAACCAGTACCAGCATGGCCTGACTCCATATTTACACAGATACTGATTATTTCACGCCATTTACCTTCCTTATCTACTGTTATTCGTACTTCACTCTTTACTTTCCCTCTTCATTCCTTCACTCCGTCCTTGTGCTGTCAGACGAAGCAGAGATCTGACTCATTACTCATTAAAGCGGGATTCACATTCCGCGATTCTTGTACCTCCTGGGATGGTTATCGGTGACAATGTTCGCTGTGATTCTGTACGCATACATAAAGCGGGATTCACATTCTGCGATTCTTGTACCTCTAGGGACGGTTATCGGTGACAATGTTCACTGTGATTCTGTACTAGTACGTAAAGCGGGATTCATACTGAGTGATTTTTGTACCTCCTGGGACGGTTATCGGTGACAATGTTCACTGTGATTCTGTACTAGTACGTAAAGCGGGATTCACACTGAGTGATTCTTGTACCACCTGGGACGGTTATCGGTGACAATGTTCACTGTGATTCTGTACTAGTACGTAAAGCGGGATTCACACTGAGTGATTCTTGTACCTCCTGGGACGGTTATCGGTGACAATGTTCGCTGTGATTCTGTACACATACATAAAGCGGGATTCACACTGAGCGATTCTTGTACCTCCTGGGACGGTTATCGGTGACAATGTTCACTGTGATTCTGTACTAGTATGTAAAGCGGGATTCATACTGAGTGATTCTTGTACCTCCTGGGACGGTTATCGGTGACAATGTTCACTGTGATTCTGTACACATACATAAAGCGGGATTCATACTGAGTGATTTTTGTACCTCCTGGGACGGTTATCGGTGACAATGTTCACTGTGATTCTGTACTAGTACGTAAAGCGGGATTCATACTGAGTGATTCTTGTACCTCCAGGGGCGGTTATCGGTGATAATGTTCACTGTGATTCTGTACTAGTACGTAAAGCGGGATTCATACTGAGTGATTCTTGTACCTCCTGGGACGGTTATCGGTGATAATGTTCACTGTGATTCTGTACTAGTACATAAAGCGGGATTCATACTGAGTGATTCTTGTACCTCCTGGGACGGTTATCGGTGACAATGTTCACTGTGATTCTGTACACAAACATAAAGCGGGATTCACACTGAGTGATTCTTGTACCTCCTGGGACGGTTATCGGTGACAATGTTCACTGTGATTCTGTACTAGTACGTAAAGCGGGATTCATACTGAGTGATTCTTGTACCTCCTGGGACGGTTATCGGTGACAATGTTCACTGTGATTCTGTACTTGTACCTAAAGCGGGATTCACATTCCGCGATTCTTGTACCTCCTGGGACGGTTATCGATGACCATGTTCACTGTGATTCTGTACTTGTACCTAAAGCGGGATTCACATTCCGCGATTCTTGTACCTCCAGGGACGGTTATCGGTGACAATGTTCCCTGTGATTCTGTACACAAAAATAAAGCGGGATTCACATTCCGCGATTCTTGTACCTCCTGGGACGGTTATCGGTGACAATGTTCACTGTGATTCTGTACACAAACATAAAGCGGGATTCACATTCCGCGATTCTTGTACCTCCTGGGACGGTTATCGGTGACAGTGTTCACTGTGATTCTGTACACAAACATAAAGCGGGATTCACATTCCGCGATTCTTGTACCTCCTGGGACGGTTATCGGTGACAATGTTCACTGTGATTCTGTACACAAACATAAAGCGGGATTCACATTCCGCGATTCTTGTACCTCCTGGGACGGTTATCGGTGACAATGTTCACTGTGATTCTGTACACAAACATAAAGCGGGATTCACATTCCGCGATTCTTGTACCTCCAGGGACGGTTATCGGTGACAATGTTCACTGTGATTCTGTACTAGTATGTAAAGCGGGATTCGCATTCCGCGATTCTTGTACCTCCTGGGACGGTTATCGGTGACAATGTTCACTGGATTCTGTACACAAACATAAAGCGGGATTCACATTCTGTGATTCTTGTACCTCCTGGGACGGTTATCGGTGACAATGTTCACTGTGATTCTGTAAACAAACATAAAGCGGGATTCACATTCCGCGATTCTTGTACCTCCAGGGACGGTTATCTGTGACAATGTTCACTGTGATTCTGTACTAGTATGTAAAGCGGGATTCGCATTCCGCGATTCTTGTACCTCCTGGGACGGTTATCGGTGACAATGTTCGCTGTGATTCTGTACACATACATAAAGCGGGATTCACATTTCGCGATTCTTGTACCTCCTGGGACGGTTATCGGTGACAGTGTTCACTGTGATTCTGTACTAGTATGTAAAGCGGGATTTATAGAAGACCTTGAACAGCCATCCCTACGGGCTCAGTAAGCATGTTTTCTCCTAGTACTCTTCACAGTACCCGGCTGTTGGTGACTCAGCTTCGTCTGAATAGTCATCTCTACAGTCTCAGTATACACGTTTACTACTAGTACCCCTCACACATCTAACAGTCATCTCTACAGTCTCAATATACACGTTTACTACTAGTACCCCTCACACGTCTAACAGTCATCTCTACAGTCTCAGTATACACGTTAACTACTAGTACCCCTCACACGTCTAACAGTCATCTCTACAGACTCAGTATACACGTTTACTACTAGTACCCCTCACACGTCTAACAGTAATCTCTACAGACTCAGTATACACGTTTAATACTAGTACCCCTCACACGTCTAACAGTCATCTCTACAGTCTCACTAAGCACGTTTACTACTAGTACCCCTCACATGTCTAACAGTCATCTCTACAGTCTCAGTATACACGTTTACTACTAGTACCCCTCACACGTCTAACAGTCATCTCTACAGTCTCAGTATACACGTTTACTACTAGTACCCCTCACACGTCTAACAGTCATCTCTACAGACTCAGTGTACACGTTTACTACTAGTACCCCTCACACGTCTAACAGTCATCTTTACAGTCTCAGTATACACGTTTACTACTAGTACCCCTCACACGTCTAACCGGTAACTGGTGACTCAGTATACACGTTTACTACTAGTACCCCTCACATGTCTAACAGTCATCTCTACAGTCTCAGTATACACGTTTACTACTAGTACCCCTCACACGTCTAACAGTCATCTCTACAGACTCAGTATGCACGTTTACTACTAGTACCCCTCACACGTCTAACCAGTCATCTCTACAGTCTCAGTATACACGTTTACTACTAGTACCCCTCACACGTCTAACAGTCATCTCTACAGACTCAGTATACACGTTTACTACTAGTACCCCTCACACGTCTAACTGGTAACTGGTGACTCAGTATGCACGTTTACTACTAGTACCCCTCACACGTCTAACCGGTAACTGGTGACTCAGTATACACGTTTACTACTAGTACCCCTCACACATCTAACAGTCATCTCTACAGTCTCAGTTTACACGTTTACTACTAGTACCCCTCACACGTCTAACCGTCATCTCTACAGTCTCAGTATACACGTTTACTACTAGTACCCCTCACACGTCTAACTGTCATCTCTACAGTCTCAGTATACACGTTTACTACTAGTACCCCTCACACGTCTAACCGGTAACTGGTGACTCAGTATGCACGTTTACTACTAGTACCCCTCACACGTCTAACAGTCATCTCTACAGTCTCAGTATACACGTTTACTACTAGTACCCCTCACACGTCTAACAGTCATCTCTACAGTCTCAGTATACACGTTTACTACTAGTACCCCTCACACTTCTAACAGTCATCTCTACAGTCTCAGTATACACGTTTACTACTAGTACCCCTCACACGTCTAACAGTCATCTCTACAGACTCAGTATACACGTTTACTACTAGTACCCCTCACACGTCTAACCGGTAACTGGTGACTCAGTATGCACGTTTACTACTAGTACCCCTCACACGTCTAACAGTCATCTCTACAGACTCAGTATACACGTTTACTACTAGTACCCCTCACACGTCTAACCGTCATCTCTACAGTCTCACTAAGCACGTTTACTACTAGTACCCCTCACACGTCTAACAGTCATCTCTACAGTCTCAGTATACATGTTTACTACTAGTACCCCTCACACGTCTAACCGGTAACTGGTGACTCAGTATACACATTTACTACTAGTACCCCTCACACGTCTAACAGTCATCTCTACAGTCTCAGTATACATGTTTACTACTAGTACCCCTCACACGTCTAACAGTCATCTCTACAGTCTCAGTATACACGTTTACTACTAGTACCCCTCACACGTCTAACCAGTCATCTCTACAGTCTCAGTATACACGTTTACAACTAGTACCCCTCACACGTCTAACAGTCACCTCTACAGTCTCAGTATACATGTTTACTACTAGTACCCCTCACACGTCTAACCGGCTAACTGGTGACTCAGTATACACGTTTACTACTAGTACCCCTCACACGTCTAACCGGTAACTGGTGACTCAGTATGCACGTTTACTACTAGTACCCCTCACACGTCTAACCGGTAACTGGTGACTCAGTATACACGTTTACTACTAGTACCCCTCACACGTCTAACCGGTAACTGGTGACTCAGTATGCACGTTTACTACTAGTACCCCTCACACGTCTAACCGGTAACTGGTGACTCAGTATACACGTTTACTACTAGTACCCCTCACACGTCTAACCGGTAACTGGTGACTCAGTATACACGTTTACTACTAGTACCCCTCACACGTCTAACCGGTAACTGGTGACTCAGTATACACGTTTACTACTAGTACCCCTCACACGTCTGACCAGTCATCTCTACAGTCTCAGTATACACGTTTACTACTAGTACCCCTCACACGTCTAACAGTCATCTCTACAGACTCAGTATACACGTTTACTACTAGTACCCCTCACACGTCTAACAGTCATCTCTACAGACTCAGTATACACGTTTACTACTAGTACCCCTCACACGTCTAACAGTCATCTCTACAGTCTCAGTATACACGTTTACTACTAGTACCCCTCACACGTCTAACAGTCATCTCTAGTCTCAGTATACACGTTAACTACTAGTACCCCTCACACGTCTAACCGGTAACTGGTGACTCAGTATACACGTTTACTACTAGTACCCCTCACATATCTAACTGGTAACTGGTGACTCAGTATACACGTTTACTACTAGTACCCCTCACACGTCTAACCGGTAACTGGTGACTCAGTATACACGTTTACTACTAATACCCCTCACACATCTAACCGGTAACTGGTGACTCAGTATACACGTTTACTACTAGTACCCCTCACACGTCTAACCGGTAACTGGTGACTCAGTATGCACGTTTACTACTAGTACCCCTCACACGTCTAACCGGTAACTGGTGACTCAGTATGCACGTTTACTACTAGTACCCCTCACACGTCTAACAGTCATCTTTACAGTCTCAGTATACACGCTTACTACTAGTACCCCTCACACGTCTAACCGGTAACTGGTGACTCAGTATACACGTTTACTACTAGTACCCCTCACACGTCTAACCGGTAACTGGTGACTCAGTATACACGTTTACTACTAGTACCCCTCACACGTCTAACCGGTAACTGGTGACTCAGTATGCACGTTTACTACTAGTACCCCTCACACGTCTAACAGTCATCTCTACAGTCTCAGTATACACGTTTACTACTAGTACCCCTCACACGTCTAACAGTCATCTCTACAGTCTCAGTATACACGTTTACTACTAGTACCCCTCACACGTCTAACAGTCATCTCTAGTCTCAGTATACACGTTTACTACTAGTACCCCTCACACGTCTAACAGTCATCTCTACAGTCTCAGTATACACGTTTACTACTAGTACCCCTCACACGTCTAACAGTCATCTTTACAGTCTCAGTATGCACGTTTACTACTAGTACCCCTCACACGTCTAACAGTCATCTCTACAGTCTCAGTATGCACGTTTACTACTAGTACCCCTCACACTCTAACCGCTAACTGGTGACTCAGTATGCACGTTTACTACTAGTACCCCTCACACGTCTAACCGGTAACTGGTGACTCAGTATGCACGTTTACTACTAGTACCCCTCACACGTCTAACAGTCATCTTTACAGTCTCAGTATACACGTTTAATACTAGTACCCCTCACACGTCTAACAGTCATCTCTACAGTCTCAGTATACACGTTTACTACTAGTACCCCTCACACGTCTAACCGGTAACTGGTGACTCAGTATACACGCTTACTACTAGTACCCCTCACACGTCTAACCGGTAACTGGTGACTCAGTATACACGTTTACTACTAGTACCCCTCACACGTCTAACCGGTAACTGGTGACTCAGTATACACGTTTACTACTAGTACCCCTCACACGTCTAACAGTCATCTCTACAGACTCAGTGTACACGTTTACTACTAGTACCCCTCACACGTCTAACCGGCTAACTGGTGACTCAGTATGCACGTTTACTACTAGTACCCCTCACACGTCTAACCGGTAACTGGTGACTCAGTATACACGTTTACTACTAGTACCCCTCACACGTCTAACCGGTAACTGGTGACTCAGTATACACGTTTACTACTAGTACCCCTCACACGTCTAACAGTCATCTCTACAGTCTCAGTATACACGTTTACTACTAGTACCCCTCACACGTCTAACCGGTAACTGGTGACTCAGTATACACGTTTACTACTAGTACCCCTCACACGTCTAACCGGTAACTGGTGACTCAGTATGCACGTTTACTACTAGTACCCCTCACACGTCTAACCGGTAACTGGTGACTCAGTATACACGTTTACTACTAGTACCCCTCACACGTCTGACCGGTAACTGGTGACTCAGCCCCGACGTTTGTTTTGGTTCTGGGCGGACGCGAGTCGCGCTTCCTGCTGGGCTGTGCTCAGAGCTGGGTGCTGCCCGCGTGCTGTCCGTGTGCTGCCCCTCCCTCCATCCTGTTCCTCATGCCCCAGTTCCCACACTAGAGGGCGCGTTCGGGAACGGCGCTTATTTCTGTCATGTGCCGGATTCTTTTCTGCTGGTTTTTGGCAATCACTGCCAGTACGTTACTGTGTTGTTAAGAGACGAGGCTGCCACTGCTTGATAAGCTTGTACATTGTCAAGCTGAAAACGGTGACCATGGTTACGATTAGCTCACGATTCTATCAGTGTATCAATGAAGATCTCAGGCAGAATTTTGATATAAAAATATGCTTTAATCTTGGAAAAAACAAAAATAATCTGAATAACTTTTCACAGGTAATGAACATATCATTATATCATTTTCCAGATGCAAAAACAATCAAATTCAAAAAAATAAATGTGGCAGAATGATATTTCCGATATGGAACCATTATTTTGATCAAGTAATCAAATAATATCATATTCACAGCTCATATATATATTTATGTGCTAAATCTATATAGCTTACTTGATTCACTTGGAGTGTCTCCGGCATGAAGCCAGAGACACTCCAAGAGAGAAACACAGCGACTTCCAGAATCGCCAACACAAAATGGCGTGTGTGTGAGATAATTTTTCATAGTAATTATATCTCACATTGATAATTTAGAGCCTCAGATACAATAACCAGGTGAAAATGAAATGTATGTCAGATACACGTCATTTTGTGTTGGTGATTCCTTGGTGTGTCTCCCTCATTTCCTGGTGTGGAGGAACATTTTACGAACGTGTCGAGTGGCGGGGACTGTGATAGTGGAAGGTGGTGGTTTTATGAACGTGCCCGTGTAGAGTGACTGTGATGGTGGAAGGCGGTGGTTTTATGAACGTGCCCGTGTAGAGGGACTGTGATAGTGGAAGGTGGTGGTTTTATGAACGTGCCCGTGTAGAGTGGCAGGGACTGTGATAGTGGAAGGCGGTGGTTTTATGAACGTGCCCGTGTAGAGGGACTGTTATAGTGGAAGGTGGTGGTTTTATGAACGTGCCCGTGTAGAGTGGCAGGGACTGTGATAGTGGAAGGTGGTGGTTTTATGAACGTGCCCGTGTAGAGTGGCAGGGACTGATATAGTGGAAGGCGGTGGTTTTATGAACGTGCCCGTGTAGAGTGGCAGGGACTGTTATAGTGGAAGGTGGTGGTTTTATGAACGTGCCCGTGTAGAGTGGCTGGGACTGTGATAGTGGAAGGTGGTGGTTTTATGAACGTGCCCGTGTAGAGTGGCGGGGACTGTGATAGTGGAAGGCGGTGGTTTTATGAACGTGCCTGTGTAGATAGGCAGGGACTGTGATAGTGGAAGGCGGTGGTTTTATGAACGTGCCCGTGTAGAGTGGCAGGGACTGTGATGGTGGAAGGCGGTGGTTTTATGAACGTGCCCGTGTAGAGTGGCAGGGACTGTGATAGTGGAAGGTGGTGGTTTTATGAACGTGCCCGTGTAGAGTGGCTGGGACTGTGATAGTGGAAGGTGGTGGTTTTATGAACGTGCCCGTGTAGAGTGGCGGGGACTGTGATAGTGGAAGGCGGTGGTTTTATGAACGTGCCTGTGTAGATAGGCAGGGACTGTGATAGTGGAAGGCGGTGGTTTTATGAACGTGCCCGTGTAGAGTGGCAGGGACTGTTATAGTGGAAGGCGGTGGTTTTATGAACGTGCCCGTGTAGAGTGGCGGGGACTGTGATAGTGGAAGGTGGTGGTTTTATGAACGTGCCCGTGTAGAGTGGCGGGGACTGTGATAGTGGAAGGTGGTGGTTTTATGAACGTGCCCGTGTAGAGTGGCAGGGACTGTTATAGTGGAAGGCGGTGGTTTTATGAACGTGCCCGTGTAGAGTGGCGGGGACTGTGATAGTGGAAGGTGGTGGTTTTATGAACGTGCCCGTGTAGAGTGGCAGGGACTGTTATAGTGGAAGGCGGTGGTTTTATGAACGTGCCCGTGTAGAGTGACTGTGATAGTGGAAGGCGGTGGTTTTATGAACGTGCCCGTGTAGAGTGGCAGGGACTGTGATAGTGGAAGGTGGTGGTTTTATGAACGTGCCCGTGTAGAGTGACTGTGATAGTGGAAGGTGGTGGTTTATTGAACGTACCCGTGTCGAGTGACTGTTATAGTGGAAGGCGGTGGTTTTATGAACGTGCCCGTGTAGAGTGACTGTGATAGTGGAAGGCGGTGGTTTTATGAACGTGCCCGTGTAGAGGGACTGTGATGATCGAAGGTGGTGGTTTTATGAACGTGCCCGTGTCGAGTGACTGTGATGGTGGAAGGTGGTGGTTTTATGAACGTGCCCGTGTCGAGTGACTGTTATAGTGGAAGGTGGTGGTTTTATGAATGTGCCCGTGTCGAGTGACTGTGATAGCAGAAGGTGGTGGTTTTATGAACGTGCCCGTGTAGAGGGACTGTGATGGTGGAAGGCGGTGGTTTTATGAACGTGCCCGTGTAGAGGGACTGTGATAGTGGAAGGTGGTGGTTTTATGAACGTGCCCATGTAGAGTGACTGTGATAGCAGAAGGTACAGCGCAGGCGAGTCCCTGATTCCTACTCACTACGGAACTATTTTCTGTTGCCCCAGAATACAAGGAGATGCACGTAGTGACTACCCAGTAACGCGCGAACACCGGTGAAGGTCAGACGTATTCTATAGGAGCAGGTATGTTTTCTCTTTTATAAGAGTTTCTATTGCCGTTTTTTATTATTGTTATTGTTGACATTCGTTGGGTTTCCATTAAGATCCCCATTTTAAGGTTTTTTCAAAACCTTTTTTCGAATGTTATGAGAACTTACCGTTTCTTGGTTTGTTTTCTTGCAGTTCACCGCTGCTTCGGGTCGACTCGAGTTCTCCTCTATCACCCGATAGTTAAGTTTTGCAAATAGTTTTCCAACTTGCATGGAGGAAACACTATTCTGCAACGATGTCTGCATTTAAGATAAAAGCAGATTTACTTAAGAAGGCCACCGAAAAATCTACGGATGATTCCTTGGCAATTCCCTCCACATCCAAGGAAGCCAACATGGCCGCCGAGGAGGTGAAGACGGTGAACAAGGGAGCTAAAAGGCACCCTATGTCGGACTCAGACGCATCTACGGATGACGAGAGACCTGTGAAAAAACGAAAAGTGCTTACTAAGAGGATACGCACAGTGGTGTCAACACCTCGTGGGAGTGAAAACGCTGCAAAGCATTCACACCTTGAGAGTGATACTTCCCGAGGGGATATCACCCCAGCGCAACGAACAAAGACATTGACGCCATCTTCCCAACCCCCTCCGGCCCTCCCGGAGAATTTGGGTTTGCAACTGATTCAAACCTTGTTGAACCACACTATTCTTCAACCTAACCTGAATTGGACCATGAATAAACCCCCAGTCAATGACGATTTTTCACATGAGGATGATAATCGACAAGATTTGGACTATCTTCTCGCTTCAAATCGGGAAGAATCACAAGATGATGCTACCGCGGAGCCCGTGCAGGGTACGCGGGGTGAACCCGTGCCTCAACCCCCTGCGGAGGAGACAAAGGGAGACGCTAAGAAAGAGGAAGAGAAACTGGACTTCGCCAAAGCAAAGCCCGGAGCAATTACCTCGGCGGGTATTACTCGTTACGCCGAGGTAAATAAACCGAAAACCTCTCCACCATTGGACGAGTCTCTTGCAAACCTCATTGATTCGTACTATAACAGCAATGTGGACATAAAGGATGGAAAATCATTAATTGAGAAGTATCCCCCACCGAGTAACATAAAGAACATGACGGTCCCTCTCATGGAGGAGGGATTCAAGAACTCAAAAGAGATTGAAAGTAACTTCAAGAAGCTAGACCAACAACTAGTGTATGCAAGTCAGGCTATGATGGCCGCCTTTACCGCCATGTTCCCGTTCATTCGCCTCGCTTTTAACCGAGGAGAGGACGACCCCGAGCTAAATACGGCCGCGGAGTCGGCAGTGGATGGTGTGAGACTATTGTTTATTGCTAATGCGGCTATTACCAAACGCAGACGTGAGGCGTTCAGGCCGAAATTGGCAAAGGACTTAGCGGAGGCCACTATAAACTCTCCACTCAGTCCTACCACGCTATTCGGGGATGTCATTAATACCTCAGTCAAAGACGTGGAGAAAGGCGACAAAATGGCCAAGAAGCTTTTGGCCAAAACGCCTACGAAACAAGATAAACAAAAGCAACCACGATTTCAACAAAGGCGCAGGTACAACAACAACAACAACTTGGGGTTTCGAAACACAAACCACAACCAGAACCGCTACCAAGGCCAGAAACAACAAAACTATGGGTACCAACAGGGATACAACCAACAAAACCAAAACACCCAGTACCAAAACCCTCGCCCTTACTACCAGAAGAACAACCAACCGCAGCAGCAACAGCAGCAACAAAATCAAAAGAAAAAGTAGAGGTAAATCAGGATGATTTTGTTTTTTCAAATCTAAATTTGAAACATACCCCTACTACTTTTAAGGCAGGTCAAACAAAAAATTATGTCAAATCATGGAAAGCCATAACCAAAGACAAATGGGTGATAAATCAAATACAAGGCGTAAAATTGAACTTTATGTCAAATCCAGTACAGGATAAAGTACCACAAGAATATCATTTACAAGCAAATGAAATTGTTAAGGTTGATAACGAAATCATAGCTATGAAAAACAAAGGTATTATCGAAAGAACAAAACATGAGCCGGGTGAATGGATTTCCAACATCTTCACCAGGCCGAAACCAGATAACAAAGTAAGGATTATTCTGGACCTTACCCAATTGAACAAACTGATTGAGTATAAGCATTTCAAAATGTCAAACTTCAACACTGCTATTGAGCTAGTGGATGAAGACGACTATATGGCATCTATTGATCTAAAAGATGCGTACTACTCTATTAGCATTAGGAAAGCAGACAGAAAATTCCTCAAATTTCGCTGGAAAAATGATTTATATCAATTCACGGTACTTCCAAACGGGTTAGCTTGCGCGCCACGCATTTTCACAAAATTATTAAACCCTGTCTTCGCTTATGTACGAACACAAGGGGGAAATTGTTTTGGCTACATTGACGATTCCTTTATCATAGCCAAAACACCCGAACAGTGTAGAAAAACCCTTAACATCTTAGCCCACACCTTGGACTCACTTGGTTTCGTGATCCACCCAAACAAATCAATTTGTTCTCCCACAACATCGTTGAAATTCTTAGGATTCAGAATAGACTCTAACAATATGACCGTTACATTATGTGAAGAGAAAATTCAAAAATTCACGGATGTAGCCCAATCCTGCATTTCCAATGACACGATAAAAATACGACAATGTGCTATGCTAATAGGCCTCATAATCGCCTACTCCCCAGCAGTAGACTACGGGTTGGCACACGTAAAGTCTTTGGAAAGGGATAAAAACGCTGCATTAGTAACAAATGCAGGAAATTTCGATAAGTATATGTCAATTTCGCCAAATGGACAGAAAGACATCGCTTGGTGGCTGTCACACATTCAAGAATCAAAAAGAAAGATCAGAAAAATCATTCCAGATATCGAAATTTCCACCGACGCCAGTTTAGACGGGTGGGGTGCACACTTCAATGGAACCTCTATTGGAGGAAGATGGGAAATAAATGAAATTTCACACATAAATGTTTTGGAATTACAAGCAATAAATTTAGCACTTAAAAGTTTTTGTAGAACAAGCAACAAAACAGTACATATCCTTACTGACAACACCACAGCAATGGCGTATGTCAGAAAGCTGGGTGGAGTCAGATCACCTTCGTGTGATAAAGTAGCAAAAGAAATCTGGGAATGGGCAGAGAGAACAAATAACTGGATAGTTATTTCGCACCTCCCAGGAATAGAAAACACGCTAGCAGACACAGCTTCCCGTGAGTTTAAGGACAATTTAGAGATCAAACTGTCAGACAAACTATTCAACAAGATTGTTCAATGGGTAGGAATGCCGGATATAGACCTATTTGCTTCCTTTAGGAATAACAAGTGTGGTATATATTGCTCCTGGAAGCCAGACCCAGGAGCAAAACATTTCGATGCTTTTTCAATTTCTTGGTCAAATATTCAGGCATATGCTTTCCCACCTTTCAGCATCATCCTGAAAGTACTCAACAAGATCAAGATAGACAGACCAGAATGGTTAATACTAGTCACTCCAGACTGGCCTACAGCGGTCTGGTACGCACCACTGCTACTACAAGCAAAGCAGTGCCGCAGAATAGGAAGAAAACTACAGAACCTAGTTTTACCCCAGACCCAAATTCAAAATTTCCCAAGGGGAATCCCTCTAATTTTTTCACTCTTATGAAAACAAACCTCATACACGTAAATAACTGCGATGAGGATACAGCGAGCTTTCTATTGGATTCATGGCAACCAAACACCCGCAAATCTTATAACACATATTTGAATAAATGGGAATTATTCTGCAAAGAAAACAAAGTAGAACAAAATAACCCAACTGAATTTGAAGTATGTAAATATCTTAAAGAACTTTCAGATAAAGGTTTCGCATACGGTTCAATAAATACGGCACGCTGTGCCCTCTCATGTCTATTACCGACACTACATAATGGACTAACCATTGGTAATGCCTACTGGGTCAAAAGAGCTGTAAGATCGGCATACCTAAAGAAACCCCCAAAACCCAAGTACCATGAGTTTTGGGATGTTTCTTTAGTTTTCAACAAACTCAAAGAATGGGGTGAAAATTCCTCACTATCGTTAGAAAAACTCACGAAAAAGTTTGTCATCTTATTCTTGTTAGTATCTGGACAACGTGGTCAAGCAGTCACGGCTCTATCGTTAGAAAACATGAACAACTTAGAAGACGGTTCAGTTTCCTTTGTTTTGACAACTACAATGAAAACAGCTAAAACGGGAGACCCGTTACAAACTGTCATCTTAAAACCATTCCATAAATGTAAAGACATTTGTGTAATACATGTTTTAAAGGCTTATTTACAAGCCACTACAACAATAAGAACATCACAACAATTGGTGCTTTCTTTCAGAAAACCACACCACCCGATCCACAGAGACACTGTTTCTCGATACGTAGTCACCACGTTGGCACTATGCGGTATCGACACAAACAAATACTCGGCACACTCCACCAGAGGTGCCGGCACCTCTGCAGGTGCCAAACTAGGTGTAGAAGCCAACGCCCTCTTAAAGTACGGCTCATGGAAGTGCGAACGCACTATGGCACGCCATTATAAAAAGAAAGTTGAAGCCAAAAACACAACTTCCGTGGCGGAGGCCATACTAGAAGACAATGCGTAAATGGAGAACAATTATGATCATATTGTTCCCTCATAAGGTGCTAACCTCATAACAAGATCTTATATATATTATGATATATATTTTTTGATAACTTTACACATCGCTATACATTAACATGTACATGGAAGACATACAAATAATTTTTTATTTGTACTACATGGTGCCAAATGCATACTGTGATTATTGTTCAAATTTATGTAACCCATCAATGTGATTCAAAAAACTAGAAAACGTTAAGTCATATTTAATCGAAAGGGAAAAATCCATTTTCCCCTGATACCAGTATTACACAGAAAGGAAATTGTATTCCTTCTTCTCTGATTATCATTGCATCTGCATATAGATAATACAAGCACATATGTTTACTATTCATAATGTTTCTATGAATAAAACTACATACAAAGAACTTGATTTCACATTGATTTCAGTTATATTTAATGGAAAGTAATAGATAAAATAAATTTATTCTTTAAAAATCTCCTTGTATTCTGGGGCAACAGAAAATAGTTCCGTAGTGAGTAGGAATAGATAATTACCCGAGGTACTTACCTAGTACTGAAGGGGAATTGATGTTCCTACGAGCCTAGGACACTATACTGGTGCCCTAGGATAACAAGGACCCACCATCCTTCCCCAGACTTCCTCACACATATACATTTGTAAGACTTTACACTGCCTAAAGCAAAATGAGAGAAAATATCAACCATTTTCTGTTACTTTCCTGATTAATTTATTTTATCTATACGGTATTCTTGCTCTATATACTGACTAGTCACTACGTGCATCTCCTTGTTATCCTAGGGCACCAGTATAGTGTCCTAGGCTCGTAGGAACATCAATTCCCCTTCAGTACTAGGTAAGTACCTCGGGTAATTATCTATATCTGGGTCAAGACGACGCTGCCTCCCCCCCCCCCCCCCCCTCCTGCTCCACCCACCCTGACACACATAACACCACTCACCATCACAGGCTAGAGTTAGGGCGCTTAGGGCACAGAGTGATTAAAGAGGAACCAACAAGTTTAGGTCAAAGTCGTCGTTCTCCACGAGTTTGATGCGGAGTGAATATCACGTAGCATTCAAACGAGTTGGAGAATGACTTGTTTGACCAAAACGAGTTGCTTTCTGTATTTATCTCAACCCTGTACACACTAAAAGAATGGATGACACACAGGATATAGACCCTGGAGAATGGACTGCAATACTCGTAGGGGCATGGAGAACGAGTTCCCAATGTTATAGAAATGCCAGGTGTGAGATAATGCTAGTTCCGCCATCATCCGTCAGGAAATTGTTTATTAGATAGCGCCACCGTAGCCGGAAATTTTGCGTATGCTCCTTTTTACGGAGTCTCATACTAAACATATAGGGACTGTGTAATTCACAGGGCGGAGATTACGGAGTCTCATACTAGACCTATAGGGACTGTAATTCACCGGGCGGAGATTACGGAGTCTCATACTAAACCTATAGGGACTGTGTAATTCACAGGGCGGAGATTACGGAGTCTCCATACTTAACCTATAGGGACTGTGTAATTCACCGGGTGGAGATTACGGAGTCTCCATATGAAACCTATAAGGACTGTAATTCACAGGGCGGAGATTACGGAGTCTCCATACTAAACCTATAGGGACTGTAATTCACAGGGCGGAGATTACAGTCTCCAAACTAAGCCCATAGGGACTGTGTAATTCACTGGGTGGAGATTACGGAGTCTCCATACTAAACCTATAGGGACTGTGTAATTCACAGGGCGGAGATTACTGAGTCTCCACACTGAACCTATAGTGACTGTAATTCACCGGGCGGAGATTACGGAGTCTCCATACTAAGCCTATAGAGACTGTAATTCACAGGGCGGAGATTACAGAGTCTCCAAACTAAGCCCATAGGGACTTTGGAGCGGAGATTACGGAGTCTTCACACTAAACCTATAGAGACTGTGTAATTCACAGGGTGGAGATTACGGGGTAAAGTCCCTTGTCTACAAATTAGTGCGTGAGAAGATTATTTTGTCTTTTCTTTGATAATCTAGATTCTAAATGCAGAATAGTTAATACAATATAATAGTTAATACAATTTAAATATTGTGTATGTAGTGTGGCTTCACCATATAGGTTTATACACATGTCTATAGATTGATCAACTGGTGGGCAGTTGTGGTTTCAGCTGAAATAATCGTGTTCCAGTTTCCATCACTTCTTATACAATAATAAAATGGTGATCAATATCAGTGCAATTCTGGTCATTTTAGCTTTCAGCTGAGGCCTGGAATTCACTAGATTGCTCAAAATGAAGAGCTTCAGTGGGGTTTGGCCCCAGGCCTCCCAAAAGACCCTGAACATCCTTAAAACCTTCTGCCAATATTTCAAGATGTTCTTGCTATGACATCACCAGACTCAACTTCTAGGAAAATCCCTTGGGTTTTACAAGATAATGTGTAGTAAAGGTGTACCGTTAACAGTATCTGACCCAAGCCCTGTGGTCTGTGTGTGTGTGGGGGGGGGGGGGGGTTGACCTTGTCGTGAGTGCGTGAAGGTCACGGGGGGAGGGGGGGGGTGTCTCACAGGGTGGTCAGAGAAGGTAGCACAAGGTGAGCCTTGTCGTGTGACAGTCGCGTGGGAACCTTCCCCGCTTACCAGGACATGTGAACCATTCACCAGACGTGTACACACATGTCAGCCTTCCTATTCTCAAATACCAGGACATGTGAACCATTCACCAGACGTGTACACACATGTCAGCCTTCCTATTCTCAAATACCGGGACATGTGAACCATTCACCAGACGTGTACACACATGTCAGCCTTCCTATTCTCAAATACCGGGACATGTGAACCATTCACCAGACGTGTACACACATGTCAGCCTTCCTATTCTCAAATACCGGGACATGTGACCCATCCACCAGACGTGTACACACATGTCAGCCTTCCTATTCTCAAATACCGGGACATGTGAACCATTCACCAGACGTGTACACACATGTCAGCCTTCCTATTCTCAAATACCGGGACATGTGAACCATTCACCAGACGTGTACACACATGTCAGCCTTCCTATTCTCAAATACCGGGACATGTGAACCATTCACCAGACGTGTACACACATGTCAGCCTTCCTATTCTCCAAGGAAATCCTTGTTTTCATGTTCAGTTTATAAGATTCTTTTTAAAATGAAGAGGGTATAAAATCGGCCTCAGTCACACCAATATACAGTGGTTCAAACCAACCCGGCCCCATTCCATGGCCAATGACAATGTGTTTTCCATGATTTCTCAGTCTCTCTGGGGCAGTAAATCAGACTTAACAAATATTTACTTTTTTTCCATGACCCCAAGTAACATCCCTTGTTGTAGCTATAAGAATTACATCCGACTTCACCTGCCGAAATTATCCAAATAGCCAATAGTTTATTTGATCAGAATTACCCGAAAATCTGCATCAAACTACAGGAATGGCGGCTCGCCACTTCCTCAACTGTGGTGGAGGGCTCGGTGTGAGGGTATGACGGGATCGGGGTGAGGGTAATGGAGTATGAGTAGTGATACACCGTCACTTCTGTACACACCGACTCACCTCACAAGGTGGAGGGGTCGGGGTGAGGGTATGACGGGATCAGGGTAATGGAGTATGAGTAGTGATACACCGTCACTTCTGTACACACCGACTCACCTCACAAGGTGGAGGGCTCGGTGTGAGGGTATGACGGGATCAGGGTGAGGGTAATGGAGAATGAGTAGTGATACACCGTCACTTCTGTACACACCGACTCACCTCACAAGGTGGAGGGCTCGGTGTGAGGGTATGACGGGATCGGGGTGAGGGTAATGGAGTATGAGTAATGATACACCGTCACTTCTGTACACGCCGACTCACCTCACAAGGTGGAGGGCTCGGTGTGAGGGTATGATGGGATCGGGGTGAGGGTAATGGAGTATGAGTAGTGATACACCTCACTTCTGTACACACCGACTCACCTCACAAGGTGGAGGGCTCTGTGTGAGGGTATGACGGGATCGGGGTAATGGAGTATGAGTAGTGATACACCGTCACTTCTGTACGCACCGACTCACCTCACAAGGTGGAGGGCTCGGTGTGAGGGTATGACGGGATCGGGGTGAGGGTAATGGAGTATGAGTAGTGATACACCGTCACTTCTGTACACACCGACTCACCTCACAAGGTGGAGGGGTCGGGGTGAGGGTATGACGGGATCAGGGTAATGGAGTATGAGTAGTGATACACCGTCACTTCTGTACACACCGACTCACCTCACAAGGTGGAGGGCTCGGTGTGAGGGTATGACGGGATCGGGGTAATGGAGTATGAGTAGTGATACACCGTCACTTCTGTACACACCGACTCACCTCACAAGGTGGAGGGCTCAGGGTGAGGGTATGACGGGATCAGGGTGAGGGTAATGGAGTATGAGTAGTGATACACCGTCACTTCTGTACACACCGACTCACCTCACAAGGTGGAGGGCTCGGGGTGATGGTATGACGGGATCGGGGTAATGGAGTATGAGTAGTGATACACCATCACTTCTGTACACACCGACTCACCTCACAAGGTGGAGGGGTCGGTGTGAGGGTATGACGGGATCAGGGTGAGGGTAAT
The DNA here is from genome assembly GCA_950022655.1 of Alentia gelatinosa. NCBI lineage: Eukaryota > Metazoa > Annelida > Polychaeta > Phyllodocida > Polynoidae > Alentia > Alentia gelatinosa. The sequence continues at coordinate 129,243,461 of OX465581.1, forward strand.
GGAGTATGAGTAGTGATACACCGTCACTTCTGTACACACCGACTCACCTCACAAGGTGGAGGGGTCGGTGTGAGGGTATGACGGGATCAGGGTGAGGGTAATGGAGTATGAGTAGTGATACACCGTCACTTCTGTACACACCGACTCACCTCACAAGGTGGAGGGCTCGGGGTGCGGGTATGACGGGATCGGGGTAATGGAGTATGAGTAGTGATACACCGTCACTTCTGTACACACCGACTCACCTCACAAGGTGGAGGGCTCGGTGTGAGGGTATGACGGGATCGGGGTAATGGAGTATGAGTAGTGATACACCATCACTTCTGTACACACCGACTCACCTCACAAGGTGGAGGGCTCGGTGTGAGGGTATGACGGGATCGGGGTAATGGAGTATGAGTAGTGATACACCGTCACTTCTGTACACACCGACTCACCTCACAAGGTGGAGGGGTCGGGGTGAGGGTATGACGGGATCAGGGTGAGGGTAATGGAGTATGAGTAGTGATACACCGTCACTTCTGTACACACCGACTCACCTCACAAGGTGGAGGGCTCGGTGTGAGGGTATGACGGGATCGGGGTAATGGAGTATGAGTAGTGATACACCGTCACTTCTGTACACACCGACTCACCTCACAAGGTGGAGGGCTCGGGGTGCGGGTATGACGGGATCGGGGTAATGGAGTATGAGTAGTGATACACCATCACTTCTGTACACACCGACTCACCTCACAAGGTGGAGGGCTCGGTGTGAGGGTGTGACGGGATCGGGGTAATGGAGTATGAGTAGTGATACACCGTCACTTCTGTACACACCGACTCACCTCACAAGGTGGAGGGCTCGGTGTGAGGGTATGACGGGATCAGGGTGAGGGTAATGGAGAATGAGTAGTGATACACCGTCACTTCTGTACACACCGACTCACCTCACAAGGTGGAGGGCTCGGTGTGAGGGTATGACGGGATCGGGGTAATGGAGTATGAGTAGTGATACACCGTCACTTCTGTACACACCGACTCACCTCACAAGGTGGAGGGGTCGGGGTGAGGGTATGACGGGATCAGGGTGAGGGTAATGGAGTATGAGTAGTGATACACCGTCACTTCTGTACACACCGACTCACCTCACAAGGTGGAGGGCTCGGTGTGAGGGTATGACGGGATCGGGGTAATGGAGTATGAGTAGTGATACACCGTCACTTCTGTACACACCGACTCACCTCACAAGGTGGAGGGCTCGGTGTGAGGGTATGACGGGATCGGGGTAATGGAGTATGAGTAGTGATACACCGTCACTTCTGTACGCACCGACTCACCTCACAAGGTGGAGGGCTCGGTGTGAGGGTATGACGGGATCGGGGTGAGGGTAATGGAGTATGAGTAGTGATACACCGTCACTTCTGTACACACCGACTCACCTCACAAGGTGGGGTAACATGAAAATCATCAGTTCTGTAGGGTTTGGATGTGTGCAGTAAACCCTAGACTTGCTCAAGTCTTTGATTATGAACATTCAGTAAATGATTAAAGAAAATCGGAATACAATTCATTATAGTATGTGTCCTTCTCTGAGTGGCCCATGTGTCAATCAGAAGGGGTGGAGGGGTAGGATACAGGGACTGAGGTCAGTCTAAGTAAACCCCTGCTTAAGGAGACACCATGCTTAAGGGACCACCCCACTTAAGGGGACATCCCGCTTAAGGGACCACCCCGCTTAAGGTAACACCATGCTTAAGGGGACGCCCCGCTTAAGGTAACACCATGCTTAAGGTGACACCCCGCTTAAGGGGAAACCACGCATAAGGGACCACCCCACTTAAGGGGTCACCATGCTTAAGGGGACATCCCACTTAAGGGGACATCCCACTTTAGGGGACACCCCGCATAAGGGGACGCCCCGCTTAAGGGACCACCCAGCTGGGAATTTCATTGCTCAGTGAGAAAGCCCCCTTGACAGGGAGTGTGCCTCACAGCAGTGTTGTTCTGTACCGGTGTGTGTTAGGTGTGAGTTGGGGAGACGAGGGACGGTTAAGGACGGTATTTGTATTTGACGTCAGGGTGTTAGATATGAGAGGGGCTAGTGAGGGAAGTGTTTCGGTGTTTAGGGTAGCGGGTAGACTTTCTCAAGTCTTTGATTATGAACATTCATTAAATGATTAAAGAAAATCGGAATAAAATTCATTATAGTATGTATCGTTCTCTGAGTGGCCCATGAATCAAAGACTCGTCCAGTATGAACGAAATCTCCTGTTTATGACCCCAAGCTGCTCCCTGTAACCCTATACCTCCCTCTACCCCTCCCCTCTCCCCTCCTCCAGTTCTCTGTCCGCCTGTGTTGTCATAGCAATAAATTTAGCCTGCTCCTGACTGGGACCTGATTGAGATCAAAGTAGAGGGTATCATTCTGTGTTGTCATAGCAATACATGTCGCCCGTTCCTGTGTCACTCAGAAGGGGTGGAGGGGTAGGACACAGGGACTGAGGCCAGTCTAGGTAGCGGGCTGCAGTGTTCGAGGTATGGCGGGGTGGAGGCATGCCAAGACACGAGACTCAATCTGACCCCAGTCTTTGTGACCCACCAGTGCGTGTGTACCTCCCCCCCCTCCCCTCTACTCCCCCCCCCCCCCACACACACACAGAGGGGAGAATGTAACGCCTGCCCTCCTTCCCACCTACCTCTGTAGTTGTCACGTGTGAGCTCCCAGATCACAGTTTTATCAGCTCGTAAAACGAACTCCCACAGAATACACCTTTCAGTCGTCCCACACAGCACTGGCGGAAGAGCGCCTGTAGAAGTCCTAGGAGCAGAGGCGGCAGTTTCCCGGCTATCTCCGGGGTTACTAAAGACTTCATCTGTTAAAGATAGATAGTAGATAGAATCAGGATTCGGTTATCTGCGGGTGTCGCTCGTTACTAAAAACTTCATCTGTTAAAGATAGATAGTAGATAGAATCAGGATTCGGTTATCTGCGGGTGTCGCTCGTTACTAAAAACTTCATCTGTTAAAGACAGATAGTAGATAGAATCAGGATTCGGTTATCTGCGGGTGTCGCTCGTTACTAAAAACTTCATCTGTTAAAGATAGATAGTAGATAGAATCAGGATTCGGTTATCTGCGGGTGTCGCTCGTTACTAAAAACTTCATCTGTTAAAGATAGATAGTAGATAGAATCAGGATTCGGTTATCTGCGGGTGTCGCTCGTTACTAAAAACTTCATCTGTTAAAGACAGATAGTAGATAGAATCAGGATTCGGTTATCTGCGGGTGTCGCTCGTTACTAAAAACTTCATCTGTTAAAGATAGATAGTAGATAGAATCAGGATTCGGTTATTTCCTAGGTCTTGTTTTTTCTAGACCTCACTGGAATTTCTGTAAGAGAATTAAAGATTTTTTAAGCTTGACCATCCCAGGCAAGGCACCCTGTGTTAGTAATAGGGGAAACTAGAAAGGTTCCTGAAGCATACTTAAGTCTGGGAGGAGAAATGTGAAGAAGACTGGAGGTAAATCAGCCAAACCAAAACGCATAAATGGCAATTTTATTCTTTTCCAAGGAAATCGTTGTTTTCATTTTCAGTCTTTAAAACTCTTTTTTTTTAATAATTTTTATGTAAAACACAGAGAGAATTAATTGGGCCTAATTCACACCAATAAACAGTAGTTTGAACCTCCCCACACACCCCAGCTCCATTCCATGGCTAATAACGATGTGTTTTCTACGTTTTCTGTCTCTCTGAGGCAGTAAATTCCACATGAAAAATGTTTACTTTTTCATGACCCCAACAAACATCCCTGATTCCCGTGTATGGTAACTACTCTGTGTTAACCAGTGAGGCACTTTTCTGTTAAATTCCGTGCAGCGTAAATCTGAACTGACTGTACCTGAAGCTGGCCCCCACCTACCACGACGGTCTACGACGTACGTCCCGATGGCTACGATTTGAAATGCCCAAATCGTGGCCTATCGGGAGGTCCCCGATAGCTCCAAATCGTGGACATGGTTTGAAATCGTAGACCTGTGAATCATACTTGCTGACCACGATATCTTCCCGATAGGCTACGATACCCTACGACAGGCTACGAAATTTCCAACATGTTGGAAGTTATCCGGACCTCTACGATTGGCGTTTTCTATCGCAGCCTATCGTGAGCTGTCGTAGACGAAATCGCAGAAACCTGTTCCACCTACCACGATTTTAGCTGACCTCACGATAGAATCGGAATGGTGTCGGGAAGGCCGTCGTAAGGCCGATCGGGACCAGAATCGTGGTAGGTGGGGGCCCGGCTGTACTGTGTTTTTCTTTGTGTTGTTACTTCCTCATATCCTGTTAAACTTGGTGCAGGTTTTGAGCACCTTCCCACCTTGACACCGCCCCGTGTGTTTGTCGTTAGTTTCTGCGGCTAGGAGGAGGAGACATTTACCATTCACAAACTGGGTATTTGTTTATGGTCTCTGAGCTTGGGAATCTTTCAACAGCAACTGTGGATCAAAAAGAAACTTTTTTCTAATTATTTTCATTCAAATATAGGTCTAGTTTTGTCAAACCGATCCTAATCTTCGTTCAAGGTTTTCATATCGCCTCGTTTACCGTCTGTTTTGTCTCTTGGTAACGGATTTATTTATATTTCATCGGTCATAATTCAACTTTACAATTGTTTTTCAAGTTTGCTCATAATTAGTTTATGACATTTCATGGTGATTATTCATACCCATAATTTATAGAATCTGTGCGCCTATTATTATTTCTCCACACTGTGCATGAACAAGTAGTTCGTGCACTTCGTACCACGTGACCTGTTTTTAAATGGCGTTCATTAAATGATTAACAGGTATATAATTATAAGACTTAGTGAGTGTGTCTGAATTAATGTTCCGAGTTGTTTTGGTCTGAAATACTCACCTCGTTCTTCGAACTCTGGTGAATATTTCCGACCAAAACAACTCGTAACAGATTTAATTCAGGCACACAGACCACGTCTCCGTATATTACTACACTGTATCTCATATGTAGAATTTCTTGATTGTTCATGTTCTCCTGTGTTTACAGGGATGCAAGTTTTCCGAGAAATATCGGAATTCCGACATTTCATACACACCTGCAGTACTTGCAGTGTTTTAACATATATCGATTCATAGCCATTCTGTTCCAAAATAATGATATAATTTATTTATTTTTCAAATATTTCCGATTTTTTCGGCAGTCATGACTTTCATCCCTGGGTTTAACAGCGACCCTTGTTTAGCTGACGGGACACAGTGTTCATTGTCGTCACACTCTCAGAGCTATTAACAGTTAACAGAGTGTAACAGTAAACTGAGTGTCCTTCTCATACCCGACCTTCACCCTGCGTGGGAGAGAGGCTAGACGCCGAGACCCAGTTCACACCGACCGATTTTCACCACCGATTATTGCATTTAGCGCCACTGACCGATTATGTGGTACTTTTATGTAATAATCGCCAAGTGGAAACAAAAATGATCAACGATTTCCAACATTACGCAATATGTCACCACCGACCGACTTATTAGGCCACCGACGGAATCAAACCGGGTTGAATTAATCGGTGGCGGCGACCAGAAATCGGTCGGTGACCACGTTTTCCTCTAAAAACGCGTTTTTTTCTCACCGCCCCATTGTACCAATTCATCTGTGTCAAAAATAAAACCACGCGTGTTGAAATGTGGCCACAAAAATCAGAACCTAGATCGGTCGCACATTTTTTGTTTACACTCACAGAAAAAAGTGATTAAAATCGGTCGGTGGTGGCCGACAAATTTATCGGACGCCAGACACCGGAAGATGGGATAAAAGGCTAGGGGGCCATCCATAAAGTACGTACGCACTGAGGGGGGGGGGGGGGGGCGTAAGATATTTTGGAAATTTTGCTAATGCTCCCTCTTTATTCTATGTGGCCATCCATAAAGTATGTATACAGAATTTATGAAATTTTGGAACCCCCACTCCCAATCTTGTACGAAATAGAACAACGAGCATACGCAAAATAATTGGCCCCCACACCCCTCTTTCTGGCCCTTATTGCGTATAAGATTGGGAGTGTTGGGGGGATCCAGAAATTCAGAGATTCTGCGTACATGTAATTTAACCCTTTAACAGCAGGAAGATGCCTCCAGGCATTCCCCTGGCTACGACAGGAAGATGCCTCCAGGCATTTCCCTGGCTACGACAGGAAGATACCCCCAGGCATTCCCCTGGCTATAGCAGCATGATGCCTCCAGGCATTCCCCTGGCTACAGCAGGAAGATGCCTCCAGGCATTCCCCTGGCTACAGCAGGAATATGCCTCCAGGCATTCCCCTGGCTATGGCAGGAAGATGTCTCCAGGCATTCCCCTGGCTATGGTAGGAAGATGCCTCCAGGCATCATAGAGGCATCATTGATACTTATATACCAAATTCAATAGTAAAAAGGTAATTGTTTGACCTATAAGAAATTTTGACAATGTATAAGAGCCATATTGACCTTTGATTTGGTATAATAAAATATGATCAGTCACCAAGGTAAATTACTTAAATCACATGACGCATCACATGACATTGCTATTTCCCCAAAAATAGCAATGTCTGCCGTGTGATGGTGAGCAGGGGAACTGGGTGCTGCAGGGAAAGGGTTAAGGATGGCTCCCAAAAGACACACAAGACGGACGCTGAGGCCCTGTAAAAAGTCGTCTGGGACACGCCTTTAGAATGTTGCTACCCGCCCCCCCTCCTCCCGCCGGACGTGGACTCGTCCGCCGGGTCATGTCACGCCGCCGTGTTTGTATAAAACGAGCAGGAAACGATTGACGTCTATTCAGTCTAGACGTGCCTCAGTCCCCGAGTCCTGCTCCGAGTACCGTCCCGACCCCGACCCCGACCTCCACTAGACCCCAGCTGAGTCCGGGACATATTATGTCGAAGGCCTTCTCATACCATGTCTGTGTGGTGTGAGAAGTAAACAGGCTGTAAATCATCGCCCGCTCTAATGTAGACGCTGTAAATTACCGTCACTCTAATGTAGACGCTTTTATATTACCGTCACTCTAATGTAGACGCTGTAAATTACCGTCACTCTAATGTAGACGCTGTAAATTACCGTCACTCTAATGTAGACGCTGTAAATTACCGTCACTCTAATGTAGACGCTGTAAATTACCGTCACTCTAATGTAGACGCTGTAAATTACCGTCACTCTAATGTAGACGCTGTAAATTACCGTCACTCTAATGTAGACGCTGTAAATTACCGTCACTCTATTATAGACGCTGTAAATTACCGTCACTCTATTGTAGATGTAAATTACTGTCACTCTATTGTAGACGCTGTAAATTACCGTCACTCTATTGTAGACGCTGTAAATTACCGTCACTCTAATGTAGACGCTGTAAATTACCGTCACTCTATTGTAGACGCTGTAAATTACCGTCACTCTAATCAGAGATGTAAGTTTTCCATTTTTCCGTGGAAATCCACTTTTTCATATTTAGTATATGTAATTTCTTGTAATAGGGTCAAACAAAGATAATATTGATTTAGCCTCATTTACTCCAATAAAACTGGTTTGAACCTCCCCACAGACCCTCAACCCTATGTCATGGCCAACAAGGACATATTGTCCAAGTTTTCACGATCTTTCTGAGGCAGAAAAATCCATATAAAAAAATGTTTCCACTTTTTTCCCTGACCCCAACTGACATCCCTGTCTAATGTAGACGCTGTAAATTACCGTCACTCTAATGTAGACGCTGTAAATTACTGTCTGTTCTAATGTAGACGCTGTAAATTACCGTCACTCTAATGTAGATGCTGTAAATTACTGTCTGCTCTAATGTAGACGCTTTTATATTACCGTCACTCTAATGTAGACGCTGTAAATTACCGTCACTCTAATGTAGACGCTGTAAATTACCGTCACTCTAATGTAGATGCTGTAAATTACTGTCTGCTCTAATGTAGACGCTGTAAATTACCGTCACTCTAATGTAGACGCTGTAAATTACCGTCACTCTAATGTAGACGCTGTAAATTACCGTCACTCTAATGTAGATGCTGTAAATTACTGTCTGCTCTAATGTAGACGCTGTAAATTACCGTCTGGTGATATTTGTTAGACGCTGTAAATTACCGTCTGGTGATATTTGTAGACGCTGTAAATTACCGTCTGGTGAAATCTGTAGACGTTGTAAATCACCGTCTGGTGATATTTGTAGACGCTGTAAATTACCGTCTGGTGATATTTGTTAGACGTTGTAAATTACCGTCACTCTAATGTAGATGTAAATTATGGTCTGCTGATATCTTAAATTATCGTCACTCCAATGTAGATGTAAATTACTGTCTGCTCTAATGTAGATGCTGTAAATTACCGTCACTCTAATGTAGACGCTGTAAATTACCGTCACTCTATTGTAGATGTAAATTACCGTCACTCTAATTTAGATGTAAATTACCGTCACTCTAATGTAGATGTAAATTATGGTCAGGTGATATGTGTAGACGTTATAAATTACCGTCACTCTAATGTAGATGTAAATTACCGTCACTCTAATGTAGATGTAAATTACCGTCACTCTATTGTAGATGTAAATTATGGTCAGGTCATATTTGTTAGACGCTGTAAATTGCCGTCTGCTGGTGCATCAAACCCATGTTTGTTGTCCTATTGAGGAGTCACGATGGAATCTAAAAATAGAAAAGTGTTGCCTGTTTGGTAGACTTGCTCAAGTCTTTGATTTCGGCCTTTCATTACGGACTACATCACAGTATGCAGACATCGTCTGGGTGGAGGGAGAGAGGAGGGTGGGACAGGGCGCAGTGACTGAGACCAGTCTACTGTTTAACTCTGTCTCGGCCTTCCCTGTATCTGTGTACATTGACAAACAGTCTCCAGATTATACAATCTTTGTGCGGGATTTTATACAAAGAAGACACCGTTAGGGAGACAGGCCCCGTACCCCAAGAAGGACCCAGCATAAATAAATAAATAAATAAATAAATGAAAAAAAGCGAATGTCTATTCGTGTCAAATCGGACTCGGAGGTTGTATTGACTGATCTCACTGAGATTATTTATAAACACGTCTTGTTATCTCTTTTTGATATGACGCGAGATACGAGTGATGGCTTCTTCCTGGATGGTGATCATAATATTTGTCTGACCTGTGTCATTATTGGTCCATATAATTATCGAAATTAAATACAATCAATATTTCATAATGTTACATTCAAAATATGTTCCCTATTTTTCTTTTGGATTTATAATCAATAGATTCATTGTTCTTACTGGTCGTAGAGACTACTTGGATAATCATTGTTCATAGAATGATATTTAGAAGATCTCTTAAAAGATTTAGAAAACGAGGCGAAAACACTTCTGTACCCAACCGATGCTCCAAAAGAATTTCTTGCAAGGACATGATAAAATATCGCGAATAGCAAATTTTACCCTAGATCCTGAATAAATAGATCTCATGTTGACAGCACAGGTTGATAATGTCGGGGTCTAATTGGGTCAGAGGTGTTGTCGAAAGTTAGTTGGCAAGTTGGAACAGAGTAATGATATATGGAAACACGGTTAGTGTGCCTGAATATATCAAAATATCTCTGAACAGATGGAATTAGGTCACTCTCACAATGTCTCTTTATTATCACATACATAGAAATCATTAAAAACGCCATTTTACAATTTTACAACACACTTCTCCAAGAATGAAAGTGGTCACGTGGTACGGGGGACGTATGAATATTGTTTCGTCACTCAGTGACGAATGGAATCTGTACTCCTGGTCAGTAAAAGTGAGACATTCACTCAAAGGTATATAATAATATCAGAAAACGTAGGTACATACACAATATTGACTGGTTTCAGATACAAGCGGCCGTATGCTCCGAGGAGTTGACGCGTAGTAATATACGAGCGTATGCGAGGATATTGCGGAGAGTCAACTCTGAGGAGCAAACAACCGCTTGTATCTGGAACCAGTCTATATTGTATTTATTATACACCTTTTCTGGACAAGTGGCATGTCGATATCAGTTCGTTTTAGTTATGCACTATGTTTTCATATGCACTATTTTTCCGTATGCGCCACCCGGAGCATACAACATATCCGTATGCACCGGGTACGTCCATACAAACTCCCTATGTGTTTTCTATGGACACTTTGTATGAGGTGGATAATATTTAAAATCACAGATCTTTATGTGGATCCCTATTTTGGGGAAGGCCACTTGTGGTGACTGCGCTGCCGACCACATAATGGGTGTTTATAACACGCGGGGCACTGCAGTGTGCACACTTTACTGCACAGTGTGCCGTACTCGTTATGAACAAATACTGCACAGTGTGCCGTACTCGTTATCAACAAATACTGCACAGTGTGCCGTACTCGTTATGAACACATACTGCACAGTGTGCCGTACTCGTTATGAACACATACTGCACAGTGTGCCGTACTCGTTATGAACAAATACTGCACACTATGCCGTACTCGTTATCAACAAATACTGCACAGTGTGCCGTACTCGTTATGAACACATACTGCACAGTGTGCCGTACTCGTTATGAACACATACTGCACAGTGTGCCGTACTCGTTATGAACACATACTGCACAGTGTGCCGTACTCGTTATCAACAAATACTGCACAGTGTGCCGTACTCGTTATCAACAAATACTGCACACTATGCCGTACTCGTTATCAACAAATACTGCACACTATGCCGTACTCGTTATCAACAAATACTGCACAGTGTGCCGTACTCGTTATCAACAAATACTGCACAGTGTGCCGTACTCGTTATCAACAAATACTGCACAGTGTGCCGTACTCGTTATCAACAAATACTGCACACTGTTTGCTCAGCCCCAGTCGCACTGAAGCCAGTCGGGTATTAAACAATATGACAACAACCTTCAACCATCGATCATTCACGGCGGGTCCAGTTCTCCTTTTTTTTCTTTTTTTTTGTTAGTTCGATCTGGTAGAGACTGGTTCTCAAGGATTTAATCTTTTTTTTTCTTCTCTTCTCTTCTTCCATTCGGTTTAACACCCGCCATTAGAATGAGGAGTAGGGGCAAGGGCCCGAATGGAAGAACGGCTCAATAGCCGAATTAGGTGATTGTACACGCAATGATTCCTGATAAAAATTAACCCCCCCCCCAAAAAAAAAAAACAAAAAAAAAAACAAACTTTTATCCACGTCATAAAAAAGGGTTGAATTCCTGTAGATCCAGATTCTTCCTCCTGAAGTATTCCTGTTAATTTGGATAATGTTCTTGCTCTCTGTTTCTGGTTCCACGAGTTGTTCTTTACCGTCACCAGGGAAGTCAGTTTTATGCTTATTTAAGGTCATTTTTAATTGTTTGATACATTAACGTTGTAATATATAGAGACATAGTTAGTGTGACTGAATGAAATCTGTTCAGAGATATTTTGATCAGAAATACTCCCCTTGTTCCACTAACTCGGTGAGTATTTCTGACCAAAATATCTCTGAACAGATGGAATTCAGTCACACTCAATGTGTCTCTTTATTATTATATATATACCTAGAAATCATTAAAAATGTCATTCTACAACTCACTAAATAGTAGAATGAGAGGTCACGTGGTACGCAGGGACGTATGGATATTCTTTCGTCACTCAGTGACGAAGGGAATCTGTACTACCGGTCAGTAAAAGTGAGACATTCACCCAGAGGTAAATAGTGATATAGATGAAGAGTGAAGTTAAGTAAATTAAGAACATTTGTGGATTTTGTTCCCAGGCCTCACTGGTATCACTGTGTCATCATGTAGATATCTTTTATTTACTGAAGACCCACAAGAACTGTTTCAACTATCTAACACAATGTGTGTTATCTGTCTTTAATAATGTTTAAAACATGAAACTGATTATTTTGCGCTCATGCTATTATAGACTTTTTTTTATGCTATTATAGAAATTAAGCAAAAATATATTAACATGAAATTGATTCAAAATTATCTGCTAAATCAAAGCTCATTTTCCCCTTTAAGAGACTTAAAAAAACAACTTTAATTGTATCCAAAAAAAAAATCTTAAATATAGAATACCATCCTCACTCTGCAATGCATTTGCTGAAAGCAGTGCTGGGGGAAAAAAGAACAACACAAAAACAAAACAAAAGTAGTATATAAACTAGTAAATTGTTAGTTGGTAATCCTGATGAAAACTTGCTTCGGAGGATGGGTCTATCACTTCCTTCTTTGCTGCTATAAATAAATAAAAAACACCTGTACTTTCATTAACATTTTATATTTTATAGACTTTTTTATTAGTCTGTACCTTGTTGGGAGTCTGTCACACCATGTGTTTTGGGGGTTTTCTTTGTAGCAATATTCATTGTCCTTAAATGGAAAAACTAAATCATGAAGCTGGGCGCTGTAGCTGAGAGGAGACGCTGTGACTTCCCTCCCGATCCCCATCCTGATAAAGAAGACGGAGTCATTTCACGTCATGTGACAACTCACAGTGTCAAGTGTAGACGTGCTCAAGTCTTTGTTTGTGAACATTTGTTAAATGATTAATCAAAATCAGAATTAAGCTCATTATGTACACATGTACTATAATGAACTTTACTCCGATTATTTTTAATCATTTAATGAATGTTCATAATCAGAGACTTGAGCAAGTCTACACCTTCCCCTATCAAGTAATGTGAGAAAACGTAGTTACTGAGTCTGTAGAGATGGGAGTTGGAGGTCTTTCACTCATAAATACGGTCTGATGCCGCAGGTGAAGGGCCGTGTCCTGAGTCAAAAGACCGAGAATCACATCCGTATAGTCCCAGTGACTGTTTCCTTATTACTATATGCCTTACTAAGTATTAAAGCTGTGAGAAAAATGGGGATATCTTCTGGGTAAAGTGGCCAATGTGACCAACAAGATTTTTCTCACTGTCCCTAAGTCATGGATAATGAGAGATCTCACAGCATGTAGACGGGTGAGAATGCTTAAATGATAAGACTTAGAGAAGGTATGAAGGGGGTGATATTTGTAAGGCAGCATGTACTTTGTAGTTACTGTTTTCCTGACAAGTGACTGACTGCACTCGACAACCCACAGCAGTCTGATAACAGTTAATTATGATTATTAGACTGTACATCAAACAGAGACTTCTGACTGCCAGTTTCTCCCCGCTACGACAACGGAGTAAATCACTGTATTTAAGAGTAAATTATACACGGGCACGTTTTAATCTGGCTTGTGTTGACACCGGCGGATCTCAATGCGCTCGTCTGACGTTATACTCAACGGGTGTTGGGTACGAGCGTGTATCAGCTTGTCTCCGCGTTTCCTCTATCGTATCCGGGCGAGGAGGGGGTGGTAGGTGTAGGATACAGTGACAGAAACCAGTCCATCTACGACTGGAGAGTGCCTGCTCTGTAGGATCACTCTCCCAGCAGAGGTTCACTCTCCAAGCAGAGAATCGCTCTCCCAGCAGAGGTTCACTCTCCCAGCAAAGGTAGCCTGACAGCCGCAGACTTGTGTCAACAATTGCTAAATATCAGGAATAAAAACAGAGGGGGAGGTATGAGATTGTATCAGTGTGTTTACCCACTGATTACCGGTGTGCATGGTTACAGATACAGGCTCCACTCACCGGCCCCACCGCCTCTTAATCAGGTCTCATTGAGGAGGACGCACAGACTCGTCCACATGGCCCTGCTGGTCGGGTCTCACTGCTGGCGGTGAACACGCTGTGTACGGCCAGACGCGCCATCAGCAGTCGTCCGGGATCAATGCGCTATGGCTGTAAACACACTGTACGGCCAGACGCGCCATCAGCAGTCGTCTGGGATCAATGCGCTATGGCTGTAAACACACTGTACTGCCAGACGCGCCATCAGCAGTCGTCTGGGGATCAATGCACTATGGCTGTAAACACACTGTACTGCCAGACGCGCCATCAGCAGTCGTCTGGGATCAATGCGCTATGGCTGTAAACACACTGTACTGCCAGACGCGCCATCAGCAGTCGTCTGGGGATCAATGCACTATGGCTGTAAACACACTGTACTGCCAGACGCGCCATCAGCAGTCGTCCGGGGATCAATGTGCTATGGCTGTAAACACACTGTACGGCCAGACGCGCCATCAGCAGTCGTCTGGGGATCAATGCACTATGGCTGTAAACACACTGTACTGCCAGACGCGCCATCAGCAGTCGTCCGGGGATCAATGCACTATGGCTGTAAACACACTGTACTGCCAGACGCGCCATCAGCAGTCGTCCGGGGATCAATGCGCTATGGCTGTAAACACACTGTGACTGAAGCCAGTATCACGGTGAGGAGGGGTGAGGGATGTGGAGGGGTACAGGGACTGAAGCCTGTATCACGGTGAGGAGGGATGGGGTAGGTGGAGGGGTACAGGGACTGAAGCCTGTATCATGGTGAGGAGGGGTGAGGTAGGTGGAGGGGTACAGGGACTGAAGCCTGTATCACGGTGTGGAGGGGTGGGGTAGGTGGAGGGGTACAGGGACTGAAGCCTGTATCACTGTGAGGAGGGGTAGGTATAGGATGCAGGGACTGGGGCCTGTATCACGGTGAGGAGGGGTAGGTATAGGATGCAGGGACTGAAGCCTGTATCACAGTGAGGAGGGTGGTGTAGGTGGAGGGGTACAGGGACTGAAGCCTGTATCACGGTGAGGAGGGGTGGGGTAGGTGGAGGGGTACAGGGACTGAAGCCTGTATCACGGTGAGGAGGGGTGGGGTAGGTGGAGGGGTAGAGGGACTGAAGCCTGTATCACGGTGAGGAGGGGTGAGGGAGGTGGAGGGGTACAGGGACTGAAGCCTGTATCACAGTGAGGAGGGGCGGGGTAGGTGGAGGGGTACAGGGACTGAAGCCTGGATCACAGTGAGGAGGGGTGGGGTAGGTGGAGGGGTAGAGGGACTGAAGGCTGTATCACAGTGAGGAGGGGTGGGGTAGGTGGAGGGGTACAGGGACTGGAGCCTGTATCACAGTGAGGAGGGGTGGGGTAGGTGGAGGGGTACAGGGACTGGAGCCTGTATCACGGTGAGGAGGGGTGGGGTAGGTGGAGGGGTACAGGGACTGAAGCCAGTATCACGGTAAGGAGGGGTGAGGGAGGTGGAGGGGTACAGGGACTGAAGCCAGTATCACGGTGAGGAGGGGTGGGGTAGGTGGAGGGGTACAGGGACTGAAGCCTGTATCACGGTGAGGAGGGGTGGGGTAGGTGGAGGGGTACTCCATGGGCGTTGAGTACGAGTGTGTTTATCTTTATACACCACTTGTAGCTGATACCTAGTTCTGCAATACTCCAAGGGCGTTGAGTACGAGTGTGTTTATCTTTATACACCACTTGTAGCTGATACCTAGTTCTGCAATACTCCATGGGCGTTGAGTACGAGTGTGTTTATCTTTATACACCACTTGTAGCTGATACCTAGTTCTGCAATACTCCATGGGCGTTGAGTACGAGTGTGTATATCTTCATACACCACTTGTAGCTGATACCTAGTTCTGCAATACTCCATGGGCGTTGAGTACGAGTGTGTTTATCTTTATACACCACTTGTAGCTGATACCTAGTTCTGCAATACTCCATGGGCGTTGAGTATGAGTGTGTTTATCTTTATACACCACTTGTAGCTGATACCTAGTTCTGCAATACTCCATGGGCGTTGAGTACGAGTGTGTTTATCTTTATACACCACTTGTAGCTGATACCTAGTTCTGCAATACTCCATTGGCGTTGAGTACGAGTGTGTTTATCTTTATACACCACTTGTAGCTGATACCTAGTTCTGCAATACTCCATGGGCGTTGCGTACGAGTGTGTTTATCTTTATACACCACTTGTAGCTGATACCTAGTTCTGCAATACTCCATGGGCGTTGAGTACGAGTGTGTTTATCTTTATACACCACTTGTAGCTGATACCTAGTTCTGCAATACTCCATGGGCGTTGAGTACGAGTGTGTTTATCTTTATACACCACTTGTAGCTGATACCTAGTTCTGCAATACTCCATGGGCGTTGAGTACGAGTGTGTTTATCTTTATACACCACTTGTAGCTGATACCTAGTTCTGCAATACTCCATGGGCGTTGAGTACGAGTTAGTATATCTTCATACACCACTTGTAGCTGATACCTAGTTCTGCAATACTCCATGGGCGTTGAGTACGAGTTAGTATATCTTCATACACCACTTGTCGCTGTTACCTGTACCACAACCAGTCACTCCAGGTACGAGAAACGTGAAGAGCGAACCTTGACTAATGGAGAGAACGAAGCGTCCAGATCTGTGAGGCTATTCCAGGTTTGCCTCAGCAGCTGTTCCTATCTATAGACATGGAAGTGAGAACAAAAAGTCACAGAGGTAAATATCTTACCTTGAACATCCAGTTCTCTGTCAGCTCCAATCACAGGTTCTACACCTTGTAATGACACTGTGTTAACAAGATGAAGAGTGGAGAACAGAGGACCTGACGTCAGCTACACTCTCCATACACAGACTTTACACCGTGTACACTCTCCATACACAGGTTCTACACCTTGTAATGACACTGTGAGTGGAGAACAGTGGACCTGACACCAGCTACACTCTCCATACACAGACTTTACACCGTGTACACTCTCCATACACAGTCTCTACACCTTGTAATGACACTGTGTTATCAAGATGAAGAGTGGAGAACAGAGGACCTGACGTCAGCTACACTCTCCATACACAGACTTTACACCGTGTAATGACACTGTGAGTGGAGAACAGAGGACCTGACGTCAGCTACACTCTCCATACACAGTCTCTACACCGTGTAATGACACTGTGAGTGGAGAACAGAGGACCTGACGTCAGCTACACTCTCCATACACAGACTTTACACCGTGTACACTCTCCATACACAGGTTCTACACCTTGTAATGACACTGTGTTATCAGGATGGAGAGTGGAGAACAGAGGACCTGACGTCAGCTACACTCTCCATACACAGACTTTACACCGTGTACACTCTCCACACACAGGTTCTACACCTTGTAATGACACTGTGTTATCAAGATGAAGAGTGGAGAACAGAGGACCTGACGTCAGCTACACTCTCCATACACATACTTTACACCGTGTAATGACACTGTGAGTGGAGAACAGAGGACCTGACGTCAGCTACACTCTCCATACACAGACTTTACACCGTGTAATGACACTGTGTTAACAAGATGAAGAGTGGAGAACAGAGGACCTGACGTCAGCTACACTCTCCATACACAGTCTTTACACCTTGTACACTCTCCAATCACAGGTTCTACACCTTGTAATGACACTGTGAGTGGAGAACAGTGGACCTGACACCAGCTACACTCTCCATACACAGACTTGGTGTGGACGGGGTACAGAGAGACATCAAACCTCTGTATGGTGAGTGAGTCAGTCTCAAAAGGACGTAACTAGGCTACCGACACGTAAAACAAACATCAAACCTCTGCATGTCGAGTGACACTGCTCTCAGAGACTCCTGGTGGTAAAAGGCCGGCTGGATGTTCACTGGGTGGTTCGCAGCATTTTGAAGTGTTTGGAAGTTGTTGGTGTTGATACGCCAGGTGTTAGTTCAGTGGGGAGTTGGCTCAGTGGTTCAAACACGGGGCTAGCAATCCTAAGGTTGTAGGTTCGAGTCCCACTGCAGCCACCTTTCTCCCTTTACCATCCAGTAGTGGTATATCAAAGGACTATATAAAAAACTAGAAAACATAGGAATAGGTAAAAATCTTATTACACTAATAAAATCCTACCTACATCAGAGGAAACAAAGTGTAAAATTGAATGATATTGTATCAAATACTGAACTAGTTACTTGCGGCGTACCACAAGGATCGGTCCTTGGACCGACCTTGTTCATAATCTTCATCAATGACATTTTTAAAGTAATACAAGGCAGCTCTGTAATAATGTATGCTGATGATTTGGTTTTGGTCTCAAATTGTATTAATCCGGAGGATAATGCAACTATAATTAATGAAGATCTAAAGTCCATAAACAAATGGGTAACAGATCATAAACTAGAAATAAATCTTCAAAAAAGTAGCTATATGTGGGTAGGCAGAAGATTAGATGATATAGATATGCCAGTCTGTAGAGTAGAAACTACTCCCTTACAGCGCGTATATAAGTTTAACTATTTGGGAATACTCTTAGATAGTAGTTTAACGTACAAAAACCAAGTACGGAAAGTAATAAATGAGTCAAGACTAAAACTCAGTAAAATGAGGATGCTTAGATATCTACTACCCAAAGATACTAGATTATTAATTCTGAAACAAACTATATTACCCATTTTTGATTATGTAGATTTCATTTATACAGGATGTACTAAAACTGACCAAAAAAGTTTGGACATTGCATTTAATAACTGTATGAGATCTACACTAGGTATCCATGATATAAGAAATTATGCAGTAGACGAATTATATAATCAATGCAAGATAAGGCCGCTTCGATATAGACGAATGGTACATTTATTAACGCATATTAAATGGTGGTCAAATGACCCCACGAACTGTTCCAGAGGTAAGATAAGAACAAGGGGAAATAACAAAATAGTCATAAAACACGATTATCCAAAAACCGAGAGATTTAGAAATTCTCCCTGTATTTAGGCCTAACAATATGGAATGAACTACCCAAGGATTTGCAACTAACTTCAGATAGGTCATATTATAAAATCGTTTTAAAGGAATTTCTCTTGAAACACGATTACCATTGGTAGTTGTTGAAACTTGATAGAGCAGCCAGTCAACCCAGTACAGTCTACTTTATCCAGTATCAAATCATAGCTCGGAAATGCCCAAAAGGTCCTATTTAACAATGTCTGTCTGTCCTGTATTGTCCTGTCCATCGTTTATGTAGTTTAATTTGCTCACTAGTAAATTATTGTATATATTGTTGATGCAACTGCATGTAAAAACGCCCAGCTGGGTGAATGTAATTGCTTCGTCTGAATAAAAAAAAAAAATTAAAAAAAAAGGCCAGTCCTTCTCATACCATGTATGTGGTGTGGTGTACAGCCACCTTTCTCCCTCGTCCCCAGCAGTGGTAGAGTTACTGCTATATCAAAGACCAGTCCTTCTCATACCATGTATGTGGTGTGGTGTACAGCCACCTTTCTCCTTCACCCCCAGCAGTGGTAGATTTACTGCTATATCAAAGGCCTATCCTTCTCATACCATGTCTATGTGGTGTGGTGTACAGCCACCTTTCTCCCTCGTCCCCAGCAGTGGTAGAGTTACTGCTATATCAAAGACCAGTCCTTCTCATACCATGTCTGTGTGGTGTGGTGTACAGCCACCTTTCTCCTTCACCCCCAGCAGTGGTAGATTTACTGCTATATCAAAGGCCAGTCCTTCTCATACCATGTCTATGTGGTGTGGTGTACAGCCACCTTTCTCCTTCACCCCCAGCAGTGGTAGATTTACTGCTATATCAAAGGCCAGTCCTTCTCATACCATGTCTATGTGGTGTGGTGTACAGCCACCTTTCTCCTTCACCCCCAGCAGTGGTAGATTTACTGCTATATCAAAGGCCAGTCCTTCTCATACCATGTCTATGTGGTGTGGTGTACAGCCACCTTTCTCCTTCATCCCCAGCACTGGTAGACTTACTGCTATATCAAAGACCAGTCCTTCTCATACCATGTCTATGTGGTGTGGTGTACAGCCACCTTTCTCCTTCACCCCCAGCAGTGGTAGATTTACTGCTATATCAAAGGCCAATACTTCTCATACCATGTCTGTGTGGTGTGTGAAGTAAACAACTCTCACCTCGTTAAACGTGTCGGGGTGAGATTTCTGCCTGAATCCATCTCCTAGATTCAGTCACTGAGGGCCTCGTTCAGAACGTTTCAATGAGGTACATTCTAATGATTGTTTTAGGACCAGTCTCTTCAGCTGGCCTACGTGTGGTTGCTCTCTGCTCGGATGAAGTGAAGAAGGGCTTATAATTGAAGTCAGAGCCTGCTGCCACAGAGACAGTTGGAAGATGGAATCCAATGTCATCCACTCTCGTTGCCATAGTGTACAAAAACATAGCCTTGAAGAATTATTAAATATTTTACTTGAGAGGATAGAGGAAAAATGTGTTTGACAAATGCATTCTCTGTAGATATGACATATCACAGTTCACTATAAGGCGGGATGCTCGTAAAACGTCTCCTGCCACTCTGTGGTGTGTGTGGTGTGTGTGGTGTGTGGTGTGTGGTGTGTGGTGTGGTGTGTGTGGTGTGGTGTGTGTGGTGTGTGAAGGGGAGACAGGTGCAGGGACACTCACAAAAACAGCCACCATCTCGTGCAGCGCCCGTCAGGGGACTGTCAGACCCGTCACACCTGTTACACCCGTCACACACCTCACACCTGTCACACCTGTCACACCCTCACACACCTCACACACACCTAACACCCGTCACACCCGTCTCACCCCTCACGCCCGTCACACCACTCACACCTCTCACACCCCTCACACCCCTCACACCTGTTACTCCCGTCACCCCTCACACACCTCACACCCATCACATCCCTCACACCTGTCACACCCCTCACACACCCCTCACACACCTCACACCCCTCACACACCTCACACACCTCACACCCATCACACTCCTCACACACATCACACACATCACACACCTCATATCCCTCACACCCCTCACACCCGTCACACCTGTCACACCTTTTACTCCCCCAGCCACACTCCACACCCGGAGCAAATACGCACTGACAAGTTGATTTCACCAGTCCAGCAATTTCCGTGATAGCATTTCACTCCTACTCTGACAGCCAGTTAAAAATACACGTATCAAAACAAGGAGAAGGAAGGAGAAAAATAAAAACACACCACCCACATGTCTGTGGTCACACCAGGCACGAGCGGCGAGACGCGGGGTCAGAGGTCACCGCCCTCACCTGGCGGGGTCACGCGGGGTCACGCGGGGTCACGCGGGGTCAGGGAGACGCGCGGGGTCAGGGAGACGCGCGGCGTGCCGGGCCGGGCGTCTCTCGCTCTGTGAGTCGGCAAGCGCGGTGAGGGGTTTTTACGTGGTTTTTTTGTTTGTATTTTCTCGCAGGGAAGGTTAAAAGAGATGAATTTTCCTGGTTTTTTCCTTGCGGACGGGGACGGGTTGAGAGGGCAGCGCGGTGAGGAGGCGGGCCACTTGTCATCACCACCGAGTCGTACTACAGAGGAGCCGCACATCTCACACAGGCACCGGTTTACCTGCCCACAGATACTGTAGACGAAAACTATGCCATTTAGGGTCAGAACTTGTATCCCATCCATTTTAATCGCATAGTAATTCACAAGGCGAAGCCGTGTCAATTACTATGTGATTCAAACGAGTTGGGATCAAGCTCTGACCTTTAACTTAAATAGGTTTCTGAGTTTATCTCACACTTCACATTGACTAATGGCTTACCTTTCTGACATAATCCCCCATTGAACACTTTTTCTAAATACTCCATGGGCGTTGGATACCAGATCCCAATGTCTATGGGGAAGAACTACCAGGGGTGAGGTACTGGTGGTTTTATCATTTCTACTGGGAGTGGCCTGCGAAGAAATAATCTGCTGTTTATTGGCACATTATCAATAAAACAAGTTGCTGTCCTACGTTGAAGTATCTAGTAAAAGGGATGTTTTAAGGTAGAACTGATCACTTATATCATTATTTTCTCATGTTTTTGGTCCGCTGTACAGATTTTGTTCGTCGCAGTGTGCGGAACTATGTCCCCATAGTGAGGGTGTCTGAATGACATCTGTCCCTTGTTGTTTTGGTCAGGAACTCGATTTCCATTTCCAACACAGAACAAGGCGTAACAGATGTCATTCAGCCGCCCTAACTCTGTTTCTGTATAGTATAAACCAGGGAAGGGTCCATAATTCACAGACCTGAGATATCGGCACCTTTTTTTCCCTTTTACTCACAGACTCTTCTCTTTGCATCCTCTCACATAAAACAGACTCTCACGGGACGTTGCAGGACGCGGTAACGCGGGGTGGGGGTGGGGGGGGGGGGGGGTGTCTCTGGCAGCAGCGTGTATGTTTTTTCTGCTACCATCTCCTCTGCTCACGTATGTGGCGTCATTTGACGTCGTTCTGTGTGGTGGGAGAGGGCCAGGTTGAGCTGAGATGTGACGGGACCACCTCCTGTGAGCTGTCTCTGCAACTCTGTCCATCTGTCCCTCCATCTGTCCCTCCCTCTGCCCCTCCCTCTGTCCCTCCCTCTGTCCCTCCCTCTGCCCCTCCCTCTGTCCCTCCCTCTGTCCCTCCCTCTGCCCCTCCCTCTGTCCCTCCCTCTGTCCCTCCCTCTGTCCCTCCCTCTGTCCCTCCCTCTGTCCCTCCCTCTGTCCCTCCCTCTGTCCCTCCCTCTGCCCCTCCCTCTGCCCCTCCCTCTGTCCCTCCCTCTGTCCCTCCCTCTGTCCCTCCCTCTGTCCCTCCCTCTGTCCCTCCCTCTGTCCCTCTCTCTGTCCCTCCCTCTGTCCCTCCCTCTGTCCCTCCCTCTGTCCCTCCCTCTGTCCCTCCCTCTGCCCCTCCCTCTGTCCCTCTCTCTGTCCCTCCTTCTGTCCCCCCCTCTGTCCCTCCCTCTGCCCCTCCCTCTGTCCCTCCCTCTGTCCCTCCCTCTGTCCCTCCCTCTGCCCCTCCCTCTGTCCCTCCCTCCGTCCCTCACTCTCTCCCTCCCTCTGTCCCTCCCTCTGTCCCTCCCTCTGTCCCTCCCTCTGTCCCTCCCTCTGCCCCTCCCTCCGTCCCTCTCTCTGTCCCTCCCTCCGTCCCTCACTCTCTCCAGATTTCAGTCCGTCCTGAACTGCCTGCTGTCCCTCCCAGTACCAGTCCTTTCCTTCACCCAATTACTCAGTTTACTGGTCGTTTTAACTGGTTGCTTTGCCAGTCCTTCTTATTACCAAATGACTGGTTGTTTTCATGGTCCTTCCTTTCACCACTTTACCAGTCCCTGTCCCTCCCTCTGTCCCTCTCTCTGTCCCTTCCTCCGTCCCTCTCTCTGTCCCTCCCTCTATCCCTCCCTCTGTCCCTCCCTCTGTCCCTCTCTCTGTCCCTCCCTCCGTCCCTCTTTCTGTCCCTCCCTCTTTCCCTCACTCTCTCCAGATTTCAGTCCGTCTTGAACTGCCTGCTGTCCCTCCCAGTACCAGTCCTTCTTATTACCAAATGACTGGTTGTTTTCGTGGCCTTTA
Organism: Alentia gelatinosa; assembly: GCA_950022655.1. NCBI lineage: Eukaryota > Metazoa > Annelida > Polychaeta > Phyllodocida > Polynoidae > Alentia > Alentia gelatinosa. The sequence continues at coordinate 129,266,675 of OX465581.1, forward strand.
CCAGTCCCTGTCCCTCCCTCTGTCCCTCCCTCCCTCTGTCCCTCTGTTGCTCTGCCAGTCCTTCTTATTACCAAATGACTGGTTGTTTTCCTGGTCCTTCCTTTCACCACTTTACCAGTCCCTGTCCCTCCCTCTGTCCCTCCCTCCCTCTGTCCCTCTGTTGCTCTGCCAGTCCTTCTTATTACCAAATGACTGGTTGTTTTCCTGGTCCTTCCTTTCACCACTTTACCAGTCCCTGTCCCTCCCTCTGTCCCTCCCTCCCTCTGTCCCTCTCTTGCTCTGCCAGTCCTTCTTATTACCAAATGACTGGTTGTTTTCCTGGTCCTTCCTTTCACCACTTTACCAGTCCCTGTCCCTCCCTCTGTCCCTCCCTCCCTCTGTCCCTCTCTTGCTCTGCCAGTCCTTCTTATTACCAAATGACTGGTTGTTTTCTGGTCTTTACCAGTCGCTGTCGCCGTCTCTCCCGTCTCTCCTGTAGAGTTCTGTTTCAGCCTCCTCGTGCCTCCTCTCAGCTGGCGTCTAGTGCTGGTGTTTTTTACACTCAGGGTGTCACTCTTAGTTTTCTGGTATTCCCCGGATACGTTACAGTCGTGCCTCATATTGAATTTTCACTCAGCGCACTCATGCTTGTATTTGCAGTCATTAGTTGTACATTCTTTTTCATTGTATCGCCAGCATACTCCGAATGGTCGGTTCTCCTTTCCTTTGCGAGTCTTCGGGCGATTTTTTGGTTCATTGAACTTAACATAGGCTACACATTTTTCAATATTTAAATATTTAGCCGCTAAATAGGCGTCACCATAAACAAAACTACCTGAACCTAATAGTTCCGCTTTTTCTCTGCAAGCTAAGTCATAGTCAATAAGTGCTTGCGGTGTTAAGAAGGGCCTACGATCGCTTAGGAATGCAATATGTTCTGCATAATTAGTCACATCAATCCCTTGAGCGATCATCGATCGCATAAGGCTCATGCTTCCGCTAATAATCTGATCCAAAGTTGGTTTTGATGTGTCACATGGAAGATGGTCTTCTAGACAATATACCACACACTTACGTCTCTTCTCTGTCTTGCCTTGGCATGTGTGTACGTGCTCAACCGGTATACCCTGTATACCGGACCAAGAAGTTGTAGAGGCG